>JPKZ01001541.1:493987-547131 GCA_000803305.1 Toxocara canis
GCATCCCTTCCTTCCCCCTTCCGTCGACCGCATTTGTGGGCTTTGGCTGCTGCAGATGGAACCGCCTATGTAAACGTAGGCTAAGTAGACGGTTATGCGGTTGAAATTAGAATGATGAGAGAGCGCCCTGCGAGGACGGCATTGTCCGCGTGTGATCGCTTTCCTCAGTTTTTGGCTTGCATCGTCATGCACATATTTATAAAAAAACATTGAAAGTGTTCAATGGAATAGTGACGTGTGCGTAATTTGGAATCGGGGAGAATCTTTTCAGACGATACACATTTGCCCGAGTGTCACAAAGCTTTTTTCACCGTCAACTTACCTCCTCCATTTTTCACAATTTTTTAATGAAAAATCCGTTTAACGTTCAACTTTTGCATGCCAAAAATTCTTTTTCGAAACACGAAGTTTTGCCAGCTACAAATGGTGGGAGTTGAACCTGTTTAGGTGTTTGATTCGGTCTGGTTCCATAACCACGTAACATAGTTCTCGAATCACATCAATTTATAAACCCGAGCAGGTTCAACTCCCACCATACACAGATGTCAAGACCTCTGGAACGACATCAATTTTTATTCTTTCCTCGAAACCGAAGATCAAAAAAAAAAATAAACCAAAGTACAAATGTATATTCATTGTTTGTGCACGCTTCGTCAAATCGTTAATCTGATTGGTAAGACGGCAAAGTTGCTGCCACAAATTGTCACCTCTTCTGCGATCCGTCCGACCGAAAATGCGGCCCAACAGATTAAAAAATGATGCAGATTTTTAGCATGGTTAAATGCTCACAAGTTTTCTCAGGATTGACGGCTAGATGTAAAATTGGTCATCATAAAATGAATCGGTTTTCACTTCAGAGCTATTTGGAATAGTCTCGCTCGGACAATATTTGAGACGCAAAATGTTACAAAATTGAAAGTCGCCTTAATTCGTTTGATTTTAAAGCCCCTTTTTAATTTTGCCGTTTGAGCACTATGTGCAGTCTATTCTTTTATGGTAAATATGCGCAATCCATGTACGCATGTGTTTGTTTAGTCGTATGAAGATTATTCAGTTATTGTATCAACATTCCGACGTCTGGTCTATATATTATACAGAAGATTCTAAGAAATTTTAAGTTTGTACCTTTATCAAAGATTTCGCCGCCTTAATGATTTTCTTATCGGAGCGGGGTTCATAAATCACGGGAAATTTCTTCACCACTGCAGGATTATGCCCGTACAGTGGACGGCCGACGAATTCCTTTCTGCAGAGGTTAGTTCTTTTTTTTATTCCGGTTTCTGTTTCGTAATATTTATATTGCAGTACAATGGACCAGACTAGTGGCCGATTGCTAATTGACTGGGCCCCTCCCTCACAACACTATTCCACCCCTTCCCCTTCTCTCAGATTACTCATAGTCGGGTTTCTTCAAGCCTACCCAACCTCTTCAGCTCGTCCCGGCGAGTATTTCTCCCGCTTTGTATTGGTCGAAGCATAGGATTGCTGCGAAAGTGCCAATGACCAACGATTTCAGGTTTTGGTTGTATTTAAACTGCCGATAGCCCTATGCTATTTTTTTTATTTTGCGCGAACGCTTTAATGTTAGTTCGGATTTGATGTTTGGTATAGACTTTTCAGCGTTCCATAGTACATACAGTATAGTAAGAAAAGTGAAAATTTGCATAACTACTTCACTCGTTAGAGAGTTTGCGTAATTTGCAAATATGGGCTGCTGGGCTGCGCTTTCACAATGGCAACGTTTTGATGTGTATGATGCGAGGGGAGCAACGTAAGAACTTGCAACTGCAAGTGTTACCAAATATCCTACGCCCACCTCCATTCCTCTTACATTCCTCCCCCTCTTCCAAAGGGATTGCTCGTAAAGTTCACATTGGAGAGTTCTTATGCTGAGCAGCTGTGGTCCAATGTTTGAGCAGTGCCGCTACATTGCTGCGGATTCTTATGCGAGTGTATTCCATAGCTGCAAGCTGTTTCATCAGATTGGTAGGTTGAAAATTTCCTGGAGGCGGCTAGCTATTCTTTAACAAAATTCGCTTTACATCTCACTGTAATAAAGCAGCCTCCATTGTAGAAGATATCTGTTGTACAAGCTGCAGCCACCCGTTGAACGGCTGGAAATTTCATATCCTAAATTTCACGTTTGCCGATTATTGTATAAAACTTGTGATGTATGAAGTGCATGAGAATACATTTGAATTTCGAAACGAGAAAACTGTGGTCGAGACGCGCAACTTTTTTTCTTTTTTTAAATAGGCAACAGCGGTCGTTCGTATAGGTTGGATGGGGCATTATTTCTATTTAAACAGTTTCGCATGAAGTTTACTTTTATGCATGCTCACTGAAATGCTTAACTTCAGTTGGGCATCGAGCATGATATCTCGCGCCGTTTGGTCTCACTTTTCGAGGAGGGTAACGAGATTGCGTTCATTGCGCGCTATAGACGACATCTTACAGGTGGTGCGACTCCAGATGATCTTCGACACGCATTGGATGCGTTTAATAGCGCTAAGTAAGTTGAAATTCTCGTCTTATATGTCGGAGATGAGACTAGCGCTTAGTTCATGTAATCTACGATGGACACAGTTCGCGCTCCAGCGCACTGTATTTACGGTGTATCGCCTTCCCGCTATCGGGGTGTGGATCACTTTCGTTATTTTTTTTCTCACTCACTACTTTCGTTCCAGCTGTACATCTCCTAAGCCTGCCATATAAACAACTTATTAAACCGCACCCACTGCTTAGTTTTGTCTCGGATACAGAACTGCCGTTATGGCGACACGTTCATCATATCGATCAGTTGTGGTGGACAGCACTAAATGTTTACATCGTTCTAATTTAAATCGCTAAAATGCAAGAAAAGCAAGAGGAAAGCGAAGCAAACTACTGGTTATAAAGTTAACCTGCAATTGCTGTAATAGTGTGGGCGATAACATTTTTGAAAACCCTTCTGTTTTGCTGCTGAAGATTAGGTCAGATGAAATACATGTGTGGAGCTTGATGTTTTAGGCCCTTAGGCTATCAGTTTTTTGATCCTGAGCGATATAATCTTCAAACGTGACAGCAGAAATTGTCAGAGTGGCTACGAGAGCGTGTGTTCCTAACGTACAGCAAGAAATATGTTCAGTTTTTTGAAGTTATTCATGCATGAAATAATTGGTTTTGTTAGCACAGCGACTTATGTCAAAAAATGAATCTTTCATGTTCTTTTTTTTGAAATAACTATCCAGAAAAATTTTCGTAACTTTCAGTTTCCAAAAAATATTTTTGCTTCCGATTCCATTTAGGCCGTTATGAAAGAGAGAACTTGACCAGCTGCTGCTGTAGTTTCTCGAAATTTGATGTCAACTTCTGGTTTGCGATTTTTTTGTTGAGGAAAAGCCACGACCATTATAAATCGCTTCTGAAATCACCATCCCATTTCATACCAGCTCAAACGAAATTGAAGCAACAATATTCATTCAAAAATCCCCTGCCTTACCTATTTGTAATTTCCGCTTGATAGTTGGTTAACGTTTATCGATGAAAAGAAATTTTAAACAAGTTTTGTTTTAAAGAACCAAACTGTGAGAAGCTTTTGATCTGTTGACAATTATGTTTGATCACCACCCAAGATAGTTGATATTGCACAAGCTGGAGCCACTGTGTAAAAGAACCGAAACCAATCACTTCATCCGACCTTTTCGGTCTTGTCGGAAATCCCCCGTTGCAAAGCAGCTGTCACATGATGACTGATGGAATTGGGCGCCGCCAGTTTCAAGTTTTGTGGTAATTAGTGTTTCGAGTTTAGCTTTGCTTTCCTCATTATAGTTGATTTATCTGGTTACTTTTTGAGAGCGGTAAAAGCGAAAGCGGAGAAGCTAATAAAGCGAGTGGAAAGCGAGGTAGAAGATGCACATCAGAAGGCCAGTCTCAAGCATGCCCTATCGACAACTATGGATGCTGCCGAACTTGACACACTCTTTGAACCCTTCAAGAAAACCAAGAAAGGAACACTTGCTTCAAGGGCATCGTTAGTCGTATCATACTGTTAAAATTTTTACGATGATCCGTTAGTTGTGGGCTAGCTATCCAATTCTTAGAGCAAAAGTCGAAGAATCTTTGGAAGATACTGATCTTTGGTTGTTCAATTCGCCAATCCACGCGCATAATTGAAGAATGCGGTAAGCGAGGAACGCACGTTCTCAAAGACCTCTTTACTTTCTCCCAGTTTTCATTCCAGCATTCCGTTTGTCAATTTGCTTATGGCCAAGGTGTTGTATGAAGCGACGAGATGTCAGTAAAAGAGCTTACGTCGAACTGGCGCTTCATTCCCTGAATCCTGTCATAGATGATCTATCCTCCTTCAGCTATAATAACATTTTATTTATGTTGTGTTTCAGCGTAGTATTTCCTACGTTTAACTTTTATACATCCTTGTTCCTTTGTAACGGAAAATGCGTTGAAGACACATGTATGGGATTGATCAGCTTAGCTGTGCAATAGTCCACAAATTTTTAAAGGAGTGAGAGGAGGGGAGAGAAGAAGGGAAACAGATGTTCGAGGTTGGGCATACGTCGAGTGGAGGCTGTTTCTTGTTGTGGTTCTGACATGNTATTATGATACAAACGGCCCTCTGCTAACAAACGGGTTTCTATAATAGCTCATGAGTCCAGCATCCAGTGTATACGTAGACGGGAGATGTTCGAATGGCGCGCGTATGCTACGCATGATAAACTAACGCTTTCCCACTTTCGGAAATTTCTGAGTCTGTCGGAGCCTTACGGCTAATGCTTTGGGATGCAGAGCAGGTCTGTTCGTAGCGATGAAAGTTCGTATGTAGCGGATCGTCCTTTTGTGGAGGTTATCACTGTAAAAAAGTTACGTGACGAAGTGTAGGTGGGCAGCGTTGCAGTTTCGGTTAATACATCCATACAAGTTATGCTTCTGAGATAGGCCAAATTTGTTTTTGCATCATAATTAGCAGATGTGATCAGATCTTTGCTGGCCGCTTTCGCTAAATCACAATATGCGAGATCTGAATTTGGTGTCTATTTGTCACATTATATACATCTAATGAAAACGTATATTTGGTGAAGTCACATGAATATACAAATAAACTGAAATTGAGATGTTCAGTGAAGAGACACTTGACATTTGAATATGACGAAAGTGTATGTTCAGTGAGCTGGGAGTGCATGTGATATGTCAAAGGTTATATGCCGGAGAATGTGTCAATATACAACAATATGTGATACGTGATCACGGTATTATTTTTTTTTTCGCATTTTCATTCTCTTCTTCATATACGGTATTCTTTTAAATAAGGTTGATTTTAGTTGGAATCATGTAGTGCGTCGTAGCGAGATGGTATATTGGGTCTATGCTGACTTGTCGGCTTTTTGAGCCATAATCATAGCACAACAATCTATTATAGTTTTTCCTAAACAGACTGTGAGCAAAGGCAGCGCTTCTATGAGTAGAGAACTCTTGTAAATTGATTGTTTATTAGATTGTTATAAATTATTCTTATTTATTGTTTGTTTTTATTATTATTTACTATTGTGGTTAACAACTATTATTGTCACTTATAATAGCTATTTGCTGTTGCTATAATTTGCCATAATCAGAGAGTCGAAATTCAAATGCGGTTGCATCAGAGCAAGTTGCATGTTCAGACAGTTGAGCCGAGCAACTCTTCAATTTTCGCCATTTATTGAAATGTATGAGTGACTCACTTATCGTCATAGTCACTTGAAGTCTATTCTCATTTGTGTTTTTATTATTTTTGGAATAGCGTTAATATTTGCAGACGATCTAAATTCGATAGGGAAAGTTGAGACGGAGATGCTGCATTTCCTGTCGAACGATATCCACAGGATGGAAGAAACGCAGTCACTCATCCAAAAAATGTATCTTTTTCGTTGTTTTTTAAAGTATACATGGAGAAAAATATGCTGGCAATATGGAACTAGTGGCCGATCTTCCGAAAGAGCGAGAGATCATAAGTTCAAGTTCGGTATCGCTAGCGGGCATTATCTCCTTTATCGCTTGATTACCCATAAGTGTGAGCTATACTGAAGTTGATGCGACTATAGAGTTCCTACGTTGGTGTGTCCATCATTTGTGCAATCAGCGCTTCACTTACATATTTCATTATGTAAAATAATTCGAGGCTTGTCGAGTGATGATGCAGAAGAAATTTTTGACAAATTTTTCTCTGAATTTTCACATTGCATTTTATTTTAATATACGTTTGGCTCACTTTTTCGTGCATTAACCAGTAACAATTATCGATACACTTAAACGATCACTTTCAATTGTTGTTATGGTATTGCTACGTTTTTGAAATGGACCATATACCACATATTGTATGATAAAAGGGACAGAATGGGTGCTGTATCTAAGTAGTGAGTTTAGAATTATTCTAGAGGTCGAGTTCAGCTTCAGCTTCAACTTCAGCTTTTCTTTGCATGCATGATAATAAGATGCTGATTTATGGTCACAGTCTGTTTGTTCTATGGGAATCTTAGGAAGATTCTTTGTCGTCTACTAGCATAATTATTCTTTCGGCTCATTGTAGATATCAAATTTTACAGTGGCGACAGTGCATTACGTGCAGTTCAGTTGAAGGCTCCCATTCACATAATGGTAAATGATTGGGGTGTATTGGTCAGTAGAACGTCAATGGCTGTGAATATGTCCATCTCCTATGAAGAAAGTTGGATCTCTCTGAAGTGATGTGCGTGCCTTGTCAATCTTGCGGCGGAAGCACTAAAAGCTAGTTACGTCAAAAGAGTTCTTCTTAAATAATCTACTTCGTCTTTTTTTCCTCGTCAGTGCTCGAATTTCTTTTTTTTTTTTTTGTTTTCAGAAGTGAATTGAAGAATCATTTGGGCATTAAAGTGACCGTCGTCTCGGCTCTATCAAAAAAGGCGAAATCGCTTAAAGAGGGCGACAAGGATTTTCCTCTGCTCGAGCATTTCAAATTATACACTTCATTTGATAAGGATGCTCGTTTTGTGCAAGATTTCCAGGTAGCTTTTCTTTTCAAGACTTTTCTTTGTTTTTTTTTTTTTGATGACTTGAGAGGTAAATTTCCAATATATGGTCATTTAATCGCATCCTAACACCCATCCTCGTTTCATCCTTTTCTTGAAGCTCTTCCAAATGATGCTGCAGTGCATAAACAGGTAACCATAGTCGTGTTCTGAATGTTGCAGTTTGGTCGTTGGTAAAATATATTTTTGTACAAATTTGTAGTTAGGTATCTTAGTACAAGGCAGTTACTGATTTTGTATGCTGTAAAATTAGACCACACTGATAACCATGCTTGATTCGCATTTGTTGGTTAGTAAGGTGTGTGAAAAGTTTCTCGTACTTAAGTGTTATTATTATCATCACATTATAGAAAGGAGGAAAATACATTGGTTATCGTTAAGAAACGAATATGCACGAGCTTCGAAAATTGGGCGGAAATATTTAAAAGTAGGATGAGCTGTTAGCATATTACATACACCTTGTGAAGGTTGAGGATGATTGAAGTGATTTTGCCAGAGCTGCATATTTCACTTGCCTTATTGACGCTTTCGAGAAAACGCGGATTCTTTTATTCGTTATCTGCGAACTTCATATTAGCTCTGCTCCAAGCAGGCTTTAAGTCGAGAAGGGCATCGGAGAATTGGCGGCCTGTGCTAATTTAGCAGTCCGGTCTGTGGTCAGTAACATGAAATTTTATGTGCCAGATGAGCTTCGTTTGTAGATTTTGGCGTTAGAACGAGCCGCTTCAAAGGGAATCGTGAGTTGGAAAGTGCGCATTGACGAAAGGATTGGTCAGTACCATCCGGCGTTGAATCTAAAATTTCATGCGGCACATCTCGGGTTTTTGAAGAACGTTATTCACGACTCCACGAAGCGATTTCTGATACCGTCAATTGAGCGAAATATCAAGTGGATTCTTTTTTCCATACCGTTTATTTTTGGCCTTCTGGGATCGAATGGAAGGTTCCCCGCAAGTGGGACTTGAACGCTTTCCACTTTCCGGATTGATTCTATACCTACCTTTCGGATAGATGATATATTACTTAATTCACGCGAGAAATGACCAGATTTTATTTTGGTTTTCACTTAGTTGTTCTTTATTAATGTAACTTTGTTTTGTTTTATCTTATAAATCCTGCTTAAATATACGAAAGAAATCCCTGGGGCATAGAAATCGCAGACGTCTCATATTTCTTCACTTTTCGAGGTCCTGTTCATGAGAAATAGCCTTTACCTTTTCGATTTGCTTTAGCCTCAGGTGGCGTTTTAGTGACAGGTTAATTGTCGTCGTTCCTTATGCACTGCCGTTGACCTGAGAGGTTTGGCTGAGGGTGAGGGGAGGGAGGCATAAGGAAATTTTTTCGCTGCGCAACTTGCAGTCATCAACTGATAAGAGAAAGCGTGCTGATTCTGCATATCACGGCTTAAGTCCAATCATTGAAGCATGCTTCCATCGAAAAATCTCTATAAAAGCTTCTTCTGCAGTTTCCCGCTTTTTTATTTTTTTGCAGTAGCTGACGCCGTCATCAAATCAGGGGATAAGATCATCTGTGCGTGACAGCAACCGACTTCAATCTGTTGCGATATGTGAACGCGTTTGTATTCACTCCATCGAAGCCATTCTATGGCAGCAGACCTAGACTTGCTAGTAATGTTAGTTAGTACCCTCAACGAGAAAAGAAGATCGCTTTTTTAGACGACGTCTTGTGGATAAAGCTGAGCGCTCAGCAATCGACTGCTTCGCAAAGAACGTTCGTGAGTTGTTATTAACGGCGCCACTAAGAGGACATCCTGTTTTGGCAATTGATCCTGGGTACTCAAATGGTTGTAAATGTGCACTTGTCAGCGCCAATGGTTAGTCCTTTTTAAGGGAAAGGGGAGGTGTTCTTTGTACGATTATGGGTACATGTCAACAGGAGGGACGGGGTACGTATTACTGTGTTGTCGTCAGCAGAGAGTCGGAATAAAACAGACGTACAATGGAGATCAGAGAAGCACATTTCGAAAGAGTTCGGTCAACAAAAGCGGAAAATTTCTGCCGAGTCGCTTGCTACTTTCACTGTTTGAATCTCACTATCACACATATCTTTGGCTTCCACTGATTTTCTGGTCAGCTTTGGCAATCTGCTGATGGCGAGATTGTACACCCCTCGAGAAGATAAGAGTTTCGCGGCATCTGACAAGTTTACTGGAGTAATGCACGAGAAATCGCAGAGTTTTAGCAAATCGGTTTATCCTATCAGGAATCGCAAATACTGTTTTTACTGAACCGTTGCCGGGTTATGACTTTTTAAACTTACACTAAAAACTTGAGTACCAGTGGATCGTCCGCATGGCCCGATAAGATGTACTACTTGCTCCCCCGCCCTCCCTCCTCCCCTCTCCTCCCCTCCACTTTTCTCCCTCCTTGCCATATATTCAATATGTGTTGTCTTTGTTTTCTGGTCTTAGTCGAGGGTTGCGTGACATAGGTAGGTGATAACCACAGTGAGAACCGCCTGACCTATTCAAATAATGTATATGCTCAGTACAAAAGTAGGTACTGCTGCGTCATACATTGGCAGTATGGTATCTACTTATGCCATGCAAGTACCAGTGTTTTTTTCCGTTTAGTATATATTAGGATCGTATTAGCAAAGGAGAGGTGACGTTTCAGTTCTCGAGTTTCACATTGTTCGTGCTAGTGACGAGTATTTGTCGCCACAACGATGGCTTAGCTCAAAATCTGTGAGGGGCTAAATTATTCTAGAATGTTGTGAGGACCACGATAATAACGAAGGAGTGGCTAATACATAGAGGACTGTCTTGTTCGGATAATTGGAATGATGTTTAGTGCAACCTGAAAGTATTCAACGATAAACCAGCGTTACCTGTACTAAAAGGATGCTAAAAACGGGCTATTTAAAGAACGAAGTAACTGAAAGAGGTAATAAGTTGTGGTTTAGGAGAAGTGTTAGACACGGGTATTTTCTACTTGGTGCAGCGAGTTAAGGACCGCTGGGAGATTGATTCTCGTGGGGATGGTGTTCTCAAACGGATGGCCGCAAAATGTGATTCGCGACGGTTGGTTATCGCTGTGGGTAATGGGACGGCAAGCCGTCCAGCACAATGTGCCATAGCATCTCTTATTGATCGCAATGCATTTGCACCCGTATCTGCAAAGTTTTGGTTCGTTCCTTATTCCGTTTAAATTATAAGCTGGAGTAACATGAATTTGCATGAAGAAATTGAAGCAGAAAACAGAAGTTTATTAGATGTCATCGTTTCTCGACGGACGAAAGGTCGAGTTTTAGACCGCATTTAGGCAGCACCCTTCAATCCACTCCCCCTCTCCCTTCCTCCTTCCCATCAAATTTGGGTAGTTAAAAATACGCAGTGCGCAGGCACTCCAGGAGGGTGCATGTAGTATGTAGGCAAGGTAGCAAAAAATAGACGTTTTTTGCGTGAAGTGTCCATTAACCTTTTTCAGTTGCATTAGGTGTGCGAACCTATGTACTGCCTAATCAACCTACGAATTTGGTCAGTGCAGAGAGAACCTTGCATAGGAGACCGTTGCGCAGTTTGCACACAGTTTATCAGAAAATCAGGCAGCATTGCTTGCTGCTGATCTGTTTATTATGAAGCGCCTTACGTGCTACGCGCTAGACCAGTATGTATGAACCTTACGCACACTGCTGTTAGTTCAGCATGGAGCTTTCGGAAAGCGACATTTCTTCCGCACGTTTTTTTACGAATTTTAGTTTTTTTTTTTGTGAATATGGCCATGAGAGTGTGCTGGTAAAGTCGGGTTCGATCTAAGATTTCTTTATTTTCTTTTTACAGTCAGCAGTTCACAAGGATTTCCTATATTTATTTACATGAACTTCAGTGGTTTGATTCTGCTAGGGGAAGCGAGAAAAAGACCGTGAATAAACAGCTTTTCTATTATTCAACATCGCACAGTTTTTAAACGCTCAATCTGCATTGGACTGTTATAACGGACTACTGAATTGCACCAAACTGATCCGTATAGTTGTAGTTTTGCGTGTTATACACCATAGCGGAGTGTGAATATGAATAACTTCAGCGTTGTATCGGAGTGCGGTGCATCGATTTACAGTGCAACTGAGCTAGCAGCAAAAGAACTTCCCAATTTGGACATTAATATCAGAAGCGCTGGTATGTTTATAGTTCCTCCCGTCTTGCTTTGAAACAGCATTTTCGCTGAAGTAGTATGCGCTAGCACTAGCTGTGAATATAGTAAATTCTTTCAAGGATATACTAGGAATTTTTATTTTTATGCGCTTTTCATCAGAACGAAAGCATATATGTCTCTACGTATATACATGCTTCTTTCGGTCCAGTAATTTCAGCTAATGAAATTGTGAAGCTGTCGCTGCGAAATTTTGCAAACATAATTAGTGGCATCGCAAGTGCGCTCAAAGAAAATTTGGTAACGGTACATGGTTTTTCTGAATGAGTTGTGATGCACGGAAAATAACCAACCGAGAAGCCGGATTACCCAAAGGAATAGCTGCCATCGAGTTCAGTTTTGGAGCAAAAAATTTCGGCTCATGCGATGCAGAAATCCGCCAACTGCAACATACGCAAATGCAGCCCCAGATGTGAAATTACGGGCGCGAAGTTAGAAATGTTGAGGAAACAAGCGCGAAAATTTCGTAAGGCCGGGTGTTTCCACAACAACATCAGTTCTGGTCTAGTAAACAAGCGCAGTTGGACCGCCGCTACCACCGCATGTTATGGGCAACTTTTTGATCGCTGGTCAAGCAGAAACGTTCGCGTTTAGCTCAGCTTGGTCATTTTTTTCGGCCATTTTTTACTTCATTTCATCAAGAGTTCAGAAAGCACATGTCTCGTCAAACCGCAGGCATGCACACCACATCCCAATTTGTTTATTTGCACAATTTGCTATTAAAGCTTAAGTTTCGCTTTGGAATCAATGGAACTTGTGGTGATACAATTGGAGAAAACGTTTACGCTACAGAGTCGAGGGTTATGATATAGCTGACTGTATTACACATTCAGTTTTTTCTGATAATCGAAGTTTTATTTTAAGGAGGTATAGTTTAGTGGGAATTTCAGAAATGAGCAAACATTTATGGAGGTGATCTAGAGCTTATTTTTCTTCGCGAGCTTTTTTTTGCGGTAATCTAGGAGAATAAGATGACAAATAAGTGAATCATGGCCACAGTGCTATGAATTGCTAGCAAAAATATCACTAAAAGCTTATGTGAAACGAACTTCACTACCTTCCATTTACATCATTTAGTGTCTCTGGCAAGGCGCGTTATTGACCCGATATCGGAATATGTGAAAATCGCTCCAAAACATCTCGGAGTCGGCAGTTATCAAGTTTGTCGATTTCACCCTTCTCTTGCTAACAGTCTCTCCACTTATAAATTTTGAATATATGGGTTATTTTTTTTAGTATACATGCTGTAAAAGTTTTGTATTTTATCAGTGCTTCAATTCAGGGGCTGCCTATCCCATTTAATTTTACTCCATCTTTTGGGATCGTTGAGTTGCCTGAAGCATTGAGCACCAGTGCTTGAATGATGTGGCTCTTTTCAACCGTTCTTCTCTGATTTTGTTGTCGTCTTGCGCATCGTAGAAAATTTATTTTTCCAAAATTTCGATGATGAGGGAGTTAACAAGTATGAGAATGCATTCTTCACACAAATACGTATTAAACGGTTTTTTTTAAATTTCTAAATAATTATGTTGCGTTTGGTCTGAGATATTCGCTAAAATTTCTTTCCATTACTTTTTTATTTATTTAATTAAATTATATTATCGGCTTTCTTTCTTGAACGAAAACTTCATATGCTCATGAATAGACGGGGCGCTCAAATTCGTTTTGCTCATCAAGATTTCCTTCGTTCCACTTTCATTGTCTCACTTGTGGCTCTCGTCTATTGTGCTGTGGTATATTTCGTCTTCGTATATAAAGGGATGACATTGATGCTTCATAACATAATTGTTTTATGAAAACTGTCATTTATTAATTAATTGCTCGATTGGGATCGCTAAGAAATGGCAAACGAATAACGGTTACATATTGCACTGAAAAATTCACATAACTCGAAACTAAATTAAGAGCGTTGCGTATTTTATATGCGAAGGAACGGTGTGATCTGGGAGTGTTATATGCGGAGAATGCTATTGAATTTGAATTTTTTTACTCTATATTTAGCACAACTAATTATGAATTGGCAAGATACCCTGGTCGTACTGCAGGTGCTATATCTTAGTAGTCCTCTCTCGGCCACCATTATTTTAGCGTTTTTTTTTTGGTCACTCAGTTATTCGATTTCTGTTGTTTGCTCTTCTCATTGATTTTTATTTCTGTTTTTTTTTTCAGCATTCGGTAAACGAAAAGCGTTTAGATGAAATGCTGGATATTGTCGTTCGTGAATGTGTTAGCAGCGTTGGGGTTAACGTTAATGTGGCATCCGTCCAGCTTTTACAGTAAATTATTTTTTTGTTTATACTCTTAACACTTTATTACTAGTAATGATCAGTTAAAAGTGATGAAACAAAGAGTCGGACCCAATGTTGAAATAGTTTTTTGTGTTATTCGATAAGGCTAATAGCTAAATAGATAGACGGTAGGTGTCTTTTTTTCTAAAATAATTTTGCTTAGAAATCCGCGTTTATCGTTGCTCATGTTTCATGGCTACAAAACACGTTGATAAACGAATGCATGAAAGGCCATTCGTCCAAGGGAGTACCATTCGGTACACAAAATCGCTGCGTAGAGACCATTTGATTAGCATTCTTTTTCATCGTAGCAATGCCAAACTATAGAAGTGTGGCATTCAATATCACTGTGGCGTAGCGAACTTCTATGCTTTAGGTACGCTGATGTTTTGTGGAAAAATGTTAATCAAATGATTTCACTTCTTTTTGCGACCGTACGACTTAGATGCCTCCTCATAGTGCGAGCTCAACTGAAATGTACCCAGTTGTTCTTGTTCTTTACCCGCATAATTAATACCATTATCGTAAAAAATTATTTATAGTCATTGTATTTCTGAATCTACTGTAATTTCAGGAAGGTTTCCGGATTGAATAAGAAAACGGCTGCTAATATTTTGAAATATCGTCAAGAGAATGGAAAAATCGTAAACAGAGAGGTGCTTAAGGTAGGTCGTAACTGTATAATGCCTGCTCCCCTGTTTCTTTGAGTATTTCATCAAGGGCAGTAGTATATCGAAGATGTGAAGAAAATGTTGCATGTTTAACAAGCTGAGAGGCGAATAATTATAGCTTGTATGAAAGAGGAACAAGGCATTCGAAAGGTGGAATTTTTGTGGATTTTTCGATGGCGCTACTTCAATCCGATTTCTTTTTGTTTTGGAGCTTTTTTTTGCCAATTTCTTTTTGTTTTGGAGCTTTTTTTTCTGATAGGAGCTTGGCTAATATTGTTGTTGATTCCCATTCCCAGACAAACGTAGTATCAGCGAAATGGCTTTTTTCCTGATTGTATCATTAATCAGATAGTTTCACTTCTCAGATCGTAGTAGTGGGGTAATGTTACTTTAAAAATGCCAGTGATAGGTTTCTTCCGTTTCTACTGCGGCGGTCACTATGGCACTAATCTTTTCGTGCTTTTTGTTAGCGCCTTATTTTTTGCTTTATCATTTATCTCTTTTACAGGAAATCACTGGTATTGGCCCGAGAAGTTTTGAGCAATGCGCTGGATTCCTGTTTATTTATGATGATGACGCGCTGTCGGGCAAAGAGCCGATCAAGAAGAAACGTAAGGTGACGCAAACATATGAGCGAAATCCACTCGACTCAACTGCAGTCCATCCTGAGAGTTATCACACTGCCAAAGAGTGAGCTGTAACTTATGGGTTTGCTTATATAGTCAGATGATTTAGACGATTTTTAGCATGACTGTTATAGTAGGACGCTTTGGAAAGTTCATGAGTTGCTAAACAAGTGCGAGATTTTTAATGCTTATCTGCTAGCAGAATTTGGACCGTGGCGTAGAAACCATCATTTTCGCCTAATTTATGTGCTGATTTTTGTTAGCATTCTTCAAAGTCTCATGCTTTTCGCCTCCACCCCGATAGGAGGAGGATGGGGAGGAAGAATGGAGAGAGTCACGACAAACGGATGGTCGCCTAAACATCAGCAGTAGTGGATTTTGAAGGCGAAAATGCTTCTGAATTTGACGCTTCAGCGAATCCTCACTTTTACTATACGCTTCTGCTCATTAGTTATTCAACGGTTGCATTGAACATGTCGTAAATTACATAGAAACGTCTGCCAGCAACGGTGTTGGATCATGTTCGCTGCGTATATGTTAAGCCTAACTTATCGCATATTTCACATGGCTTACTGATTGAATGATCATCAGTTTGTGCTTGATTTCATGCCTCCTTCTCCTCCCCTTTTCCCCTTTCCCCTCCCCCCGTCTTCGGCTCATGAACGCTTTCCTGTCTCTGCAGTGATTCAAATGCATGAACGCGTTCAGCTGCATGCAAATAAACAAACTGCAAACGATAGCTGCGTAAAATAATGTTAGTAATTGTTATTCACAGGATGATATCGTTAGCGGGCTGTGAATTATCGCAAATCGGTACTGAAGTACTGGAAACCAAACTATTGTCGATGGAAAACGAAATCAGAAATCGAGGTGCAGAGTGGATTCTTGTTTGGGAACTGCTAACGAGACCCGTTCTTAAGTGCAATCCTCCTCAGCTTTTGGTAGGTCTCTATATTGCTCGTTCGTTACGTGACCGGGTGATTTAAGGCGTGATTTGTTGGGTAAACGACTTTTCAGCTTCGAAACGGAGCAAAAATGGCAAATTTGTGCATCACCCTTGGCGTGTTATATATTAGGAATGATGTTATCCGAAGAAGCGCAAAGTAATACATCGCGAACTTTCGAATTCAGTCCGCGGGGATTGCAGGAGGGGACTGGGTTGGAAGAATTGGACTTGTGGGAAAGTGATGTCACCAAGGAAAATTAAAGAGTGAATTGGAGGGCGAGGGGAGAGAAGGTGGGAAGCTTTTATGCGCTGGCGTTCTAGCAAGAAGAAGAAATTAATTTGAGAGAACTAAGGTTGAGTTTTTACAGTAACGATCTCTCTTGTGTATCTACGTGTAAATGTATGCCAACCATAGGCAAGTCACCTAACAATACATGCGTACTTTAACATTCACTACGAACTGTAGTGAATGTTAAAGTACGCATCCATAAGGTATCCATTAGAAATTGGCGGTATCCATTAGAAATTGAGCCGTTATCTTTGATCACAAGCTAACCTGTGGGCGAGACTTGCCGGTCGTCCGGTAATAGTTATGTCACCTTATGCTGCAATTTTTTTGTTACTTGCTTTATCCTGCATATCTATAGCGCAGTCGTTTTTGTTTTTATTGTTACTTTTCGGCCTGCTTAACGTTTTTAAATGGGCAACAAGCGCCAATTGCTTATTTTGCCCTAATTGATGCCTTTCAGACGGGCGTGCTCGAGATGAATTCTCTACATGTGGGCCAAGTGGTGAATGGTGTGATTTCGAACCATGCTCAATTCGGTGTTTTCGTTGACATTGGAGTGGGATTTAACGCTTTAGCACATCACACTACATTACCGCCTGTTCCTCCACCGGTAAGTTTGTCATCTTGTCTAGCAAGTTCCACGAAATTGCAAATGCTCTGCGTGATGTTCGGGATAAATCCATCGCCGTCATGCGCTTCAAAGGGAACCGGTGCGATATTGTACGAGCTTTCATTTCCATTCTCAATCAGTGAAAGACTGTTAGCAATGTGCGCGATGACGAGCGAAGTGGGCCAGTTAATGTGGTTTTTGAATTCAGATTCGAATTTGTTGATAAATAGAAAACAAACAGAATTGACTAAGCGGGTTAGAGTCGTCATGGTGTGCAGTCGGCTTAAATAATTCAAGGGCTGGCATGATATACGTTTTGATGATTTCTCAACCGGTCGGTCTCACAAGTGCTTATGAATGACGAAAACTCAGATTTAATCTGATCAGTTATTGAAGTTCATTTTTCCGCAACTTAGTCGGTCGAATATGCTGTCCAGTTGCCGTCTACGCACTATGACCGTTGAAAACGCATGCAGATTTTTTACTAGTTTTGGGAATCTCCTTGGGGTCATATAACTGGTAGGTTAGTTGGTTACATGACTGGTAGGTTATATGACTCCTTGGGGTCATATAACTGGTGGGTTAGTTGGTTATATGACTGATAGGTTATATGACTGGTAGGTCATATAACTGGTAGGTTATATGACTCCTTGGGGTCATATAACTGGTAGGTCTCCTTGGGGTGAAACTGCTAGGGATAGGTTAGTCTATTGTGTAAATTATGCGCACCAAATTTAGTAACTCCGACTTCATTTGTTTTCCGTTTGAAACTACTGAACAGAATGCAGACGCATGCACATACATACGCACAGACACCATCAAAATGTGATTTGCATACCAAAAAATTTTGCAAAAATGCAAAAAAACGACTGTAGGATGGAAAGTCGGAAAAGAAATAAAATTATAAATAGGTTGGCGGAGATGCTTACAGGGATTTCGTTGAGGCAGTTTCTGAAGTAAAGAAACTTTTTCAGTCGAAAGAATGAGAAGTAGTAATGCGCGAAAGTTACATAACCCAGAAGTCCACACAGAAATTCGAATTCATAGACATGACTCGGGGATTTCTCCAATTTGAAGAAGAACGGGCGGGAGATGTGATGTACCATTGCCTGTTTTTTTCCCGTAGATTTACTTATGGGTAAGTTGTGCCCCGAAGACTACCGCCGCCGCCAATATTTCAACTGTTGTTTTTAGGTGAACGCTGCTGTGAGAGTGAAGATAACAAATTTGGAATTGCAAAGACGTCGAATTGCAGTTGTTATTTTGTAATGTCCGTTTTTTCTCTCGATCCTGTTCCTTTCAAAAATTTTTTCTATTTTTCGGTTTCTTGTGGTGCTTTTATCAAGAGACTCTCATAGACGTGCAGTCATGTTGCTTCTCCGAGGCAATGGCAAGTAAAAAACTGAGGCGCGGCTTCTTCGAAATTTGTTAGTTCCCTTGGCTTTGACCCCCAGGTAGTTTTCGCTCTTTATCCAAGACAGGTAGATACGCACATCTGAACCGCACCATTCATAAATTTATTACGTTGCAGGACTTTTCGTCCTGTCGGGCCTTTTTTGAAGGAGGGAGGGCGTGCGATATGGTTTTTGTATAGAAGCTTTGAATTTTATCGTGCACGATAAATTTTCAAGAGAACTAATTCGTCAAAGTTTTGAATGAATTTTTGTTCTTTAATGTATTAGTTGGTGGAATGGAGTGTCAGTTGGAGGATTTTTTTCTTCAGTTTGAATTTCTCAGGACATACCTGCGATATGAACGTTTAATTTTGTCACGCTGTAGCTCAATTTGTTCTTGCTTTTAGAAACGTTTTTTGTGAGTTACTAAATGCTCATTATCGTTATCTGTCGTTGTAAAATTGAAAGTATTTGCAAGTTATCCCATATTTTCGGGCCGCTGCATTGCAGAAAATATGGGCCATTGGTGGCTTACCTCGTTTCCTTCACGGGTAGAGGCATTTCTTGGCTACTGATTTCGTTGCGTCAAGATCTTTTTTTTTCCTTCTTATTAGCTGTGTTATTATGCATAAGGCTTTCGCTTATCCAAAGGCTTTTGAGAAAGTTTGTATTTCTTCCTATTGTACAAAGTACAAAGCAGTTCATTATGGTCGTTGATTAGTAATTTGAGTAGACTATTTGATTGGACGACGTATGTTGCTGTATGTTGTTCACTTATGGCTGTAAATATGTTTCTCTCGAGTTTGAGACGGGTTTGAACAATTATAAACTGTTTTCGATTTCATTATGTTTACAGAGTACGGAACGCTGCATGATTTCTGAGAATACCGACCGGCAATCCGGCGAACATGGCATCGCCCACTGCTATTAGAAGCGTACAATTTAATTATACATTTCGATAATTCTTTTTATAAACAGATGACGAGTAACTTGGCTTGTGGAGTTGAGGTTTCACCGTTGTTTTATCAACAACAGCGGCTCAAATTGTTAAGAGTTTCGGAGTTTACAAAGTTGATAACGACATGAGTGATTACCGAGCAAAAAAAACAGAGGTGGACGTATACAGGTATTTCAGTGAAATGTTGACATGTGAATGAAAAAAGTAATAAAACAGCAATTAAATGAAGCAAACGCATTGAGTAGAGAGTGCAATAAAAAGTCTAACTGAAATACAAAAAGACTGGAAAACATGATGACCAAAGTTCAACTATCCGAGCTGATGAGACTATCTTAGGGTATCGGTGCCAACAAGAGAATTTGAATTCGCCTCAGTCATATTTTCGCTTGCATCTTGCTTATGGTTTTATTAGTCATCCGAATTAAAAGTTCCATAGCTGACCTCAGCATCACCACAAATCAGAAACGTAACGAGAGCGTTAATATCTTGCGTGTTGTTCACAGGCGCTAAATTTTCTGATGCCTTAGCACTAGATGCATATGGCATGCTTTCTACGCTTTCGGCTTGTTGCAGCTTCTGGTCATTTTGTGAAGCTTCGTTGAATGTATTAATTACTGTGGATCCGTAATTAATACATTCAGTAATTATTATTAACATTATTAATGAAATGTTTCATGTGTCTGTCTTACTTGAAGGAGCGGTTGGCCGACGTAAATCAACGTTCCTTTGAAAATCCATGAAGGTATTTCCCGTGGGTAGGAAATAAATTTGGAGTTAGTAGAAACGAACCGACTAAAAACCACTGTTCCAGAAAAACACGTCTATTCCAAAAAAGATTGCACTGCAGTAATCACTGTTTTATTTCAACCATATCAGGTGTACTCGCTTCTTTCCAAACGTCGTCGAGTTTTGCTGATTATTGCTATTCTTAAAACGAAATTTGTAGTCCGACTTTTGCAGGCACATCCTTTCAAGAGTCTCGAATAGTTATCTCTCGATTGGCAGCGGCAACGTTTTATCCTACCGACTTAGCCTTTTAGACATTAAAGGGAGGGGGGATGGAGGTGGGTGTTATTGGCTTACTGCTGGACCATAAAAGCTTTCTTGCAAGCCAACGGCTCGGTTCGTTAACATTATTATCGATTATTAATGCTGTTACACGAAATCAAATTGTCCAATTCGTTAGTCACCTTTCGAACAGCGGAAATGATCCACTAATCACTGTGTAACTCACACATTTACAGGACTGTCAAAAATGTCACAACTTCGAAGTAAGTGTTCACACCATTTGTCTTGAACCTCAAAATTTTCGATTCTTTTTGTGCGCATGCTGACCAACCTTCTAGCGCTTCCTAGTGCTCGTTTGCAAAAGAATCGTAGATCGCTCTTGAAACTCTTGAAATTTATTTGTGACATCCCCTACCTCTTCCTCCTAATTAGGAGGATGGGACGGGCCTGTTCATATGTAATCTGAATCTAAACCGCGATCACCGAACGATGAAAAAAAAGAAAGAAACCTATTATCTAAAGCACCCTGCCTGCAAAATGGCGGCGCCCCAAATACTTTTGAACAAATCCGGCAAAAGCTTTGACGACGTGAAACAATAATTTGGCTTTCCGGGTTGTTGGCTGTCAATCTAAGCATTTTGCAAAAAGCCCGACTTTTCGGCGTTGCACAACTTCTATAAGAGCAATAGTTTTGCTTAATATCCGGAACGTCATGCCAATGCGCTGCGATTATGTTGCGGAACAAGATAGGGAAGACAAAAATACTTTTCAAAGTTGTTGTTGAATGAACGTTTAGAAACCACTGTTCACCAAAAAACTGTTATGTGCGTTACCTGATCCGATTCATACTTCAAAAAGAATCATCTAAAGGCGGCAAAATGCTTAAGGTCGTTTCAAAAAAGTGAGATCAAGTGGAAATATCGAAGGGAAAATGTAAATGCAAAATATTAACATGCCATCGAATGGCAACAGCAGGCGTTGCATTGAGAGAAACGTTATTCAACGTAAGCCAAAGAATGTGAGCATCGATTACATTTCGCATAATGCTATGCGAGACATCGACAAATATGATTAATTAACTGACCACATGCAATAATAGGGGAAGCTAATTTTCCAACTTTTAAAATTTTTAAAATTTTCCCCTTATAAAAATCGACTGAAGGGAAATTTCTTAAATTTTTCCATTAAAGAACTGGCTGGAAGTTCTGAGAGAAAGTTGGCGAATTGTTTCGAAAAGTTAGAAAACTTAACATTTGAAAAGTTTGAAAATTAACTTTTCGCCTTTGTACCTGAGAGAGAGAATCTTTATTTACAATAAAGAAAGCATGTAACAACGCCTCCAGAAAAAAAGTATACACGAAAGCTATAATATATTCATAAGTATAAACAATGCAATTAACCATGCGTTTAAATACCCATAGACATTGATGAGAGTAAGAAAAACAAGAGATCGTAAGCAATGGACATGTAGGAATGCATAATAACAGTCGATAATGAATTACAGCCGGCAAGCAGCAGGTATTGTCGTTAGATCACACGGCTCCAAGCGTCGCTTAAAACAAGGCAAATTACCAGCCATAACGACATCACATGGCAAGGAGTTCCAGATAGGTACAACACGAAAAGCGAAAGAGTTAAGCACATCAGTTCGACTCGTTGTCTTCCTTTCGATTTGCAGAGGGTGAAACCTCGAGCGTGATGCAAACTTTGTAAAAGAAAAAATGCTCTTGAACGGAATTCCCGAAAAACCTTTAACAATCTTAAAACGTAAATGTAGGTCGAACTGAGTTCTTCGATACCATAGAGGTTTCAAATCAAAAATGCGAAGTCGCTGCTCATAATTGGGCTGGAACGGTCCACGAAAAGCTTTCATAAAAGCCATCTTAGTAAATCGTCGTTGGACTCTTTCGATCATTTCGATATCCCTTTTCACAGACGGGGACCAAACCTGAGTACAGTATTCTAAGATGGGGCGACAGTAAGCAACGAAGGCTTTCCGATAACTTTCAACGCTACTGTATTGCACAGCGCGCAGAATGTAGTTCGCTACTTGAGCAGCTCTCCGCGAAACTTCAACACAGTGATTATGCCAAATAAGGTCGGAACTCACATGAACACGTAGATCCCTCATCATTTCCTTTCCAGGAAGATCGAAACCACATAAATGTAGAGGGCATTCAGTCGAGAAATTTAAATGGAGGACAAAACATTTCTCAGGGGATATGTCAAGTTGCCATAGCTGTGACCACTGTTCCAGTGAAATCATGTCCTGACGTAGCACATTGTAATCGAACTGGGGATCTGTAATAGGTCTGTATATCTTCAAATCATCAGCATAGAGCTTACAGCAACTTAGCAAGCTCTTTGGAAGGTCATTGACATAAAGCAAAAATAATAGAGGCCCTAGAATGCTACCTTGAGGCACCCCACTGAGTACCTCTCATGTGGTGTGTTCGTTGATACCTCCTGCCAAAGCAGATACCATAGAGTAAAGAAATAATGATATGCTCAAAATCCTTCAAAAGATGCGCTTTCGTAAGAATGCACTTAATCTCGGCTAACTGTAACGTTCATTGTAGCGAACAATTTTAAAGCATTTCATTTCCTTCCACTTTTGTTCTCAATTTTGATCACTTTGTTGTTGTTCTATGGAGATTATTTTTAACGAAAGCAGCAATAATAGCTCGTTTAAAGACCAAAATCAATACTTTCCGATCATCTCTGTGTTCGACGCTTTTTTTTGAGCACGCTCTTTCTTTGGCACGTATTTATGGTGAGTGAAGGAGTACGGGGTGCACCCTTCTTTAAACGGCACCATTATCTTGCAATTCATGATAGCGAAACGGGAACGGCATTCGTTGGTTTTGCTATTGCAATGACAGTTTTACCATTTCCAGAAACTGTTCCATGCTCTCATATATTTATTTGTTTCTGTGTA
Organism: Toxocara canis; assembly: GCA_000803305.1. Lineage (NCBI taxonomy): Eukaryota > Metazoa > Nematoda > Chromadorea > Rhabditida > Toxocaridae > Toxocara > Toxocara canis. Next base: position 516,928 of record JPKZ01001541.1, read on the forward strand.
GCCATAACGCGCCGTTGCTCGGAAGCGTTGTTTTTATACCGAAAAAAAACGATTCAAGATGGTACAAGAAGATTAGATATTGATATTCATGTGCTTGAATTAAAGTATTTTTGAACGTTGAAGTACGTTTTGAGATATGCCAATTGTTTCTTTCATTCGTAACATGTGCCATAAGTCGAAAATCTCTTCGTGCGGGTGCAAAACAGCTCTGTATCTCGAATTGTTTCGAATACAAAAATATCCTTTCACTCCCGCCCCAGCCGAACCACCCNNNCCACCCCCCACCCCACCCTCTTCCCCCATACCCCTCGAGCAGTAGTGCACTATGGCATTTAGACTAGCTAGTTCGTTCATGTTGCACGGAATAGGTTATTGGCTAGCAGCAAACCGGGTTGTACCATTTGTGATCGATAAGTGCTTTTTCTATTGCCAGTGTCTGTAAACATTGAATCGTTGCGTTGCTATCCAAGCAACGTTTGACGCCAACTCTATTTGTTTATCATGCGATCGACTCGATATGTCTGTCACTCATATGACTAATCGAATTATTTGACCCTTTTTAGGCCATCTTATGGGACACTTCAGATAGGAACTGATTACAATATTGCGTGCTGAAACAGCGAGTTATTGAAGAAAAATGGTGTTGCTGCGCGGCAAAACAAAATTTATGGATCTTACTTAAATATAACATCTTCCAGGACACTCCTGACGTCTATCCCTCAACGCTTTAAACCACCGGAAAAGAATGATGACTTTTTCGTCGCTTTTGTGCCAATTTTAAATTTCCAAAAAGATAATTGATGAGATCCAGGTTCAGGTTGTATGGTGAGTAGGAAAGTTGAGTGAAGCAACAGTTATGAGCTGCGGTGACCAAAAGTCGAGAGATGTAGGCAAGGGCGTTGTCGTGCAAAAGCAAGTCCCTTCGGTCGGCTTGCCTCTTCTTTTTTCTGGTGTTTTCACGAAGACTTCGAAGTAAACTGGCGTAGTATTCAGATGTTGCTTCCGAAGTAAAGAAACGTTTCACGGCACCAACTTTCCTGACGTCTTACTGAGACGAAAATGGTCGTGAGGAACGCTGCTGATAGAGCCCCTTGATAGCGTTGTTTCTTCTTTCATTTCTCAACTAGAAATCTTGCCAGTTGCAATTCATCACTGCTTCCACACCGGCAATTGTTTCAGCACTGCCGGTCGTCATACGGGCAACTTCAGGCCACTACACAGGCAACTGCCGATCGCCATAGCAAGCACTCTCTGGACGACGTTCATCATGAATCGATTTTCTACTTCGCCGAAACTCTGCTGCCCAGCGGGTAGGTAGATAAGACTTCTGCAGTCGATTGTTGTGAATTTCGACTGGCTGAACAGCGGAAAAAATTCGATGGCGCTGCACCGCTTGAATCGCACTTCTAGCTCTTTATTCATACTTAGCGTGCAAAAAAACGATGTATAATTTTTGTCACAAAAGCGAGAAACACGACTTTGTGCACATGGTACATACATATAAACGAAACAGGCTGTAAAATAAGTAGTTCAAACAATTGCAGTTAGTTTACGATTTTTGAAAACTTTTTGAGGCGCCCTAAAGGGGTTTTCAGCGAGTGCATTTAAGATGCGCCCTAAATTAGGAAATATTATTCACGTAATAAATCCTCGATGGGAATCATAATAAAATGTAAAGTCATACTGTGACGTTAAGATCTAGATTTATTGGTCTGGAGACGTCTGTTCTTTTTGCTTTTCTTTTTGGAACGTTTTTGAGCTTCCAAAATTGCCCGTTAATGAGAGAAGTCATCCCTCTTTTTTCTCAAGACGAATGGTAGATGACGATTCTGAAATGAAGGTGAGAAAGCCGCCAGTCGAGAGCGCATCATAATTGGGTAAAGGAGAATCGTAACGCACCGTTAGTATTTCGGATAATTTAAGTGCAGTGGTTGTCGGCGAAAATTTTTGAAATGGAATTTTCACCGATTCCTTTCAAACGAAATTCTCGAGTAAGGGTGTTCGAAAATCATTTAGGGATACTTTATTGTTTGCGTTATGCCTATGTCACATTCCATATGTTCATTTCTTAATGGCGGCGGCAAATTTTTGTGCAGTTTTATGGAAGTAGATGCATTCATGCGCAATTCGTTGAAAAATTTTTGCGACAAAAGCTGCAGTTTCGATTTTTTTTCGCCTAAAGGAAAGCAAATTTTCGAAAATATTTCTTTGCTAAAAAATTTTTCCGCTCAAAAATTTGTGGTGAATTTTTATTAGTGTGATAGGTGTCATTCATAGAGATAGGTGTCATTCATAGAGATACTCTCCATCACAGCGCTCAACGATGCCTATGGTGATCTCGATTGGGTACCTGATTCGTGCATAATGAATGGCTTGCTTTGTCTGTTCATTGTTATGCGCTTTTCGTTACAACAAAGGCACATCATGGGCCAGTCAACTTTGTGTGTACATATTTGTGTGCATGTGTCTGTTTGTGCGATAACTTTAATTAGTCAGTTATTGAAGTAGCACAATGGAATTTAGTATAAACGTTCTATGGCATTATATTAGGTTCTCAAATTAAAACTTGGGAACGACCAACAGGTTTTCTTTGGATGAGTTATGGCTGACAGAAATAATTTAGCGGAAGGCTTAGGTCAAAGTCAAACTTGAACTGCACTCGACTGAACGGTCTCTGTCCATTTGAATAAGGAAAATTGCACATAGCAGTGAGAACGTATGACAACGATATTACTGCATATGTACAAACGCATGCATACATACGTTATGCGCATTCACATAAAACGAGAAAGAGCGATGAACATGCACAATTATAATAAGCGCACGAAAAATCCAATCCACTGAAGCCGTAAAGATAAAACGACTGCAGCAATCGGCGAGCGGAATACTGAATGGCGGAATACGAGAAATTTATTTACTGTTCTTTGCTTATCGATTTATAAAAAATCGACAAGCAAAGAAGAGTAAATAAATTTCTCGGGACTTAGAGGCAAGAAAAAGGCTCATGAATGCAATACAAGATAGTAAATGGAGGGTGTGCAAATGATGTTAAGTAGACTAAGTCAGAAAGAGCTCTCAAGTCGAACCAGTTAGGACAATTGTCAAGTATTTGAAACATTTTGTGCTTTAACTTCTTAGGGCAAACGTTGTTTTTAGGAAGACTGTTCCAAATGTGGATAACTCTACACTGAAAGCTGCGAAAAGCACCACTTGTAGAGCATTTTTTTCGCTTCTATTGAAATCTATGGGTTTGACATTCTCGTTTCTTTGCGAACGAGAAGATGCTTTCAAAAGAATATCCGGAAACCGTTTTTTTACGATTTTAGTGAAATTTCATTTTATAGAGAATCAAATGAAATTTCATCTTGCGGTGTTCTAACGTGTCAATATTGAAAACTTTTTGATTGAGTGTGATAGTGTCAGATAAGAAGGGTCCGAGGAACAATTTATGAAACGCCATATTATTGAAATATTCTTGAACTTTTTCAGCAATCTTCACGTCCGCATCAACATGAAGGTACCACAGTTGCGTGCAACATTCTAAAATAGGTCGACAGTGAACTACGTATGCCTTATTGTAGTGCTGAAGACAACCTGTATCGTGAAGCTCGCAGAATGCAATATGTAGCCTCGAAGACCCTTGGAATAGTTTCTCAACGTTGCAAATTCCAGTATAGATTGGGACAGATTTTCACACCAAGATCACGGATCCCTTCGTCAGCAGATAGTAAAACCAAATCATCCAACCTTGAAAAGCACTAGTGCTTAAAATTTTCATGGAACACACGAGATTTTTCATGATATACATTTAGCTGTCACAGTGTGATTTTAACAAGATCAGTTTGGAGGGCATGAAAATCGATAGTAGGATCATGCAAACATCGATTGATTTTCGGGTCATCAGAGAACAGCTTAAATTCGCTAGTGAGATAATCCGAAACATCGTTTATATATGGCAGAAAGAGAAGTGTTCCCAGAACACTTTCGGTGAAAAGCACCACTTGCCATTTTATGGCTCTGCGAAAGGAAAGCCCTTACCTCCCTTCTTTTGTTTTTTTCTATTATTTCCCCCGACGGCTCTTCCGCCGGTCAGTATATTCGTCGTTGCCTCTTATGCCGTGTACAGTTTGTTTCTGTTACCTTGTTGTGCGAATAAATCATCATCTTTAATGAATCATTTAAAAGAAAACATTCTGCGAATCATTTAAAAGAAAATATTCTACCTATTTCACTAGCGAGCCAGATAGCCTGTGCGTTTCTAATCTGTGGGAATTGTTTCTGTGGCATACAACATCAAAGGCTTTCGCGTAATTTGGATTTTCTGATTGTATGCAGTTATCCACTCAATTCGTATGGCTCGGTCAGGCAAAGAATCATATTGTGAAGGGTTCTTAAGAGAACGGGACGTAAGGTAGAACAGCACTGAATTCTTCACAATGATTACCATAACCTTGCATGCTGATGATGTCAGACTTATCGGACGGTAGTTTTCAACTGAGGTAGATGGAGGCTTTTTCAGTAGAGGGTTGACAGTTGCCCATTTTGAAACAGAAGGGAGTGAACAACAAGAGATGCTTCTTGGAAAGATCACACCTAGAGCGACAGAACTCGTCGCTGCCTTGTGTTTTATGAAACAAGAACGGATACCACCTGTTGTCAGGGAGATTTTAGTGCTCAGTTCAACAATGATTTTCGACTCAGATTCGGTACTCTGGTACCTACCGAGCTTAGCCGATGTTCTGGACGGGTAACAAAGCAAAAAGCTATTGTTTGCTTTAAAAACAAGGGAGAAAATTCCGCGAACATATTGCGTTTGCCAAAACCATCGATTACTAAGCCTGATTCCCCTGTTCTTTAGCGCACCATATTGTTGCCGAGCATTTAATTTGACGTCCAAGTATTTATAAAAGGATTTAGCGTCACCAGAACAAATTATATGTTCCTTCTCATTCCTCGTTAAGCTTTCACATTTAATTTCTAAATCACTAGCGAATTTTGAAGACGCTTCTTGTCCAGCCTGGTCTCTCAATATAGAGCCATTAGAAAAAAGCCTTTTGTCGCAATGCGTTCGATGTATTTAGGCAGTGTTTGATGCGTTTTTTTTTTTGATTTCACTAGTGGAACACAAATCGATTACATACTACACAAAACTTATAAATCTGCTGTACGTTTCATTCACTGATATTGGAGCATTCGCAGAAATGCGTGCACTAAGGTCACTTCAGCAGCATAGAATTTGCTTTTTTAATCGCATCTGCGAAAGTTTCGATGGATGTACGGTGTTGGAGTAGAGTTTGTCGCATTGATTTCAAAACGGATATGATCACTAACATGATCACTTGTGCAAGTTTTCAGCAACCCTGATATCGTTGACTTGTGAGCTATCGTTTGTTAACGCAACATCAAGCATGTTACTGCTACGGATGGCTTCACTAAGTAAACTGACAAGGGTTGCATTTAAGAAACGTTTGAAAGATGACTTGTTGAGTGCGCAAGGGGAATTGCTACTGAATTGGGAAGGTTGGCATCACCAACCACAATTGATGGATGATCCACGCAACATATTTCAGAAATGCGTTCAAGAAATTCCTCTGTGTTGGACGCTAAACAGTCGGAGGACCTGTAAACGCAGTTAAGCCTGATTCAACATGACAAATAAAGTCGACATAAAGTAATTCACAGTCGGAAGAGAGAACCGCTTTTTTCAGTTTAAACGCTATTTAAGTGTTCACGCGCTTAGATCGCCACATCACCATTTTAACCGTTTGCAGAACGTCGACGATTGCATCGAGAAACTTTAAAAGCAGAGTCATCGGAATTAGTTGAATCAACGAACTCAGCCGAAATTCGAGCTCATCCGCTTGGTTAACGATTTTACGTACACTGGAATTTGTATACACATATATATGCATACGGAATTTTGGATTTCTTAATACATATATATATATATATATATATATTTAATACACATGTTTTTAATTATGCATATTATAAATGTATAATTTTTTAATACATATATATGCATATATACATATATATATATATTTCCTAGGTTGGATTTTTCGTAAGTTGTTTTTTAACGTCGTTTTAAAAATGCCGTACTCTACACACCTTTTTATATGTGTATAAAATCAACACAATGCTGTATGGGTCCTATACAACTATGGAAGGTTTGTTAGCGTAATTACAAACGATTTAATAGCTGCCAAGCAACCACTTTTCAGGCAAAATTAGTGTAAATGATTTTACTGTACTATGACTTTCACATGAACATAGCTTTTCATATCTGAGAATGTTCATATCTCGGGTGGTGAGTATATATATATATATATATATATATATATATATTATATATATGCAGCTCAGTGGTAGAGCCCTGCTTCGTATGCGGAGACACCTGGGTTCGATTCCCGGCTGCTTCCCACCATGCCACTGACAGCCCAGCTAGCGGGTGGTATTAACAACTAGCTACAAGAGCCAAAGGGATGGCTGTTGCTCGACGTGCGATTGCCTCAGTAACATCGAGACATCGCATTGAAGGCCTGACCGGTAAAAATAAGAAATAAGAAATATATATGTATTTGAGTGATTTGAGTGATATGTAGTGATGACGTAATATTTTATTATGACTGTATCTCATTGTATCCTTATATATCATCTTTGTAATGTCGTAAAGGTAGTTATTGCCTATCGACTAAATAAAAGATTCGATTCGATTCGATTCGATATATGTATATATATAATGTATATATATTACATATTGTGTATATATACATTATATATATATATATACATATATATAATGGCCGACTGAGCCTTACTTCGAACAGGAACATTTGCTGGATTGCGTCGATTTGGGAGCGAATTATATATGTAACCACATTTCATCTCCATAAATACAACTGCTTTCAACCTTGAGTTTGAAAACGAAAGTGATCGAAAACGGGCACAAAAATTCGCGAAGGATAGACGCCAACAATGGCAGTAATTCTGATCTCAAGAAAAACTTGCTCGACCATTACCTAATCACAGTATGCGTCAAGTGCAATTGCTTGATCGCTTGCCTATACGCAGAAATAGATATCTGCGTGTTGGTAAGCGTTCTTCACTTTGCGTGCAAACATAAACTGGACTGTTTAAAATGGGTTTTTGGAAAGCCCATATCATGATATCCACCTGACGCGCTTCCCAACGCTTCCCAACGCTTCCCAATGCTTCTAACTCATTTTTGAAAGCTTTTTTTTCCAGAATGATATGGACTTCTTTCTCTCTTCCTCTCGTCCACTATCTCCTCAATGCGCTTGATCGTCCGCATAAGGGCGATGAGAGAAGGCTGCTCACGAAAGCTTTAAACGTTTTACTTCACACACAGATGTTGAAATTGCTTGGGAAGGGTGATTCAGCGGTACAACGATTGCCTGATTCACGAGTTCCAAATGGACGAAGAAGGAAGTATTGCTGCTAAGTGCTTTCAAAACGTTAACGAAAGTGCACGCTAATGGTTTTGCGATGTGCAATATCGAGCATGAATACCGTGTTATTGATTTTTTTTTTAAATTGAAGAAGTTGATAGGTTCAATTATTTGAGTTTTCTCAATGGCATGTCGGGAAATATAGTGGGATAGCAAGTTTAAGGAAGATTTTTATGTTTCCTTTTTGCTTTAATAGCTGAACCTTTTTGTTTATCTGGTGCGCACGTTTCGTGTGTTTGTGTTTGATGAGCGGTGTAAGTCAAAATCGCTGTGCTGATCTTCACAGCAAATGGGCGGTATTCGAGAATGATGTGTACAACGGAAATGTGTGTATACACAAAAATGTCTCCCAATTTGCATTCGGGCACTTGCATTCGAAATGCCATTTTTAACACCACTAAAATAACATTTGGTTAATCTTTTACGTTTCCGCTTCTATTGATGTTTTCTCTCCGTAAAATCCGTTTTCATTAACTCCGATTATGAGAGTGTTTAGAGCGAGATGAGATATCGCTTGTTGGTATTCTTTTGCTGTTTTACTTTTTATTTTTTTTGAATGAGTTTTATTGTTCTGATATTTCTTTAATTCTATTTTATTTACATTTTACTTGTTTTATTTAACGATGTATTCTTAATTCTATTCCAGTGCCACTTTTTCAATGTTACTTTTTTATGAAATCGATCATCCCATACACATTTCCTATTTCGCTCTTCGTTTGGTGCAACTCATCGAAGTCGGAAGTGCTCAAAATCTGTGTACCATATTTCCTTGAATTAAAATAAAAAATCTACGCATTCTGTTCCTTCTAATTCTCGAGACGTCCTTCACTCAACGAAATTGTTCTTCCTGTTCAGGTAAATACGGCGTATTACCTGAGTGAATAAGCAAGTGATCGATTGGTCTTGTCAACTAACCATGTGGTACACCGGTAGGCTAACACTGTGTTTATTATGTATTACTGTTGAGCTTTGCATACATTATAAGAAGAGCACATTCGAACATGAGCTGAGCGTGAGCTGAAGAGGCTAGAAGTAGTTGTGTGTTCACTAAAGGTACGCATAATTAAAATTTATTCGTAGAAATTGGGCGAATGTTGGCGCAGACGATCTGAGACGATTATATATGAGCTTAGCGCGCTCCAATTTCGAGATTTGGCTACGCCCTCTACGCATCGATTTCACGACTTTATATTCTCTTTCCGATTATTTTTTTACTTTTTCTCCCTCTCTCTTGACATCATTTTTCCCCATTTCCCTAGCTGATTGTTATTCTGGTCCAAAATCAAGATGCACTCACGTACCCCCTTCCACATTTGGAGGGAAGGGGGGGGGGGAGTAAGTATACATATATATAATGGCCGACTGAGCCTTACTTCGAACAGGAACATTTGCTGGATTGCGTCGGTTTGGGAGCGAGTTATATATGTAACCACATTTCATCTCCATAAATACAACTGCTTTCAACCTTGAGTTTGAAAACGAAAGTGATCGAAAACGGGCACAAAAATTCGCGAAGGATAGACGCCAACAATGGCAGCAATTCTGATCTCAAGAAAAACTTGCTCGACCATTACCTAATCACAGTATGCGTCAAGTGCAATTGCTTGATCGCTTGCCTATACGCAGAAATAGATATCTGCGTGTTGGTAAGCGTTCTTCACTTTGCGTGCAAACATAAACTGGACTGTTTAAAATGGGTTTTTGGAAAGCCCATATCATGATATCCACCTGACGCGCTTCCCAACGCTTCCCAACGCTTCCCAATGCTTCTAACTCATTTTTGAAAGCTTTTTTTTCCAGAATGATATGGACTTCTTTCTCTCTTCCTCTCGTCCACTATCTCCTCAATGCGCTTGATCGTCCGCATAAGGGCGATGAGAGAAGGCTGCTCACGAAAGCTTTAAACGTTTTACTTCACACACAGATGTTGAAATTGCTTGGGAAGGGTGATTCAGCGGTACAACGATTGCTCGATTCACGAGTTCCAAATGGACGAAGAAGGAAGTATTGCTGCTAAGTGCTTTCAAAACGTTAACGAAAGTGCACGCTAATGGTTTTGCGATGTGCAATATCGAGCATGAATACCGTGTTATTGATTTTTTTTTTTAAATTGAAGAAGTTGATAGGTTCAATTATTTGAGTTTTCTCAATGGCATGTCGGGAAATATAGTGGGATAGCAAGTTTAAGGAAGATTTTTATGTTTCCTTTTTGCTTTAATAGCTGAACCTTTTTGTTTATCTGGTGCGCACGTTTCGTGTGTTTGTGTTTGATGAGCGGTGTAAGTCAAAATCGCTGTGCTGATCTTCACAGCAAATGGGCGGTATTCGAGAATGATGTGTACAACGGAAATGTGTGTATACACAAAAATGTCTCCCAATTTGCATTCGGGCACTTGCATTCGAAATGCCATTTTTAACACCACTAAAATAACATTTGGTTAATCTTTTACGTTTCCGCTTCTATTGATGTTTTCTCTCCGTAAAATCCGTTTTCATTAACTCCGATTATGAGAGTGTTTAGAGCGAGATGAGTAATGCTTGTTGGTATTCTTTTGCTGTTTTACTTTTTATTTTTTTTGAATGAGTTTTATTGTTCTGATATTTCTTTAATTCTATTTTATTTACATTTTACTTGTTTTATTTAACGATGTATTCTTAATTCTATTCCAGTGCCACTTTTTCAATGTTACTTTTTTATGAAATCGATCATCCCATACACATTTCCTATTTCGCTCTTCGTTTGGTGCAACTCATCGAAGTCGGAAGTGCTCAAAATCTGTGTACCATATTTCCTTGAATTAAAATAAAAAATCTACGCATTCTGTTCCTTCTAATTCTCGAGACGTCCTTCACTCAACGAAATTGTTCTTCCTGTTCAGGTAAATACGGCGTATTACCTGAGTGAATAAGCAAGTGATCGATTGGTCTTGTCAACTAACCATGTGGTACACCGGTAGGCTAACACTGTGTTTATTATGTATTACTGTTGAGCTTTGCATACATTATAAGAAGGGCACATTCGAACATGAGCTGAGCGTGAGCTGAAGAGGCTAGAAGTAGTTGTGTGTTCACTAAAGGTACGCATAATTAAAATTTATTCGTAGAAATTGGGCGAATGTTGGCGCAGACGATCTGAGACGATTATATATGAGCTTAGCGCGCTCCAATTTCGAGATTTGGCTACGCCCTCTACGCATCGATTTCACGACTTTATATTCTCTTTCCGATTATTTTTTTACTTTTTCTCCCTCTCTCTTGACATCATTTTTCCCCATTTCCCTAGCTGATTGTTATTCTGGTCCAAAATCAAGATGCACTCACGTACCCCCTTCCACATTTGGAGGGAAGGGGGGGGGGTAGTAAGTAGATAAGTTCGTGTACAAAAGCAACAGGTCGCTCATTCAACAATAACTATAGTTTAAAACCGTGCGATGATAGCTATGAGAGAAATGAAAAAAGAAACGTCAACTGATTTCAGTTTCAAATGTAGTGCGTTGGAGTCGCATTTTTGACTTCCTAATGCAGCCAAACACAAATTCAGGATCGGAACTTCGGAAGCTCCGATTCATGAAAGAGTTATTTGGAGGAGTATATAATTTTGTTTTTCTTTCCAAAAAAGAATAATGCAAAGGAAGTGCAATGGACTAAGCAGGCCTGTATACAGTAGAGGATCGATAGATTCCTTCCATTTCCACATTTTCCACCGAAGCGGAAAATTTTAAAACAAGCTTCGAAAGCTGGAAGGGAGGAAGGAAGACTCCACCTTTTGACCGTCCTCTCGAAACATGAATCCTTTCTATCCATCTAAGCATTCTGCGAAGTAAGTTCATGCGCATGAGTCGGCCGGTAATAACAAGACATGAGTTTCGAGGCTTTGAAGTGGATTCTGTTCATCACGAACGTGCAAATAATATTGAAAGCAGAAAGCTTCTGTTTAAGGATCTTCTATCGTGTGGGAGGGTATAGGGGAAAGGGAGAGGTGAGTGCCGGGGGGTAGGAGGAGGAGGAAGATTTCATTCATTTAAATGCGGTAACTTCTTATAAGATCGTGCGCTTTTATTGGCTAATGAAGAGTATTATCCCAAGGACGAGAAAACGGCACTCACGGCAGCAGGGAAATTATGGTGTGTAATAGCGCAACAAACCATACATCCATAAAGCGAGCAAGCAAGATCCCGAGTTCAAGCAAACTGGATGAGACGGTATCATGCACTTCTACCTTTTTGAACACTGTACTTATATTGCTGTCAGTAATGCAATCCTGTTGTACCTATACTTAGTTGTGATTCGTAATTTCATATGATAACAAATCCGCATCAGACAGTACGAAAAGTGCAACATGTTTTGCTCAGATGAAAACACTGCTTCACAAAGGCGGGGAGGGGGGTGGGCTGGGAGGAGGTGGAGGGGGGAATCGTTGCGAAACTTTAAAAGAACTACTGCTGTTATTCAGACGCACTATGGTAGTTCATTTACGAAAACAACTATGCATCACTTACATATCGCTTCTTATCATTTCAAGTCAAATGAAACTGAAAAAAAAAAATTCTTCTCGTCGAGACACGCTCCTATACGATAAGCGACATAATTGTCGACTCCTAAAGTGTATTTTAGCTATTATTCTGATCATTTCTTCCTTAGTTCCGAAGATTTTAGACTCGATTTTCTTGTATTTCCTCATAAAGTGAGTTTTCTGAGACAAGGATATTGAACATTTCAAAATATTTTTCAACATACGCTTTTTCATGACATTTTTATTGATACCCTTCTATAGAAAGCAATTTCGCAACATTATGAACTAATATGGTATTTGCTGAACGTTTCCTCTCTCCGCGCTGCTCACATATCAAGTTTCGTTTTTATTGAACAATCGTAAATTGCACATATGTTTGTGCAAAACATCACTTGATATAAACCGTTGTGTTGTATTGGACATACACTTCAATAATGCGATCTTTCTTTGTTTGCTTTTGAGAAACAATCCAAACAAACGGCACATCTCTCTAAGGAAGCTGTATTTCGATATTTGCTCATAAATCTTCTTTAAGCGCAGTACAGAGTGGTTCGGTTTTTATGCTCATAATAATAAAATTGCATGATTTTTACACGAATGGGTAAGTATGTTCTACCATAGACTTCGAACAGAAACTGAAAAAGCTGATTAGGCCGAAGATTAATAATTTTTCATGCCAAAAATTTTTCAAAAATTTCACATTATTTAGATGACTGGATCGCTTAGGATCAACAATTTTGGATGTATTTTCTACTGAAGTTCTAAGCCTCATCTGAAGTGAATTATATTGGCATAAATTAAAGTAAACAAGTTATATGTCGAAATGGTTCTTTTGGTTATTTGCAACAAACAAAATGCGATATAAGCCGACGGTAACGCAGTCAATATATGTGCAATAGGATGTGCAGTGTTTTTGTTGATGCATTTGAACGCTAACATCAAAGCGCCGCGCTGATGTTTCATTGATATTCTGATGCATCAGCAAGATTCGTCATCATGGGATCGATCCACCTTCGCTCGTCGATGCTTGATGACAGTGCACTTTCGAAGGCGCAACACCAAACCAAGCGCATAATGGGACGTCATGCTGCTTTAAAAAAAGAAAAAAAAAGAAGAGAAAAGTGCCGTAAACACCTCGATCCGCTTCTAAAAGTCACTTCAGAGCAACGACTTCATTGATTGGTTGCCAAAAGCTCACTTCTTGCAGTCATTCGCTAAAATTAGTCTCCCGTCCTGCGAGTGGTCACCCTCCTTTAATTTTCATAATCTTATGTACAGTAAGACAGTAAGCGTTGAACCCTTTTTGAGTTCCTGCTTTATTATGCAGTACTGAATGTCCGCAAATCAAAAAAAAACATGACCGAAAAACACGGATGGGTGAGGATGCAAGTGTCCGTGAACGCTTACTCACATCCTCCTTTTGATTAGCCACTGTTTTAGATAGTAATGACGTCGAACAAGTGCAGGGCCACCATAAGGGAAATGTTATCGAGTGCAGTGTGCAGAAGCATGCAGCGTGGGCAGAGCAAAGAAACGCGTCCAGATGCTACAAGATAACGAAACATACGAACATTGTATTGGCGTCCGTTGCACCGTTCCACCGACTGACTTATTCATCACGATTACAGAGGGCACAGAACGCTCGCTTTCCGTTTGGCAGCTATTCGCCGCAACGGCAAGCATAATCGTCTTGCTTATTGCTTCTCATTCGATCATCGTTGCATTTTGTTCGCTTAAATTTTAAATCTTTATCCCCCCCCCCAAAAAAAAAATGCTACAAATTTTTAAATTTTCAACAGCGAGAAGAAACCTGACAAAGGTTTCGGTTTGTTGTTATCCTATAAAATTTAGGTTCGTTTTACGTCACTTTTATAAGTTTTGTATATATCTGATTATCTTGTCGATACTGAAGCATTCGTTATCAACTAATTTTCGTGTTAATTGAGCAACAAGTCTTTTTTTTGGCGTCAAAACCGAACCACGAATATGTTAGCAAAAATAGTTGCGCTAAAACGATCTGTGTGGATTAAGTTTGAAAAAAAAAATAGACAGGAATTTGACACGTGTACACTTATGCGCTATCTCAGTGAACAACAGGCAGGTAATGCCCATAATTTAAATATGCAAACAAATCAGCATCTCTCCTTATGCAAATTCAAAAATCACGCCAATTAAATAGTAAATCGATTTTGATCATTTCGTAATCGGATACTTTGTTTATAGTGTGTGACGATGCGATAGGTAATTTATGCGCTTATTAAAGAGTCATTTTAAAGACAGAATATATGCATCGTTTGTTTAGAAAATGCGCGCTCTCAAAATAACTGTTGTGCTCGTTCGTCATTGAAATCTCAAATTTTATTCTTACAATTTTAGCACTTGCTTACTTTTTGCCTACAAAAACAAATTGCTCATCATCTGAGTCATCGCTTCGTTGCTATTCCATCCATCATTTGAGATTCAAAAACAACAACAACAGCATAAAAGTGCGATGTGCACGTGTTGCAATATGCGGTCCTGCACTTATGCGTATTAGTATTCTGTTCCTTGTAGACATACACACGCACACGGACACACACACAGACACACACACACACACACATACACACACACATACACACACACATACACACACACATACACAGCAGCTTCGCGATTAGTCGGCGATCGCTGGAAAAAATGTTATTACTGTTATTATTATTCTTATTTTTATTATTATTTTTAGCGAACATCAGTTTTACAATAATGAATTCAGCTTATACGGCGTTTCGAAAAACCTTAGGCCATCATCTGGAATGTAATGCGCAACTGCTTTCGTGACTAACCATTAACGTGACCCTTATACGTGATGGATCGTTGCGTAAGAGGCGATAATGACTGGTTGAAACTATTATGGCGCTTCGCTTGGCTATTTTGTTAACTGACTGAAGTTGCAGTGGTGTACGTCATTAGAGGTGTCATTATTCGTGTATGACATTGCGTTTATATCAAGTATTCGATGCGGTTAATCGCCCATTTTTCATCTCTTCAACTAATTCTTACTACCGCCTGTTGCATCCCACTAAAGTGATAACAGGCATGATAACAGGATATTACCCCATTATTAGTGTACGAGATCAAATAGTGTACAGTTTCATTTGAATTTTTGGTTGTTTACAAGCGATGGATAAGGAACGTAAGGATTCAAATTATGTACAGTTCACAGTAAATAGCGAAGATGAACTACTGACGATCGCAGTAGGCTGGTGGCCCATCCAGTCGCATTACTCGTTGCTATTTGGTTTCGCTTGTTTACGTGCGGTGCTATGGTAAATGGTAATAGATCATCGCGTAGAATGTTGTTACTTAGTAACTAAGTAATCGGCGATGCTTCTTTTCTGATTTGTCTGTGTACAATTTCACTTGAATTTTTGGTTATTATAAGCGATGCATGATGAACGTAACGATTCAGCACTGTGCACAATTCACAGTAAATAGCGAAGATGAACTACTGACGATCGGAGTAGGCTGGTAGCCCATCCGGTCGCATTACTCGTTGCTATTTGGTTTCGCTTGTTTACGTGCGGTGCTATGGTAAATGATAATAGATCATTTCGCATAGAATGTTGTTACTTAGTAACTAAGTAGTTGGCGATGCTTCTTTTCTGATTTGTCTGCTACTGAATTAGTAGCAGTATCTCTACTTGACGATTCTTTTCGTTCATCTTGTATGAAATCTTTTCGATGTTAGCATAGAAAACGAAAACAACTGTAGCATAGGCCATCACGAACTGAATACGTTCTATAGTGGTCGGTCTAAAACGGCTATTTATTCTCAGATAAACCTTTAGGGTTATAATCTCTCCATTTGTGGAGGGACTTGTTTAATAAGACAATAGGAAGAGGAAAGGTATTTCAAGCTAAACATACTCCTTTTCCAGTATCCCCTTGAAAAGAAATGGCTGGTTACTAACAGTTATTTATAGTAAGCACCTGACTACTATTGCATTGTTTTCTTGCTGCAGTGGGCAAATTTTGACGCTCTCCGTCTAATACATTCGAGTTGACCTCTCTTCGTATAGATACTGTTTGCTTTACTTTTTGATGGCATTTCGCTGCATTCTGCAGTTTAGCTCTTTCAAACAGAGGAGGGGGGGTGTGGGTTGGATACCGTAATTAACCCCAGTTGCAATGACTGTTTGCATACAAGCTATTTTTGGCGGCGACATCGCATGAATAGGAAGATGACTTGTAACGCTCAAAATAAATCAACCGTCGAAGGTGAGAAGTCCAAAGTTTGCGTACGTGACCGTTGTTTGTTATTGATGTTGGTGTTGATCCGCTCACAACTGCTTCCTCGAATCTAAATGAAGCTTAAGTTAGTTGCCATTACAATCTAGCCGAACTTTTGCACTGTTTGCGCTATGAATGATTAAGATCGCTGAGAATATCGAATCAAGAACCTTATATTGTATGACCTTTATGTAAACTTTACAAGAACTGTTAGTGTAACAAGTACCATACTCTTTTTCATTGTCATTAATTCTTTTGGCATTCTTTTCAAATAGTGAGACTTTTTTGCTGGTGTTAGGAGTTGAACTTTATATTTTATTTTCCTTTCTGTGCTGAAAAAAAGAATAAATTCTAAACTTGGCCTTCACTAACATACTGTTGGAAGGTGAGCTTTTAAGGGAATTGCCAAAAAAGAACAACTGCGATTTTGTCACAGATTTTAGTTGCTGCATCGTTTCTATCTAATGTAATGGTTGGAGTTGTTTTTTAAAATTATTCCTAATATGACAGGAGAAGGGTTCGCTGATAAACGCAGCAATCCGAAAAAGCGATAAACCTTATTGCTGTTTTTGCGTTGAACGCATATTCACACAAAACGTGTGCACTGTGCTCTTTCATTGTATGCATTTATTGTTGCTAAACAACATTTCAATGTTTGCATTCTTTTTCGCCAACTCTTTCGTCTCCTTCCTATCAGCTTTTCGTCTTCGTCCCATTCAACTCCTAACATCTGACAGATCGTTTTTCAAACGATGCAAACTTCAAAAATCTATTCAGCGTGTTCGCTTGCCAGGAACATTCATCTATCGTTTGCTAGGAACCTTTTTTTAAAAATATTTGCCTTCTACATAGTTAATCGGGTATCATTGTATTGTTCAAAATAATATTTACAATGCCGCAATTGAAACAATATTAGACACATCGGAGATATATATAGTAGCCTAAGATATTCGTTAATTCGAAAAAGACAGTCAATGAAGACAAAAAAAATCAAAGAAGTGCGTTTTTCAGTGAGCTTTTAAGGGAAGTGCCAAAAAAGAACAACTGCGATTTTGTCACAGATTTTAGTTGCTCCATCGTCTCTATCTAATGTAATGGTTGGAGTTGTTTTTTAAAACTATTCCTAATATGACAGGAGAAGGGTTCGCCGATAAACGCAGCAATCCGAAAAAGCGATAAACCTTATTGCTGTTTTTGCGTTGAACGCATAACAACCAGCTCTACCAAGAGCTCCCGCCTCCTATGATGGAAGACCTAGGTTCGATTCCTGGCTGATCACCCGATAGGTCGGCAGCGGGCTCACCACCAGGTGTTCCGAAAGTGGTCAAAACAGTCATGCGTGGGCATTGTTGTCAGCTGCATCGATATGGGAATCGATGTAATTACAGCTGCCTTTGCATCGTTTGCACATATATATGTATATACATATACACAAATAACGCTTATTTGGGTCACTTTGATGTGCTATCCATCTTTGAATACGATCGAATCGTGCACTGCCAGAGCTGAACGGTTTGAAGACGTCGTTTTGTGCGCATTTTGCATGTTTATTTTAGTTACAAACAGACTTCTATAGAGCGTATCACTTTGGCGTTTATTCGATTCGACTAATGACCTCTTTGAAATACACTTCTAATACGAATTTTTCTAACGTGAAAAATTGTAATTTCTAATTGTATTATAATTTTTCGCGCACAACGATACGTAACTTTGTGCAACACATCATCAATTTCATTTTTCCACTAAGACTTTGCTGATTTTGATTGTTTGTTAGAAAATAAGCATGATTCGTTAACGTATCTCTTTTTTTCCTATGTTGCTTTTATAAGTTTTCATGTGCTTCAATAGCAAATGGCTTGTTTTTAAATATTGCACAGAAACTCATCAAATAAGTGGAAATATGCCTCAAACGTCGCGCATGATACTGACCTTTGATCATTTACTCATCAAATCGACCAATTTAATAAACTCTTTGCAAATGAAACAAAAAATAATTCGATTCTCTCTATAAATGAAATCTATTTCAAAACTACTAGCATTCATTTTTCTGTCACCTCAGCAGTCGAATATGGAGCTTGACACATGTAAACTGCAAGTAATTTTTTAAAATGCCCTTTAAGCGGATATAACTTCTCTCGAGATCGGCGAGCGAACTAGAAGTTGGGTGGGAAGTGATCTTTGCGTGCATATTATATCTGCCAAATTTTTTAATGCTGGCTGCTTCAGTGGTTCTTGTGTTAAAACTACCCGATAGACAGACGAACAAACATTCATAAGCACAGCCACAACGCCACCATGGTCGACTTTGTAGACTGTAGCGATATTTTATAGAATTTGATGATGTTGAAAGAATTTATGAATTTTTGAAGAATAAGGGTCGTATGGCTCATTTCATTGCCTTTTCGAAGGATCGTAGGCAATCATTTCCTGAATATGGTTGATATAAGTTTATTACAGTACTTTTTTACGGGAGGTATCGTGGTCGATTTGATGCGCTCAATTGCATCAAAAAGGATAACAAGAGAGAATGGCTAGTAAGATTTGTTAAGCAGACGAGCCGTATGGCTCCTATTCCTAAGCGTTCTTTTTTAATGCGTTTTACTGTGAGTAAATATGCCCAATTTGTGCGCAATGTGTAACGAACGTTAATCATTTATGATATGCCATGTAATACAATGGACACTTTTTGACGGTGTTGTGAGTCACCGAAGAAAGGAAACAGCTGCTCGTTTAGGTCTTTTTACGGAAATGGGTTGCCTGTTCGTTATGATAGCGAAAAAGGAAACGGGCAAAAATTGGAATTTGCTGTCGAAATCCTGAGGGACAATCCTTTTGAAAATTTAAATGAAAAAGATGCTCGCGAATGACCATGCAAACAACTTTTTATTGTTCATTTTTATGGGGTAGAAATGTTTGTATAGCATTGGCCTTAATTTGATTTCGTTTATAGAGGTGAGAAATAACGAAGTCTTCTAAAATGCAGCTGAACGCATGGATGATCCGGAAAATTTTCGACTGAAAAATTTCGGATGCTTAAAATTGCAGATTGCTCTAAATTTCAGCTAAGTATCAAATTCCTTCATTTGATTAAGCAACAATTTTTCAAAAAATTTTCACACCTGAATGTGGCCATCATTGGCTGTTGAGGGTGTGGTGTGAAAGCGAACTGGTCTACGACTTTTCTAATTTACTATACGATATCGAACATACTACCGTATAGGACATGTTACAGGAATCACCTATCTTCTTTGTATTCCCTCAAGAGACGGGGCGTTATATATGGTTGGTTATTTTCTGTGAAACATATTCTGCTATTCAGATGGACTAGTTTGAATAGTAGAGAGTTGAATTTCGGATGTGCTATAATTTTAAGTACAGGTTCATTTGAGTGATCATTTTTGTTCGCTTCGCTTTGGCACTCTAAAATACGCATGCTTATTACTGCTGATCGTTAAGCAAACAGTGTGCAAGAAAAAAGCGAAAATTTCAGCGTAAATGTGAAGAAAGAAACCTTAAAAGCGTAACTTTTAAGAACTAAAATATGCTTTTTTCTGAATGCAAAACAATTTAGCTGATATTTAAGAGAGCACTTGTAAACAATTGCTCTCTTAAAAAGACCCTTTCGTTTTGCTTTTTTCTTCATTTGCTCGCTTTGCAGTTTCAGTTTTCCACGTTTCCTGAAAATAAATCGTCATCGTCTCGTTCATTGTCGCCACCATTGCACTATCTATCCTTTTAGTTGGGCGCTTTCTTAAACAATGCTGCTAATAATTTTTAAAAATGACATTTTTGATAACGTTTCTATTATTATGGTGCGCAATTTGGGAAAAGATTTAAATAATAATTTATTTATGCTCGTAGAAGAAAAATTTATATAATATCTTTCACACAGAAAATCTATGCGTGTAATAAACATTTGATGTGAATAATAATAAGACGTTAAGCAACGCTCATATATATCGGTAAAGCTAAATTTGACAACTTTCTACCACATCCGAGAGCTTCTCGAAGTGGTTGGGGGGGAGAGGGTGGGGGAAGGGGAAGGGAATTTTGAAAAGTGTCCATTACAGACCAGCCGGTGGATGCACTTTGATATGTTGGTGAAAAATTGCGCATAGTGACAGAGCATTATAAGAAGTGAACGACGAAGTTGTAAGTAAATGTGATGTTACGAGCACTATTCAACGTTTGGCTACACTCACCACACATTTCTCACGTTTTTATTATGGCAGCACATCGCAATTGCGTACAACTCCATATCAGTCGCTCTACCGTGCTGCTGCTTTTTTTCCTTCAGTACAAATATTAGCGATTTTATAAGATCCTTAAATAGTCAATAAGGTTTTGGCTGTAAATAATAGATAGAATTTGAATGGGCTTAATACCTGTAATGGAAGAAAAAAACAATTTCAATACTTGCTTATGTTACATTAGTCTAACTAGGAATATATGTATAAAAAATTTTGAAAAACTAACCGTTACGAGTTGACTGCACTCGATTCCATAATTAGTAAAGATGAGATAATCGGTGAAATATGATATATACGCTTTTTTTTTAAAAAAAATGAATCGTTTATTCATAAGTCCATTTGGTTGATATTATGTATAAAGACAATACGAAACTCTATGGTTCAGTAGAGTATTCTAAACTAAAAAATTTTCATCTTTCGTTCCACAAAATGTGTTCTGAACTTTAGGAAAAGGTTGTCTTCGAACTCTTTCTTTTCACTCATTATTCGATTCGACTGTTGAGCTGAACTTTACTTTTTGTGGTAACCAATAAGTTGGATGTCAATGAGAGAACTGTCCGTTGCGTTGTCGTTTGTTGAAAAACTTTTGTACACAAATCGATTTGTGTTCCCTATGATTGTCCTCCTTCTACACACCTAACCATACTCTTCTTCCACACTCAGCTTTCAACTGCGTTTCTTTATTTTCATTTATTGTTTCTTTACGAGTGTATCTTATTGATAAAAACTAAATTACATATCCTTTTATCATTATTATTTATATGTGTATATATACATATATATATATATATATGTATATATGCATGCATGGACTGCTGCAAAATTCTCATCGCTAGAATCTGTTCAAAGGAACAGGAAAACTCGCCAGATGGGGTGCGCCAAAGTGTCTCGATCTTCTATAACAAACTCACACCCTGGTTAGAAAAAAATGCCAAACCCAGCACGGATTCATCAGCATAGTAATCGCCATTCACAATACGAAAGCATTACGGACAGACTCACTGGTTGACGTATATCTTCAACAGCTGAAGAAGACTGAGGCGGACGTTGTTGAAATCTATGATACGAGGCGGACGGAGGAAGTTTCGGCGAGGTGGGATAGCGATGAAGAAGTACTGCTGAGAAAGGCTCTAGACAAAAGAGCAAGTACTGCAGATGTTCGTTTTCTTTGAAACCAAGTAACACATCGTTTATAAGAAGATGCAATATATTTTCACAACGAATAATCGTCCTAGAAATAAAAGTGCAAAAAAAGCGATCGCTGAAACCCGTACAAAAGTATGCATCCACCCCATAAAGAGTTACAAAGTTTTTACGATAACCTCGAAGTAGCGTTAAGCGCGAAATCAACCTGCATGGTGGTCTAAGCGGACTTTAACGCAATAACCGGTTGACATGCAAAACATGACCAGCGCTCTGTCGGTCGGTACGGGATAAGATCAAAGAAAGATTCGGCATAACGTGACAGAGGTATATGCATGGTCAAGGTTACAAAGAAACACCACCTACGTACAACGAACGCACTATACGGAAAAGTGCACACTGGCATTGGATGTGCAGAAGTCCACATGGAAAATAAACTTGATTCACCTGGACTATTTCCTGACCGATATTGCTAGAATATTTATGGATTCGTCAGTTATAAGCGAGAGTATTACAACGAGGAGCTCGTATCACTGACTCTTATGGTCGACGACTCGAGTTAACATCGCTAAAGAAAATCGAATTCGAAAATGGCCAAAAGCGCTTTTGACGTAAATCTCTTCAAAAGTCACACATATCATTAACAGAACTACGAATAGACGCGCGACCCGCTGAATAAGGAATAGGCGAGGAATACGAAAAATTTGTCTGCAAAATAAAAAAAGAGCTGTGACACTCTCCAGCGCAGTTACGGCGTCAGTAAATCTCCTGCGGATTACATCTGAAATTGCACATTTGATGACAAGAAGAGCGCATATGAAGGCAGAACGCAGCGTTAATAATGACGAATAGAAGGCGCTCTACAGAAATGTCAGGAAAAGAATAAAAGAGAATTATGAGTGCTACAAGGAGAGGAATCTTAGGGACGTAGCGGAAAAGGACGAAAGCATAACGGGGGTGGCAGTGGACGTCACTCTGAAGCAGTGTTTACCAACGGTACTTAAGGGCGATATATGCAATACGAGTATAACAAACAGTGCATGCATGGTCGAAATCTGTGCAAGGTTTTACAATGAACTTTACTTATCCAAAACTGGCATTGCGAAAAGCACCCCACTGTCGAAAAAAGAGAGCCCATAGCGAAATACGAGCAACAGTTGAGCAACTACTTATGGACAAGTGCACAGAAAATGGTGGCATTCATCTCGAAGATCCGAAAGCTTTCGGAACAGAACTTTCCAAAGCGTTAGTGTCTCGTTTTAGTAGATAATGCATGAATAAATGAATCACTGCCGCATAGAAAACGTCAAAATCAATGCTGCTAATGAAGAAAGGTGATCCTGGAGACCTCGGCAACTATCTATTGGCCACTCACGATGCCACCTCAGATTTATAAGACGTTCACATGAATAATTCTGAATCATCTCAGCAAAGACTTGGACATGCTCACAAGTAGAAAGCAGACGGCTTTTCGCAGAGGATGTTCAACGAATGACCACATATAAGTAGTTTGACTAATGGCGGAAAAATGCAGAAAGTTCCAGATATCTATCAGTCTCGTATTTGTAAGCAAGCATTCGATTCGGTGGAGTCAAATGTGGTACTCAGTACGTTAAGCACAGTAACACGCATCAACCCAGAATATAAATCAAATTTCGTATGCACACATGCCATATCAATAGTTATAAAGGACACGCCAAGGCATTAAAAGCTCATCGAAGCATTTCGCGACGACCCTGGAGGACCCTTTCAGTTATCACCACTGGAGAAGAGGCATCTCTGTTGACAATAAGCAATGGACAATCTACTCTCTGCATTGCCTTTGCCAACAGTATGCCAAAACTGTAGGAAAAATTGGAACAGCACAGAAGAGTGCCAAAGAAAATCGGACTCGAAATGAATCTATTCAAGACGAAGTGGATGCGGAGCCAGTTTTCGCCTGCATTGACCATTTGCCTCGGCGACTAAGATATTGAAGAAGTCGCAGGCTACGTCTACACAAAATTTGAGCCAAATTTCGCGATAACTTCGAAAGCGAGAGTAGTAAACGCAGACACGATCCAACTTCAATAAGACAAAAGCCATACTCCTCGAGGATGACCAACCGGCGGAAAAATATACCCAATTCTTCCGTTCTACAGTCTTGCCTCTTACACTGTATGGAGCGCGATGTTAGTCGACAAGAAAACCTGACGAAAGAAAACTGGGTGTGACGTCAAGGGCAATGAAGCGCAGAATTTGTAAGGCATCCCTTCTCGATCATATCAGCCCCGAAGAAATCCAGTGTTGTAAGAAAGTTGCTGGCGTGGTCCAGGAGCACTATGTTCGCAAAAGTGATTGGACAGGCCATGAATCGCGCACGGCTGACAACAACTGGACCACCAACTACTTTGATACCTCTCAACGGAAAAGTGTATGTGGTCGACCAAAGATTCGCTGACAAACGATGGAGAAAACTTTTTGGTCAGCGATTGTTGCACTATGCTCGACAGCGGAATGAGTAGAGAAGAGTGAATCTGCTCGCTTAGAGAGCAAGCTCTTAATGGTAGATCCATCCGATCGAGATGAAAGAGGTGATATAGAAAAGTAAGCAAAACGTTGAAGTAAGTTAGAAGTATATTTTTTTCCACACCATTGATGTTGAAAGTTGCAATCGCCGCTTACTAATTACCTTTATGTCGAGCATTTTATATGCTTTCACAAATTTGTATTTGCAAAGCGCATTATAGCCGTACCCATGATAGCGCGTTTATATACCCGTCCGCCTGATCAGTAGTTGTAATTCATAACTATCGAAGTTAGACTGGTATAATCAACAACCTAGGATGACTATCTCTACCCATATTTCCAGTCGACTCATTGACTCCGAAGAAATATGTTAAAAATTGTCATCCATTTTAAACTCGATGCATTTGCAAATACGGGATCTTCAATAAAAGATTTTTTCGATCTTGGGCAAACGAAAATATAAGTTTTAATTATTTGCAAACACTTTAAAAAACCGGTTGGTTTGGTAAGCGCGCAAAATATTGTGGTAACCTTCTATCACACATCTCTCCGGTTTCGCTAAAATATGATGTGCCATTATTTCATGGTTGTTTGAAATAAATAACACTTAATGCAATTTAAATGATATTATTTTGGCATCCTGTTAATTTGCTTCTGGTCTGCTACTTTACCATTGGTTGAAACTAGGAACGTTATTAAAAAAAAAGTGCCTTTTCCTCTAATTCTTCTTCAATAGATGTAATAGAATCGTGTCTTGATGATTGTATATAATTGAATTCCTTCTCTTCTTGTTGAGTAACTAATTGTTTAAAAACGGCTAAAGTAATGAAATAATTACTGTAGAAGAAATAATAAATGACGATAACTGTGAATATAAAAACTGGAGATCAAAGAGCTCTTCCCATTCCACTTTCCAAGCGTTCTATTCGTTCCATTACATATGGTGAAACATATCCAATTAATTCCTGCTTTAAGTACACCTATTTTCTTTTTTATTCCGTTCCATATAGCACAGTAGAGGCGCTACGGAAAATCAGAAAAGGAAAGAATCGTACTCCGAGTTTTGTTAAGAAAACAGAAAAGAACTATAAAATTTCATGTTTTTGATTGCTAGTGTAAATGGGGATTGTTGGATACCAAACAAATAAATTTAAAATGAAAAAATGAAAAAAATGAAAAATGAAATGAAAAAAGAGAAAAAAAAAACGCTAGAATTCAAAGCACAAGTGCGAAAAGTATAATGGTGTACAAAAAAGTGTGTTTTGTCAATGGACACATTTATGCAATGAGAAAACGCGCATATGCGAGGTAGTGCTCGATTCGAACATGCTGCCAGAAGCCATCCTTCGCTATACCCATAACCATACGTCGAATTGTTCTCTACCAACCAGATGACAGCGTTCTCGATCTAGTCGTTAGCATCTTTCTTCCATCTCATTTCCATTTTTCTTCACCTCCTTACAGAATCACTCTCCAACTGTTCCAATTTAGATCATTCACTTCTCCACATACGCTCATCTATTGTTTCAGTAAATCAATCAAAACAATGCCAATCTTCACACGGAAAAAATTGCCACCAAACCTCGAAAATTAAAAAGATGAAGCATTTCGAAGCCTTCGAAATGAGGGATGGGAGGATATGGGCGACGGAGATGATAAAAGAGATTATTACCGTGCTGTTCCCACAAGGCAAATGTAAATTTCGAAAATTTTTGAAACGAGCCACAAGTCAGTCGTGACGGCGAATTTGTTTGCGCTCATCTTAACGCTCGATTGTTAGTTTCTCAGGTTTCATTTGCGTTTATTGAAATTAGCTGTGTTCAGTATTATGTAGCTGCATATACTTTATTTGTGATGGTATTTAATATAGCTTAAAAAGAAAGTAAACTCGAAATGATAAGGGCTTAGAATCGTAAATCGAAAATTTTTTCTGAAAATGCTAAAGTTTATAATCCCCCACCCCTCTTCGGCTATGTAGTGTACTTACAACAACTATTCTTCTATATTACATCTCCACTAAACTAAATACATCCTGAGTTCGACAAGAATACAAGCCACATGTGTATAGATGGTTCCAGCGTTAAAAGCCAAACAAGTTACACAAAAGGATGAATTAACCGAGCTGTTTATTTTTCAACAAAGCAATTTCATTTGAAAATCTTCTGATATTTTTGCTCCTTAATTAGAACAAATTTGGCCACCTTACGATGATCTTAACTTCGCATCAAATAATGCGGCCCTGTGCAAGCAAATACGGTCATGACGGGCAACGAGGCGATGAAATTTTTCGAAACAATCTGTAGTGGGGGTGAGGGAGGAGGATCGGGGAAAGAAAAACAAAAGCTCAATGCTATCTTTGCGCATTGTTGGGTGCTTTGAAGCTGTTATTGAGTGAAAAACTCGTAGCAAAGCAGCATCTAAAGCGAAAATCTTCCAGTGGGAGCAGCAACATGTTATGATATCTTCAACTGAGCTAGTCACTCAAAGAAACGCATCTTTACACGCCCGCGCAAGCGTAAGGGAATTCAGCCGTTAAGCAGCTTCCAAATTGTGGTTGCGAAATTTGTTTTTGTTTTAATCCAGGAGTTACAGTCGTCATTTCGCTCAACTTTTTCGAAAGTTCGATTTTCATGTTGCTTAAGATTAATTGATTAACTATTAATTAATTAACTGTTAATTAATTGAATATCAGCTTTAGCGTCGTAATCGCAAAACGGTTTCAAATTGTTGCAGCAAAGAATAGCGAATATAGCAAATGCATCGCTGTTATTTGATTATTTAATTTGCTCACACGCCCTAATTTATCACATATGCGCTCCTCATAAAAGCAATTCAGCGTTATTAGCTAACCAATTGGCATTCGAAGTGAATTTCTTTACATTTTACATTTTGTTTGAAGGTATTACAATTCGAAAATTTTATATGCCGAAATATAGCTATCACATTTTAACGTTTAATTATTTTTGACGTTCTTGTTTTTATTTCCGAAACCTTTTCATAAGTTTTTAATTATCGCCGAAACATTTGTCAAATTAAAGATATTTTGCGATAAACTTAAAATATTCCCATTTCTTTTAAAATAATCAATACATCGTCAATTTTCGTTTCCATTTTTAAACGTTAAAGATTATTTTCATTCCTATTAATATGTCCATTAAAACAAGATACAAAATTAATACGTCTTCAATTTTCAATTTCCGACACACTAATTAAATTTTTTTTTTTTTGAAAAAGGAGTAGAGAAAGATTTTCTTTGCCTTCTTAATGATTTTCTTAAAGGATTTTTTTGCCCTATTTGGATAGAAAGAGATATTTGCTGCTTATTAATTAATTTCTATATTTGCTGCTTATTAAGTTAATTTCTATATTTGCTGCTTATTAAGCTAATTTTTGAGTCACTAGCAGTAAGATCAAATCGTGTTGAATAGCGAACGCAAAGTAATGAATCTTTTTAGATAAAGACCTTATAACGTCTATTTTCCATGCACATGTTCTGTTTATTTGAAAACAGAAACAAATTTCAAGCGAATTATTGGTTGCATCCCTCTCAACCATAATCCTTTTCCCAATGCGCGTTGAACGAGTGGAAAAGTGTGCTAACGCTTTGAAATGAAATTGCTCACAATTGATAAAAATTCAAATTTTCTCCGATCGAATAGCTCGTAAAAATCTTATGGGTTCTTTTCTGTGTGATCTAATCGAACGAATACGCAATCTGAAAATTTTTTCTTGCCTTTATGGGAAGTGAAATTTTTACCCATCGATGAAATGGTTTGAAAATGTGTGTAGAATGTGATTTTCAGTGCTGCGCTGTAAAAACTAAATTTCCTACAACTTACATTTCAGCTGTTACTGTGCTGAAATTACCCGACAAGCATGTAGTCGCAAACGTATACATACGCATAAACATAACGCCACCATAATGCGCTTTATAAATTGCGAATTTGCCAAAGCATGGAAAAATTTTTACCCAACTGGATCGCAGCTATCAAAATTACGAACCAGATCGTATTTGCATCTCTCAGAACACTTGACTGACTCTGTAATTAGTTTCATGCTTACGGATTACTTTTTGTTGATTACGATAAAAATCAGCAAACTATGCCGTATTTTATCCATTGACAATAGATTGTCACACAATACGTACTTATCCGTTCATGAGCAAACAAAAGTATATATGAAATTTACGTAGAAAAAATCTACGAAGAATAACATCACAAAAAAAAAAGGATTTTTGAGATGGCGCTGAACAATACCATAGAACAATTCTAAGCGATTCGAATAAGTGGCGAATAGAAAAAAGCTCACTAAGTTGATAATATTACAGCCTTTTTTTTTCGGATATCATTATACACTATAACGAATGACGCCCAATGGTGAGAACAATTAGACGGACGAAGGCGCCATATTAGCATTGAATTCCTAAGAATCGTAACAAACCAATGATAAGATAAGGTTTTGATTGATAAAAATTTAAGCAAAAATACTTTCAGTTTTTTTTTCTTCATCGAATTTCTATTTTTGCGAACTGTTAATTATGGAATACCAATGAAACCGATTAAAACTTATTGCCAATTTGAGGTAAAATTTTATTGAACGGATTGAATCGTTTTTAAGAGTTTCTATAAAATAATCGAAAATTACTTAAATGTTTTAATGAAAAAATATACGTTAATTTATTTTTCTCGATCCAAATTTCAAAATTAGCGCATTTATTGGAACGTTATGAGATCAACTTAAGTACAGATCGCTTTTGAATAATTCATACGATTTCAATAATTGTAAATTAAAATATTTATTTTCGCAAAACGGTGAAACAATCGCTTTTCGATGGTACCACAGTTAAATTTGATTTATGCACTTCTAAGGCAACGCACAATTCAATAAAAATGGGAATACACATTCGCATATAAGTGAACTTTTAATCTCTTGTCACGTTAAAAAAGTGCATTTCAGTACGTTTCAACGAGAAAGCAAAAAAGTATTTGTTTCTCAGTACACACTGGAATGTTTCAAACAGTTTGTATCGTTCAAAGCAACCATCACATATCTCAAGTAAGATAAAGATAAGCTATGCCTGAGGACGCTTTTTCTCAGCCTCTGCCGAATTGCGTTTTTCGAGATGAAAGCACACAATACTTTTGAGGGGGGGAGGCATTCATTATATAAAACAGTAGATAACTTCGTCATTATGCTGAAAAAAATAGAGGGGGAGGGATGGGAGAAGGATAGGGCTTTATTCAGACAATACGATATCTTCCAGAATACTTCAGATGGAACTGAAAAAAAAAATTACTCTCACAATTGCGTTTGAAACCTCTGCCTAGCAGTGATTAAACCAATTATAAAATATCTGTAATCGCCGATTCAGCTGCGATTATTAGCCAATTTTGCTTACATTTAAAGAAAAGAATGAGTAATACTGAAAGAAAAAACGAGTTGTTTACGCATGACATCGACGTCCATATATAGCAAAAAATGACTCCTTGTAAGGAAAGGATTAACATGATCGAACTGATCGGTCACTCTCATCAACGGCATAATTTACTCTAACCATTTTACTAAGTTGTCAAAAATTGTTCCATCGTATCTTTCAAATAACATTGCTGAATATCAGGTACTATAACAACGTTTTGTTTTAAGCCAACAAAAGGTAAACATTGAAAAGTGCACAAATAAAACTGAATGATCGGCTAACTCATCAGGTTGCAGCCGATCATCTAAAAGAACGCAAAATTCAACCCTGTGATAGAGTGACGAACATCAGCGACACCTGTTATAAGCAGAATGATCGTTATACGTTTAGTGACAACTGAGCAAAGAGAAAGACAGAAAGAAAGAGAATGAAAGAATCGGAAGCAGAAGAGTTGTGTGTATGAGCGATGAAGACAGTACGGGAACAGGAGCAAGCAAGCGCACACTTACCTACAAGAGGGTCTGTGTTGTGTGTGTGACAGTCGGTTGAGCAGCGCAACAGCAGCCAGCTGTGGATCAGTAACGACTGCGCATGCAAAACGTCGTTCGATTGAATGGTGCATGCACCCCC
>JPKZ01001541.1:555752-568957 GCA_000803305.1 Toxocara canis
ACTGTGAACCCGCTTGTATGTTGCATACGGCAGTTGTAGCAATGCGGTTGCTGCTGATCGGTATGTAAGGCAAAAATTATAAGTTAAAACCTGAGGAGGTAGTTTAGCTTACTCGATGCTCGGCAAAGGATGGTGCTATTTCGGGAAATTAAGGTGTGTTGAAAGCGCCTGTAGATACCATATGTTATGTTGTACATATACACATATATTATATATACATATACATGTATATATAAAACCCTCTAACGATGTGTGATTAAAATTTATGGTTAAGGAGACGGACTTCGAGGAGGGCTTGAAGTTGATCCGGTTAGTGGAGGTGCTTTCGGGCAAATCATTGGGTCGATTCAATAAGCGTGTAACGTTCCGGTCGCAAAAATTGGAGAATATCTCGCTTGCTTTGAACTTCCTTGAGAATGAAGAACATATCAAGATCGTTAGCATCGGTGCGTGTGTTTTGATTACTTTAGTACTGTTTTTTTTACAGCTGTTTGAATATGCAAGGCTTTAATTCGATTGTAGAGTTGAAGGGTATAAGGGCCCACTCTCATTTCCCAGTTAGTGGATATGATCGCCGATTTTATCCCGATACTGAGCAGAGTTACAAGTGCTTTGGAAACTAGTATAAAAGCAGTACGAAAAAGAAAATTTCTCAGCTAGCCGATGAGGCAACGTTCATCAGTTATGCTTATAGCCAAGTTTGTAAATTGGAGGGCGATTAAGCGATCAATGTGTATATAGACAAAAATGGTTTTCATTAGCAATTATTTTTATCACGTAGACGCATATTCATTGTAAACCATCATAACATTGCATTGCGCCCTTACAATGAAGTTCGTTTTTAATGCTTATCCATGTGCACAATACTACACATGAAAATAGCAATGCTACACATGATGGGCAGAATCCTGTGATGAAGAAGTTTTTTCGTGATTCCATCTTTTTTTCCTGCTATTATCAATAAATAGTCTACGAGGGGTGCGAGCGAGAAACCGGCACGGTGAATAGAGTGGAGTGAGAGGGAGGGGAAGGGGGAGGGGGAGGGCAGGAAAAGGACATTCGACGAAATAGTTTGAGAGGAACATATTTTGAGATCAATTTCCATTCGTATTGCTGCGCTTTGATCCCATCTTTATTTGTATTAGTGCGTGAAATATGTTTTTGAATGGAATTTAGCTCTTAAAATGAGTGCCATCGCCATCGGTGGTTGTACTGTTTAGATGATATATGTGCAGTTATATAGGCGAACGAGTTGAAAATTAAATGGAGATCTATGCATAAATGGAAGTTCTAAATAGTAAACAAGAGGTATAGAGGAGATCAAACGAGTGAAAAGGGTGGTTTTAGTGTATTTTTGCAGACAGTTCGGCAATACTGGACAAGAATCTGAAGTTGATTCTGGGTTTGGTATGGACATTGATTCTACATTATTCTATATCGAAGGCCGACTGGGAGTTGCCCGACTATACGCAGATCGAGCAGGTCCCTGATCGAACACCGAAACAAAAACTCATGATGTGGATCAAGGCCAAACTACCACCTGGACTTCCGCTTAATAATTTCACCTCCGATTGGAACGATGGCGTACTGCTTGGTGCACTCGTAAGCTTTCTGGAAATTTAAACTCGTTTCGCATGTTCAGGCAATGAGAAGTGATTGCTTTTCTTCCGTCCAATTGTGTTACACATCATTAAACTTATTCCAGCGTGCTGTTCGTTCTAATATGAGATTCAGCTGGTTGCACTGGCATAAAAGTATCGATAATAATTATGGGCTTAGACTTCTGTTATTAATTGAAAAGGGCAGCGTTTTGAAGGTTCTTTCGAAGTTGACCTCACATGGAAGCGATATTGCTCAAAGAACGGAGACCGGTCTTTTTTTTATGTTAAAAGATGAGACTCTGTTCTTTGCATGATATGAAGATGCTTTAAAAAGAAACAACATAGCATGAAGGTCATATGTTTTGCTTTTTTTTTTAAAGAATTCTATGCCAAGGCTTTGCTCCGTTTTCAGTTTACGCCTCCTCAGATATAGTAGATCTCCCATCTTAAAAATTTGTGATTTTAATCCTTAGTCCCGAAGCGTTCACTCTGTGGAAGCGAATCTAATTACAAGCAGCGTTGTTTGATTTTTTTGTGGATGAAGAGCTTGTAGATGCATAGACAAGGTCGAGGTTAAAATGAGGATTGGCAGAGAGCAAGATGGGAGGTATGAAACGATGATTCTAATGAAAAGAGAAAGGGGAACCGCGGTGTAAATTTCGCGATTCATGTCTGTTTTGTTGTATAATAGGAAAAATTCGATGGCTGATATACAGAAAATCTTCACGATTCTGTTCAAACATCTGTTGCATTTCGGCCATAAAAGGTCGTGTTTCACGCTACACTTGAGAGACCATGCTATTAGCGCTTGCTTTCCGGAAATTGCCTTTTTGAAACTAACTACATGTTTTTTTTTGCCGCTTCTCAGCTTCCCGATTCTTTTCATTCTCGGAAAAGCAAATTTAGTCATCGTATTAAGCAAGGACGGGCGTATTATGTGAGTCGATCGTTGTTGAATATAAAATTATAACGAAATCGTAACTTTCTTCACGATGTTAAAGCATTCATTAAAGAATACAATAATAATATTTAGGTGGACTCATGTGCGCCAGATCTTCACATTGGTTGGCGTGATTGGATACCAGCGAATGCACTTCATTCGACAAGAACGGCAATGCAGCTCGCTGAACAACATCTCGATGTTGCACCCGTAATTTTTTGCAGTTCAGATTGAAAGGATGAAAAGAAAAATCGTATAAATAATCCTATCCGAAGTGAAACCTCTATCTTTGAAGATATTCCAAAATTCTTAGGCGTTTTGCGCGGAGAATGGCCAGATATATTTTCGCTAGAAAAATTTGTTCGTCTTTTTCAAGTAGTTTGATATGCATGATTGGCAATCGATTATATGCTGTATTCGCGTTAAGCGAAGAGAGTTTATTAACGGATTTTTTCTTTCCAAGAGGTAGGATTAGTATTGTTTTTTTTTTGCGTTTATGCTGCCAGTCTGAGGCTGTAAATTAATATATTCGTAAGCAGTTGTGGTCCATCATTTTATTTTACGTATTGATTGTTGCAAAGAATGCCTAGGGCACCTTACATCTAATGTTGCTGAGCGGAACAATTGCACACGTAAATCGGTGTGCGCGATTTGTACGCGTTTGTGAGGAGTGTGCATTTTCGTAAACATACGGGCAGCGAAATGTGAGGACTGCAACAAAGAAACATGAATGATCCTGCGATCAGTCTGAAACGCTCGTTAGCCACTAACAGCTAACAGTGTGGTCGTTTAAAGATGCCGTATCCTCTGGTAATGAGAGCGTTATAGTGTTCGTCAATGCGTTTTACGTGCATGTCATAGATGTTTGAAACCTCCTCTGGTGTGATAAACTTTGTTTGAAATTTATACAATTTCGGCGCTCATGCGCATCAGACGCGATATATGAACCAATTTATATTTGTCAGCGCTTTAGAAAATAGAGCAGCCATTAATGTTGCGTTTTGGAATTTGGATTAGTAAAATTGTAGTAAAGTTTTTAATTTGTCTAATGATTTTATTGTCCTCTTTGTCGTCTCTTACTGTAACGCATTTGCGTTAGAATGGTCTCATCAAATGTGCCTACCACCACTTTTGCACAGTGCTTTTGTTTTGACGATGTTCACAGTTGATGCAAATATTTCAGTTGATCACTCCCGAAGAGTTAATCAATCCGGCAGTGGACGAAAAGAGTGTAATGACCTATTTGGCCCAGTTTCCTCAGGCACATTACAAACCGGCAATGGGCCGAGTAGCGAATGTGGATACCAGTCCTATAGTAGGCACATCGACGACGTTCATAGTGCACACAGTGAACGCGGTGTTGGAACCAGATGTCCTAATTAGAGGACCCGATCGTTTTCCGGTTAACGTCGAAATGCATAAAGTCTCGTCGAATGTCTGTGAGGTCAAGTATAAACCTCAGCAGAAGGGAGAATATGAGGTTGGTGCTCACTGCTGTTTGTTTTTATAATACAACAGTTAAATGCTGAGGGTATTTGTGCACAGTATGAAGTTTGTATCAAAAAAGTTCCATTATTTATTAAATCAGAGACTAAATATGACAGAACTCTTGGATCCTCCTACGAAGAGAGAAATTTCAAAAAAAAAGAAATGGAGGGATTGTAGAGAGATGAGGGTAAGGAAAGGGGGGGGGGAGATGAATATAACGAATGAACGAGTGGGAAAGGATATGGGATTGACTATCGGTGAAATATATACGAACAAAGTTGATGAAAGAAAGGAAAAATACGATAACGCGATGCGATAAATTAAAGCGATGTGGGAAATTAAAGCGAAGTATATGAGATTGAATACTGATGTATAATTTATTAGAATATGAACTTTTATACTAGCGAAAAAAAATCCTTTTTCCGATCAGGTGAGACACTGCGATTCCACGTGGCTGATTACCGAAATATAAGTATAATGCGCGATACCATTTCGCTCTAGTTAATGGTGTACGTTATTGTCGAGAATGGCGAAAGGATAATATTTACATTGAAAAACAAATAGAAAGTTGCTGCGTGTCGGGCTTTCCACATTACGCAATGATATTAGGGATGTATTGTGTCGGTGTGGCGTAATACATACACGTCTTTACCCGTAAATTGTGTATTATTTCAGATGCTACTAGTGTTTTCGCTCACAATTTATCTCTTTTCGTAAATGCATTTGTTGGGTAATCAATTTAATTTCGTGAATTTGGTTAATTTAGTGAATTTAATCAGTTAATTTAGTTGGTTAATTTATTGATTTAATGGTAAGTTGAGATCTTCCTGGCGAGTTCGTCATATCACGTCGTGCTCTACATAACTACGTTGCACAAGAACGCCGTTTATAATAATAAAAGAATACTAGTGGAATTAGACGTTTGATAAATATTTGGGTTGTGCAATGAGGGCGGTCGCCTTAAGGTGAAACATAATCCGCGTTTAGCGCATTTTCGATTCATCAGTTCCATTTTATGTTCGATACGTATTAGAGGTGAACTTTGGAGAACGCCGATATTCGATGTTTCAATAGAATCATTGTGATTCATAAGAGCGGCTGAGTGTTTAGCGAAGCGTTAATGTGTATGGTGATACGTTCAGGTAGCAGTCACGATCCGTGACCCACATTCTGGCAAATCGTCAGAGTTGAATGTCGAGCGAGTAGTGGCAATTGAAAGCGCTAGGCTCGTATACGAACAAACGTCTAATGTTGGCAAACGTTCTACTTTTCGTGTCGAGAATGTTGAGGAAGGGCTTATTGAGGTTTGCTGACCTATTTTTCTTTGACAGTGGGGAAACTTATTGTTTTTTTTCGGAGAGGATCTACGTAAATAATGCGTAAGGTTGTTTAATAGGAAGAAATAACTTCTGGATTCACGACAATTCAATACTGCATTGATTGCTGTTTTGGTCGAAAATGACTGGAATAGTCTTGTTATTTTTACAGAGTCGGAAAGAGGGATTGAGGGGAGGGTGGATAGTAAATTTCCTCCAAGAAGGCTTGAGCAGTAGTGTCCTTTAAAAATTCAGTCAATGGTCAGATTGCGTTGTTTTAAAATGTGCTGGTTTTTTGAAAATGTTGCTCTCTATTTCTTGAAAAGAAAATTACTGCGCAGTCTTTAAACTGTTCCATGTTACAATCTATTATAGACTTTAAAGAGGTCTAGAAAACATTTTTCATTTATAGACTTTAAAGAGGTCTAGAAAACATTTTTCATGTCATAGTTGAACAAGCATCTTGCCCAAATTAAGTGAAATGAAATACTGCGTTGAGTTCGTGAACTTTGAGATCCAGTCTTGCACTCTTTTCAAAATTCTGATGTAATCTTACGCTTTCTCATGTTGGTCATCGCTTAACCTTTCCGCCGTTCAAAATTTCTGTTCTTACAACACTAGCTGAGAGGAAATTGGCAAAAGTAGTGATGGGGGTATATTTGCAGATGGTTATTGTGGATCCAAAAGGTAACGAGGTAGCACCAGCACTAATTCGAGAAGGTGCCAGCTACGTAAGCGAGTTCACACCCAAGTTCGCTGGAGTGCACTCGATCAACGTTTTCCAAAAGAAGAGGCATATACCCGGCAGTCCATTCCCGCTCACTGTTGCAACTCAAGGTCTATAGCCATATTGTTATTGTTGATCTCCCTTTTGGACGTAACCTCCTCCTAATATAGCTTATATCTTGGGAATAGGTTACTATCAGTGAGATGAAAGTAGACAGATGGTTGATCTGATGAACTGGCTTTTCTGTCTCCGAACATTTGTTAGGGAATATCCGTTGTGAGAGATGAGAGCATAAGAAGGGTAATCTTTCCAAGATCTTTGAGGGATGGTAGTACAAAAATTGATTTAGGTGGTGTTTGCGTTTATGTGAATTTAAATTTTTTATTGTCTCTGCCAGCTCAGTGGTAGAGCTCGCGCTTCGTATGCTGGAAGACTTGGGTTCGATTCCCGGCTGCTTACCCGACGGATCGCCAGCGGACCACCAGGCGTTCCAAAACTGGTCAGAACAATCATGCGTGGGCATGGTTGTCAGCTGCATCGATACGGGGATCGATGAAATCACAGCTGCATTTGCATCCCTTTGCATTGTCTCTGCTAGGTGGCTGTGGTGCAAATTCGAGTTGACCAGTCGGAGTGCAAGTAAGCGGGCTCTAATGTTGGCATTTACTGCTTGTTTGGGGAAGTATTGTTCCAAATATGCTGGTTGTTTTTAGCGAAATTCCGAGTGTGGGGGCGTGGTATAGCCCCAGAAGGAGTGCGTGTGGGCGACGAAGTGAGCTTCTTCGTGGACGCTGATTCTGAAGCTTCTGGGCCACTCAGTGTTCATATACGCGATCCCAGTGAGTCATGTTCTGTGCCTTAACATATCCTAAACGCATGTCATAAGGCTAAAAGTTTTAATAGGTTTATCATTTTTAGCCGTCTTTTGGGAGAGGAGGTAGGAGGGAAGGGGTAAGATTTGTAGTCGGTGATTTTAGGATAAATTTTTATTGCTTTTTATAAGGACGAATATTTCTTTTGCATGGTTCTTTGGATTTTCATGTTTTTGAATTTTTTGAGTTACTAACCAATGAGCCTTAAAGTTTTGCTTTTCTGCAAGCATTAAAAACTAAACTACAACTCATCTTTTTTTTGCTTCCTGAATTGCTTCATTAACAAGTATACTGGAGAGGAGATAGCCCACCGGAAATTTTCATGTTTTCTTCGTGCGAAAGAGGAGCTGAGAAGTGACATTACGAGCGTTCGTTGCGAAAGAAGACAATTTTTATTCCTTTCATACTTCAACTTCTGCTAGGTCCAAGATGCGTAAACGTGTGCGCTGAAGTATTTGGTGAATCCCCTCCCCCCTTTACGACCCTTGCTGTTCTTAGGTATTTTGTATTGCCAGAAATCGTCCTGTGGCGTGATAGGTTTGTCTACTGACTTTCGCCACTCTCATTGCTAGGAAGCGATTGCAAATCGTGAACAGTTTATGTCGGAAAACAGTATGTGATATGGTTTAATTGAGCATGAAGGCTCTCTTAGGGTGATTCGTAATGTTTTGTGATGTGTTACTCTTGCAGTGGGTCGTCTGCTTCCCGCTGATGAGACTGTCGATAGTTTGAAAAGGCGCCGCACACTCCTATATAGACCACAGACTGCAGGCAAACACGAAGTTGAATTGAAATATGAGGATGACCAAATTGCAAAGAGTCCTTATGAGGTATTTTCGTGTTGTAATTTTGATTTAGTTATTTTATTTATTCTTTTGCTTATTAATTTTATGTTACCATGGAGTCATTAAGTCCATTTTCCTTGCATTTCAATTATTTCTGATCTCTGAAGACTGAGCAGACATTCACTTCACGGATTAACTGCTCGTGCAGTAAGAGCGCTGAGCTTTTTCTTCACGTTCGCTTATTTTCTTTTTCAGTTTTTGCATGGGAGTTAAAAAATATTCGCATATATCCTAAGGGTGAGAGAGGTGGGGGGGAGGGGGGGAGGTGTACTGACATTGATTTGTAGTATTATTGTGGATGTGCGATTGCATGGTGTAGTTTATCGGGTGGCAATTAAAGGGTGAGGGCGGCAAGCTTGCTGGCAGATAAAATGGCACGTTTGCACGCTGGATGAGTGAGTGATGGTTGTACAGTAGCGATTTTAGCGGATTTATAATGATGTCAGTCAGCACCATGCACACTTTCAGTCGCACATCTCAACTGCGGCGTTTTTGATGAGTACACTCCATCGTTGTACTACTTGATAGCTTGCGGTTGGTGCGCAACTGCTGGCACTAGTACTTTTTTCGACTAAATTGGAATTCAAAGGAATTCAGGAAAAATGTAATAATGAAAAATTTGCTTTTATATAACCGTAACTTGCTTTTCTGTTTCTTAAATCGATTTATAGAACTTTTCTTGTTTAGTAGTTGCTAGTAAAATGAAACAGTCTCCATTCATTTTTGTTTTTGAAGTGTTAAGAAGGATGATATTAAGCTGAAAATAAGAAAGCTAGAAAGTAAGCTGATTTGTTAAAATGTAAGTTCTCGCATGAGAAAGAAAATTCGAAGAGTCGTTCACTCGACTTCATTGTTAAACTGGAAATTTTACTTGGTTTTTGAAAATTGACGGTTA
The DNA here is from genome assembly GCA_000803305.1 of Toxocara canis. Taxonomy (NCBI): domain Eukaryota; kingdom Metazoa; phylum Nematoda; class Chromadorea; order Rhabditida; family Toxocaridae; genus Toxocara; species Toxocara canis. The sequence goes on from JPKZ01001541.1 coordinate 564,437, forward strand.
ATTTCGTCAGTATTGTTGCGATAAGTGCCTATACAATATTTTTGCGCATTATTCTACTTCTCCTTGAAGCCATTTATTTTACCTGTTTGAATTGTACCTGTGTTGGTTCAAGTGGAATATTTGTAAGTAATGTAAAGGTATAAATCGGAGAAGTTGCACTCAACTCTTTAGTTCTTTATATCTCTTTTAAGCTGAGAACCTTATTAGCCGTCTTAAGGTTTCTGTTGATCAGTATAAGAAATAAGTTTTCTTTTTAACAAACGGTTAAGGAGCTTGTTCCACCAGCGGCCCAGTATAAAATTTTACTACTTCACCATTGTAGGTGCATATCGAGCAGCGAACCGCCTCGCGAGTGCGAGCCTTCGGCCCAGGTCTGGAGGGTGGCGTTGCCAAATTGCCTGGCATCTTCTATGTGGAAACGAACGGTGACACTGACGGATTAGGTGGGATATGCTTGTTCAGCTTCATTGATTCGCTAATTGGCATTAAAAAGACATTAATTGGTGCTCGCTTTCATTGTGACATTTTCATTGATATGGAAAGTGGTGAAGAAATTGTTGAGGCGGATAGTGAATAATCTAAGTCTAATCTGAAAATCAAATTGTAATCTGACATTAAATGTAGAAAGCAGCGCGGGGCTGTTCACAGTTATGGCGGGTCTTTTATCCTTCAGAAATTGCATTATTATTATTTTTATCCTACAATGCATTTGAAAGGTCCATAATTTCACATGGGAACTACTCGCATAGCGCGTTTTACGGTTTTTTGATAGTGCTGAATCTGTTCTTTTTCCATAAGTCTAAGTGTATTTTAGTAACAGATTGACTAGATAATAGATTATATCTTGCCACGTTTACCTTACCTCAGTAATTATTACTATTTATACCACTAAGGCTACTTACTGTTTGTGCTATGATGGTTTCCCTTATCATTTCTATGTTTTTTTTGTCCGGAGCTCAGCAGGCTGTCTTTTTTTAGTAGTCGAATAAGCATGCCGACATGCTTATTTTCATCGCAGATCTCTGCCAACAGTTAGTAGATGCGATATTCGCTTGATTCCAATGACTTACAATTCCTTGTACAGGAGAACGAATGGGTATTATCTCACCTCTTATTTATAGTCGATTGCCTTTGTATTTTTTACCTTAATAACTAGGAGTGGATTTGTTAATGCGGATACGTTGTAACTACAGGATTTTCGATCGAAGGACCGAGCAAAACAGAGATTACTTGTACCGACGTGGGTGACGGTTCAGCAGTCGTCAGATATACGGTGTTTATTCATTCTTCTTTAAGTCACCGACATATTTATTTTAAGCACTGATGAGGGCAACTTATATTTCCCTATTTTTGCTAGCTTAATATTTCTCGACCGTTGCTTTTCTGAGGAGGAGTTAATGTGGGCAGAACCATTTCAAATAGAAATCGGTAGCAGTAAACCAACTACAAAAATGTGTGTGCTGTAACGTTTTTAGCTGCTTTGAATCCTGAGGCTTATTGTCGAGTGGGAGTGTTGTTGAAATTGTGTTACATTCTTAAATGGGTGAGGCTACAAAACGTATGTGATGTTTGGAAGCATACTACAAACTGAATAGGTTCCAAATTCATACTGAGCCATTCGCGTTCGTCACATTCATTTCGCAGTGAGCGATGGCGTGCAACTAGCAGCGCCAGGAATACGTTTAATTCTATGAGCAAACACACTAGCATTTCGGTGGCACAAAGGGTAGCGCATTATCCATTGGATGACCGAATCACAGAGCGCAACTCTAACGGTGAATGGCCGATTCAAGAATGTTGTATTGCTAGCACAGCTATTAATCGCTGACTGGGGGGGGGGGGACTTATTGCTCGAGGACCTTCCGCATACGAAATGGCAGTGATTGCTTGGGGATTTCTCGCATGCAAAGGGTCAGCGGTTTGCTTAGGTATCCATCACTTTTTATAATAAGTAAATTGAACACTAGGAGTATTGTATGAAGGTAAAGTTTTTGCTGAAGATGAAAGTTTCTTTTAGCCGGGAGAACCAGGTATCTACGAGGTGAACGTTTTATCGCGTTCAGAACACATAAAGGATTCTCCATTCGTTTTAATGGTCGATCCAGCCAACGATCACCTCAGGCCATCTGCAGTACGCGTGCTCGGCATCGAGCCAGACGCTATCTTCAGCAAGGGTGATAGAGCCATATTTCAGATCGATACCTCCGATGCGGGTGGTAAGATTTTATTGGTTTCGCTTATGCATTGTGATTTTTAGCTTGCGCATTGTGCTGTATGCTTCCGCGCTCTTTATTTTATTGGCGCGCTCTATTTTTTTTTACTTATTGGCTGACTTTTAACATTTATGTGGGGATAGATGCAGGAGTTTGCATCTAAATTTGTAAGGGGTTTAAAATATTTGTGGACAGCACTCCTCCATTCTTCCTCCCCCCTTTCCCCTAGTCCAAATAAATCTCTGTATGGGCGTTAGCGAACGGAAGTTCACTGTCGAAAGTGAACAGCCACTGCCATTGAAAGGCTGGAATTTGGGTGGGGCTATTGGAGCGCCGTACCAAATTGTGTTTGAGCATAATTCGTTTAATGTCTGATTTACTTTCGGGAAGTGAATGAGATTCGTAAAAGTACTTAGCAGTAGTGCTTTCTTAAGAGTTTCGTTCTGACGTTGAATGTCAAATAGCTGACGCAAATGTTACTGAGTTGCTTCTAATGGTGAGAGCGGTAGTTGGTTTCAGAAGGTGCATTGCCGCGAGTGAAGCTTCTGGACAGTCAGTATGCAGAAGTGCCGGTTAGTTTAACCAAAAAAACGAACGATCTTTACGAATGTTCATTCCAACCCATCTCCACCGGACGTCATTATATTAACGTATCGGCTGGCGGCGTTGCGGTTCCAGGATCTCCATTTATGGTAATGTTTTTTGTTTCGAACTATCATAAATCTTGGAATTCACTTCCTGCTTTCGCGTTTTACCACCAATCTCTCAGTAGAGTTTTTCCATCGAATTTACTCCTTTCTTCCTCCCTTCCTATCCGCAGGTGGCAGTTCGCACAAATCGTTGTCTCTTCGAATATATTCTGCACCTCAGATTCAGTTCATTGTTGTGCAGATGGACGATTGCACAAGCTCGTTCCGTCTCAAATAGTGCGAGTTGAAATGCAACAGTTTCCGAAGTATGAAGACGAGAATTCACGGTAACTGCCAGCTGCATTTGTGGCACATTACAATATGCATCAACATTCCTCCATCTTGTCTGACCATTGAATACGTGGCAAAAACTGTAAGATGAGCTTATCTCGTTTTGGAATATGCATCTGATTAGATGTTCGTAAGGTTGCACGAATAGTTTAGGGTTGATCTAAGAAAATTGTGTCGAATTTGCTCGAATAAACTAGCTTTGTTGAGTGTGGCAGGAAAGCAGTGCGTACGCTGATGATCCCTCTCGCCCTCTTGGCTGGAAAGTACTACGAATTTCCGTATTTGAATTCCTACTAAGCAGAAACTAAAAAGAAGCGTCTCCGCCGACACAGCTCCCATCTGAACTAAACTGCCCATCTCTAAAAAACTGAACTTTGAAGTTTGGGGTTTATTTCGAGATACTGTGGTTTGCAATACGACAGAAGTGCTAATCAAAATGTATTTTGTATGCGTATAAAATTCACGCGTTCCTCTCTCAGCCCTCATCAGAAGGGCCATATATAGTGTAATTTAGGTGAAAGTACGGGAAGCTGTAGATGCGAGTCAAGTTCGAGTATATGGACCCGGCGTGGGACCGGATGTGCGATCACAGCAACCAACGCATTTCATCATCGATGCGAAGGGTGCAGGGCCCGGCGAGGTGGAGGTGGCACTCTCGGATAGGGAGGGATCTGCTGTTGATCTCGACGTGCTCGACAACAATGACGGCTCATTCACGGTCAGATACACTGCACCTAGACCGGGTGCTTATCAGGTTACTTCACTGTTCATTTCGGGCTGTGAGTAGGGTTGACGCTTCGCTGCTACCTCCACACCCTCTCACATTTCTCACGCTACTCCTCCACTGGCGGTTATTCCGCTGCTCTTTCCTCTCCTTCTGTATGGGGAGAGAAATGTTAGAGAGGAAGGAAGAAGGCGATTTAATCTTGCACTGTATCAGAGTTCTTTTTTTCCTCGAATACCTCCCCCCCCTTCGATTCCGCGTAATGCCCTTGATCACTACGGCTCAGTATAGCGCGGAGTTGAACTGCCTTTTCATCAAGTGATATCAATAATTAGGACTATATCTGTTTTTGATCTGAATCTTCTGTTGTCCTTTTTCACAAAACGTCGATTAACTGCCGCACTGTGCCACAGAATTCCATTTTGGCGCGGATATTGAGCGTCATTACGATAGGGAAGAATTACTTTTTTGTGCGGCTATAGATATTTTTGATACAATGACATCGCAGCGCGCCTTACGCCAGCTCAAGGCCTGAATATCGGTCTCGAATTCAGCGCAAAACGACGAGATGGGGGGGGGGGGGGGCCAGGGGGGGGGGGGGGCT
>JPKZ01001541.1:571783-606844 GCA_000803305.1 Toxocara canis
GGGGGGAGGGAAGCGATTCCCGAGCGGATGAATGAATTTCTTGCAGAGCGTTCATGGAGTTTTCGATTTAAATGTTATGATTTTCATAACGAGATAGCCATTTTTATAGTTTATTGTTTGTTAAAGTTTGTAAGAAGCTTTTTTCCCACTGTGTTCTTATTTGTTTCGACTTTTTCTGAGGAATATAAAGGAGGCAGATGCTTTCAAAGCGAGGCGCTTTGAACTACTGCGTTTATTAAGTTTTCCATCGCGCAAAACATTTCGATACCCATGAAAAGCGCTAGCACATCTTCATGGGACGAACTCAAAATAAAAGTGGCCTTTTTTGGACTGAAAAATTTAAAAAAAAAATTTTTTTATTTTTCAGTCCAAAAAAAATTTTTGGACTGAAAAATAAAAAAAATAAAAAAAAAAGAACTGAAAAATTCCGATGAGAGGGGAGCTTCAAAATTTTCGTTTGATTGTACTAAAAACTCGCAAGGAAATTTGATTGCTTTGGGGGATTGCGAAATTGAATAAAGAGCATTACGTGAAAGATACGTTTGTCGGGGTGGATCCGTTAATCTTTAAACGGCTCTCTTTGAGGCGATATGATGTGTAGAGAACGGCCCTTCCTTTGTGATGTTTTGGACATTTTTTTCGCAAGACATTTTGAGAAGACTGGAATAGAGTGTAATTAATATATGTGTGTGTTTGCGCATGATGGTTTTTCGTTATTTTGTTGGCGTTTTTAATTCCTCATTTGTTGTTTCGTTCGTTATCTATTCACATGTTCAGAGCATTTAATGCTTTGGGTTTTCTTTTGCATTGTGGGTTTCTGCTTTTTTCAGTATTATTACTAGTTAAGCTGCTGAAAAGTATGGCGTACTAACGGGGGTATTGGCCTTTGGAGAATGTTCAACGATTCTTTTAGGTGCCCCTTGTGATTCTTTTCTTTTCGTTTGCCATACCCTGGGTTGAAGTTTCCTTTGGTCCTACCGTCCTCATTCGACAAGTAATACAAAATATACCGCCGGCTGTTTTCCAGTTTCCGGTGGTATTGCCTCGGGGAAGGCCAGTTTCTTTGTAATCGACTGAAATTCTGTTCTATTTGGATTCGAATGTTGAGCTTTGCACTATGCTTCAGCAGGTTAGAGGATGAAAAGGAAACGGGAGGGGGCGAACGATCAAACGAGCAGCATTGCTAGCTTCAAGGATCGAATAGTTTAATTGTTCGGCAAGGCGTTGTTAAAATTACGTGAAAGAAGTATGTGTTTATATGAATGCCATCACTGCAGTCGTGGATGTTATCCAGTGAAGTAGTGCATTTGTGTGTTAAGTTGATCAGTCATTTATTTTGTGTTACTTGTAAGCGTAAATTGACCTTAAACCATTCATGGCCAACAAACACTAGGAGCGTTGAACGAGACGTATACATACGTTCAGCGCACGCTGTTGTGAACTGGCAATTGCGAAGGGGGGGGGGGGTTGGGGGGGAGGTTTGCAATAAGTGCTTGTGCGCTCTGGTGTCCTCCTCCCCTCTCCCCTCATCCACCACCCTTTTGACCTCAAATCAATTTTTGAAGGCTTAAACATCTTGCTTTGAACCTTTCCGAATTCGACAGCGTCGGAGAAAACAAGAAAAACGACGTCGTTTATCTCGTTTTCGACCCTTGTCATCAGACCTCGAAAGAAAGAAGATAGAACTTAGAGGGGAGGTCTCCCAATACGTTCGATAACTATCCCAGCTCTCCTGAAGCCAGGCCAAGTTGAAGCGGTAGTCCAGTCCACTGCAGTAATGGGATAGCCCGCCCATGTATTCATTACGTTCCGTTATAGCGAGCTTCACTACATTCGAAGCCAAAGATTTTGTGTGCGTTTTATGTTGTTGTGATTTTTCGTTGTTCGTTTCTGCGTTTTTGAGTTCTTATTGGAAGCAGTCGCTAATGTTATATGTGTGTTGTAGTGAGTGTTATGCGGGAAGAATGTGTTGCATGATGAGGGTGATCGATGAAGAGCCAAATGTTTTGAGGAGCAAAAAATCCGATTAAATCAGAACTCAAGAAAAAAGAAAATGAGGAATGCCAACAACACTGCGAAAGTGGTTACATATTCGTTTCTAGAAACGAGATCAAAGAAGATATTTGATAATTGGAGGAAAAGTGGGGAGAGGGAGTCTCCATTGAGATTGTTAAGTAACGACGCTGTGCTGAGCGCCTGTTATAGCAAAATTAAAAAGTTGCAGCTGTAACACTGTTACGCATTAGCTACAACAAACAATGCTATACTGGTGTGTGTGCAATCCTTTCTTAGTGGTCATGTATTGGTTCCTCCAGGGAAAATCAACGATCATCGCTTATTGCTAACTTTATAGCTAGTGAGTGAGTGATATTCGTTAATCGAATGCTGATCGGACACGTCGTTTCACTATTTACTCTAATCGCACGGATAATTTTCATGGTCGAGCAAGCGACGACTTAACAAGTCTGATGCGAATAGTTCGATGCGAACGAATTTCAGCGATTGTGACGGTGAATTGCGAGAAAGAAGTGCATGTATTCACATGCGATGGTGACAACACTCGTATCACGATTCGTAGTCCATCAGGGCGTGTTGTTGAGGCGCTTATTGAGCCAACTGCAACTGGATTCCGAGTTCGTTTTACGCCTTCTGAAATCGGCGACTACACTATCGAAGTCACTTACGAAGATATTCCCATCGATGAATCACCATTTACTTTACATTCAGTGCCACCACTGAATGAAAAAGTGACACCGAATGGAGTTGTTGCTGAGGCAGAATATGTGGTTAGCGCTTCCGAACCACCACAAGCACAACTGGTTAAGGTAACGGGCCCTGGTTTGGGTACGGTTCTTGCGGCACGTTCCACACATGTGCTAATCGATGCGACACGTGCCGGTTTTGGTAATATCGATTTGTATGTCGATGGTCCAGCGAAGACTCCGATTAATTGTATTGATAATCATGATGGTACTTGTTCTATGTTCTACGAGCCACTAGTACCGGGCGTATACTACTTGCGAGTGATGTTCGATGACTGTCACGTGCCGGGAAGTCCCTTCAAAATTCTGGCGCAACCACCGGTTAGTGAGCGATTGCGAAGGAATGGTGGCTCACGCAGATCATCGGGCCATAAGGGGAAAGGATGGATAGGCAAGGGTATTATCTGAGGACGAGTTGTTACGATTCTCAAACGTTGAGTAATATTGCTGCTGTCGCTTGGAGCGATCTGAATGTACGATATACCGCTATGCTTTTTTTTAAAATCAGAGTTGTTGGCTTTAGTGAGGTGCTGTGAATTATCGTATGTGGACTTCCGTAAAAAGTGAGGCTCTGAATTTTTTGAAGAGAATTCAGATCGGATTTATTGTTTATCATGGTGAAATTTTAGTGGTAACGATATTGTGCGTAGATCACACATCCCTTCATGTCGATCCCATTTTTACTTAGTCTCTTTTGGGAAGCGTATGTATCCTCAAAAGTTTCAGGTCTTGTTTTGGTCAGAGAACTGCTACATAGTTACGTTTTCAGAAAATGATGTCAAAATGCTGAAGCGAATCGCAGTACGTTTATCATAGCCTCATATTTTTCAGCTCTAATTTATGTACGTGATTTTGTTGTGTTCCATTTTGATGATCTTTGCGCAGGATAAGCTTCCTGGAACAGTTTTATGCAAGTGAACGTTCAAGAGAGTTCAAAACAGTAGATTAGTTGTAGCAATGTATTTTGAATTTCCATTCTTTTTATTCAAGGTGGAGAAACTTCTCGAAATTCGCTTTATTTTAGTAATGTTTTTTCTGTTGAGGACAGCTTTTTTCCGACTCCGAGGTGGAGTCTTCCATAAGCGCGTCTTTTCCAAATGCCGTGTCTTGTCTGGCTTTCATCTGCATGTTTTTTTGTTGCTCGTATATGTGTAATATGCAAATTACTAATTTGGCGTAGCGGCATATAAATACATATATGTACGTATATATATACATATATAAATGTACGCCTGATATGACCAAATATTGTTTCATCAATTTTCATGACTGTTGCTGTTGGCAATGTTTGTCGCATCTCAGTGATGAACCGATGAGTAGTGAGTGAAATATTTGAAGTTATGAACATAGGAGTGTATCGGATCTGTGATGTTCGACTCGAGCATATAGTTTTTCCAAGTCAAATTTTTAAAGACTGTGATGCTTTAAAGGTTTTAATTCTTTACAATTCCTATCGCATTTTACTTTTTTTTTTTAAATTTTTTTGGCAAGCAATCTGTTTTCGCCCAGTCTACACTGATAATTTTGTTCATGTATATTTAAACGACTGCAATACTCTCATGTCATATTTGCTGTACCTGTTTTGTGTTATAAATTTGAGTTATGAATTTAGTCAAAGTAATATTACTTTTTATTATTATTCCGTTCATTTCTGAATTGTTATTTGCTTTGTATTTTTTCTGTATCTATTACTTCAAGAAATCGTTTATCCACCTTGAGGAATATCGCTGAATAAGACTTATTTTTTCTGTGAATAGTATAGAATGAAATATGCTTTAATCGTTGGTAGTTTCATTTAAAAAAAACAAAAACAAAACAAAACAAAAGAAATATTTTGTTGTTATCGAATTTCCCTCAATATTCCACTGTATAGATAATTTAAGATTTACAGAACACCGCGTGGTTATATATAGAATTAACGCATAGGTATATTGGTTAATCGGGCTGAATAGTTGTCCATGATGGGTACGCTTTTGTAGCAAAATTCGACCGACAAGTTTAATCAAATTTCTACTAAGTTTTGCCAGAATAAATATTTTTTCAAAATGGATCTTATTTTTAGGAAGCAAAATTTTATGACATGGTTACGTCGCATGCAACTGTTTAATGAAATAGTTTGTTATGGTCTCGAATGCGTTCCTCATTCTAACCGATTTCTTTTTTGCGTTTACATTATCTTGTTCCCTTCAGTATTCTACGCCTCATCAGCATTATCTTTAATTTCTTAAGTGAACGTTCAAGAGAGTTCAAAACAGTAGATTAGTTGTAGCAATGTATTTTGAATTTCCATAAAATTCAAGGTGGAGAAACTTCTCGAAATTCGCTTTATTTTAGTAATGTTTTTTCTGTTGAGGACAGCTTTTTTCCGACTCCGAGGTGGAGTCTTCCATAAGCGCGTCTTTTCCAAATGCCGTGTCTTGTCTGGCTTTCATCTGCATGTTTTTTTGTTGCTCGTATATGTGTAATATGCAAATTACTAATTTGGCGTAGCGGCATATAAATACATATATGTACGTATATATATACATATATAAATGTACGCCTGATATGACCAAATATTGTTTCATCAATTTTCATGACTGTTGCTGTTGGCAATGTTTGTCGCATCTCAGTGATGAACCGATGAGTAGTGAGTGAAATATTTGAAGTTATGAACATAGGAGTGTATCGGATCTGTGATGTTCGGCTCGAGCATATAGTTTTTCCAAGTCAAATTTTTAAAGACTGTGATGCTTTAAAGGTTTTAATTCTTTACAATTCCTATCGCATTTTACTTTTTTTTTTAAAAAATTTTTTTGGCAAGCAATCTGTTTTCGCCCAGTCTACACTGATAATTTTGTTCATGTATATTTAAACGACTGCAATACTCTCATGTCATATTTGCTGTACCTGTTTTGTGTTATAAATTTGAGTTATGAATTTAGTCAAAGTAATATTACTTTTTATTATTATTCCGTTCATTTCTGAATTGTTATTTGCTTTGTATTTTTTCTGTATCTATTACTTCAAGAAATCGTTTATCCACCTTGAGGAATATCGCTGAATAAGACTTATTTTTTCTGTGAATAGTATAGAATGAAATATGCTTTAATCGTTGGTAGTTTCATTTAAAAAAAACAAAAACAAAACAAAACAAAAGAAATATTTTGTTGTTATCGAATTTCCCTCAATATTCCACTGTATAGATAATTTAAGATTTACAGAACACCGCGTGGTTATATATAGAATTAACGCATAGGTATATTGGTTAATCGGGCTGAATAGTTGTCCATGATGGGTACGCTTTTGTAGCAAAATTCGACCGACAAGTTTAATCAAATTTCTACTAAGTTTTGCCAGAATAAATATTTTTTCAAAATGGATCTTATTTTTAGGAAGCAAAATTTTATGACATGGTTACGTCGCATGCAACTGTTTAATGAAATAGTTTGTTATGGTCTCGAATGCGTTCCTCATTCTAACCGATTTCTTTTTTGCGTTTACATTATCTTGTTCCCTTCAGTATTCTACGCCTCATCAGCATTATCTTTAATTTCTTATCTACTGAGTGAGGTAGACTGCATTTCAAGAGCATTGTGCAGCGTTGTTACAGAAGCTGTGTTCGCTTGTTCGTTTATGTTCGTTTCAGTATTCTTTAAAATAAATTACAAAATTTCATAATGCGCAGTCGCCTTCTTTGTCTGTGCTTTAATTTTTCATTCTTTTATAAATGCTTGTTTAGAAAGTGTTTTAGTGTTTCTTATGAAGTATATTGAGTTGCTAAGAACAAAAGCCTAGAGTTCCTAGTTTTTCGTTTGCAGTCACCCTCTTCGACTTTTCATGACTTTCACTCATTTAATATTTGGAGCCATTTATGATGTTAAAACTGAATATGTTCAACGGCTTAAATGGAATGGTTGGTAGCTGAAGTGAGTTGCGGCTATCATGGAAGGCCGTCGATTCAGCGGTACGGTGCTGCATAGGAGAGAGCGATGTGCAGGGTTTAGCTGAGATGAGGTCATATGCTGAAGAATCGTGTATGAGTGGAATCGCTTGATGAAAAACAGTGGCACCTGTGAAAGCATATAAGTGTCGCCGAATCGTCAGATCACCTTTAGCTTTTTACAAGTGGAGACATATCTGATTCATTTTGTCCCGTTTCCTGATGCTTACATGCATTTCTTCATAAACTGCCAAAGAAATCAGTTACTTGAACGACCTGGATTATTTTATTCCTCGGAAAGTAATTCAAAGAAAAGCTAACCTTAGTGAAGCTTTTTATTAAATGAAATTGAACTGAACAAAATTTCTATTATAAAAACAATTTCATCAGAGGAATAAGTAACAGCGAGAGAAATCCATCATCAATAAAGGATTTGTTATTCAGAAATGCAGTTGACGTTGTATTAGCATCGAAATTTTTTTCGCTAAATGAGTAAGAATTGTCAAAAAGTATAGGAGAACGCCTGAGTATTTTGTCAAGTAAGTTTGATACGTTATTTGATATTACTAATTTGAATGTTTAGGAATGTTTAAGAACAAATTGCTTAATGGAACTGTTGGAACTGTATACTGGCCCCATATAATGACTTAGTGTTTAAACCATCAACGGACCGATGAACGTTTTAAGGTATTACAGTAAACGAGGCGGTAGCAGATGTTGTATTAAGTGATAATGATGAGTCCATGAATACATTTGTTCAATATCTCTCTCTTTCTTTGCGAACAGTAAGAGTTCTTTCTTATGCCTGTCATTAAATCGTCGGTCTGATTCGGGCGTTGGACAAATGGAAATCGCGGTTCCTTCATGCTAGATAAAGCGGTTAAGGCGGTGACCTCTTAGAACAATCACCTTGCTTCTTTCCGAGTCCAGCTTCAACGATTTTAGCTGCAACCCCACTCTCCAGAGAAACTTTTCGGCTCCGGATGTTCGATATTCTGGCTTCGGCCCAAGCCTTCGGGAGAATCTGGCGCGGACTTCTGTCTTAACGATGACCTGGCTGTTCCTTCAGCCCCAACTCTCGCCCTCGCGATAAAGTTACAGTGGTTCCGGCCTTTATGGTTACCAGACTTCGGACTTCCCAAAAATTTGGTTTTAGTTCAGCTTTCGCGCTAAATATGGTTCAGATTTATCCTCAAAACTCCTCGAAGCTAATCTTTGGCTGCGGCTGCATGTATCTATTACTTCAAGAAATCGTTTGTCCACCTTGAGGAATATCGCTGAATAAGACTTATTTTTTCTGTGAATAGTATAGAATGAAATATGCTTTAATCGTTGGTAGTTTCATTAAAAAAAAAAAACAAAACAAAACAAAACAAAAGAAATATTTTGTTGTTATCGAATTTCCCTCAATATTCCACTGTATAGATAATTTAAGATTTACAGAACACCGCGTGGTTATATATAGAATTAACGCATAGGTATATTGGTTAATCGGGCTGAATAGTTGTCCATGATGGGTACGCTTTTGTAGCAAAATTCGACCGACAAGTTTAATCAAATTTCTACTAAGTTTTGCCAGAATAAATATTTTTTCAAAATGGATCTTATTTTTAGGAAGCAAAATTTTATGACATGGTTACGTCGCATGCAACTGTTTAATGAAATAGTTTGTTATGGTCTCGAATGCGTTCCTCATTCTAACCGATTTCTTTTTTGCGTTTACATTATCTTGTTCCCTTCAGTATTCTACGCCTCATCAGCATTATCTTTAATTTCTTATCTACTGAGTGAGGTAGACTGCATTTCAAGAGCATTGTGCAGCGTTGTTACAGAAGCTGTGTTCGCTTGTTCGTTTATGTTCGTTTCAGTATTCTTTAAAATAAATTACAAAATTTCATAATGCGCAGTCGCCTTCTTTGTCTGTGCTTTAATTTTTCATTCTTTTATAAATGCTTGTTTAGAAAGTGTTTTAGTGTTTCTTATGAAGTATATTGAGTTGCTAAGAACAAAAGCCTAGAGTTCCTAGTTTTTCGTTTGCAGTCACCCTCTTCGACTTTTCATGACTTTCACTCATTTAATATTTGGAGCCATTTATGATGTTAAAACTGAATATGTTCAACGGCTTAAATGGAATGGTTGGTAGCTGAAGTGAGTTGCGGCTATCATGGAAGGCCGTCGATTCAGCGGTACGGTGCTGCATAGGAGAGAGCGATGTGCAGGGTTTAGCTGAGATGAGGTCATATGCTGAAGAATCGTGTATGAGTGGAATCGCTTGATGAAAAACAGTGGCACCTGTGAAAGCATATAAGTGTCGCCGAATCGTCAGATCACCTTTAGCTTTTTACAAGTGGAGACATATCTGATTCATTTTGTCCCGTTTCCTGATGCTTACATGCATTTCTTCATAAACTGCCAAAGAAATCAGTTACTTGAACGACCTGGATTATTTTATTCCTCGGAAAGTAATTCAAAGAAAAGCTAACCTTAGTGAAGCTTTTTATTAAATGAAATTGAACTGAACAAAATTTCTATTATAAAAACAATTTCATCAGAGGAATAAGTAACAGCGAGAGAAATCCATCATCAATAAAGGATTTGTTATTCAGAAATGCAGTTGACGTTGTATTAGCATCGAAATTTTTTTCGCTAAATGAGTAAGAATTGTCAAAAAGTATAGGAGAACGCCTGAGTATTTTGTCAAGTAAGTTTGATACGTTATTTGATATTACTAATTTGAATGTTTAGGAATGTTTAAGAACAAATTGCTTAATGGAACTGTTGGAACTGTATACTGGCCCCATATAATGACTTAGTGTTTAAACCATCAACGGACCGATGAACGTTTTAAGGTATTACAGTAAACGAGGCGGTAGCAGATGTTGTATTAAGTGATAATGATGAGTCCATGAATACATTTGTTCAATATCTCTCTCTTTCTTTGCGAACAGTAAGAGTTCTTTCTTATGCCTGTCATTAAATCGTCGGTCTGATTCGGGCGTTGGACAAATGGAAATCGCGGTTCCTTCATGCTAGATAAAGCGGTTAAGGCGGTGACCTCTTAGAACAATCACCTTGCTTCTTTCCGAGTCCAGCTTCAACGATTTTAGCTGCAACCCCACTCTCCAGAGAAACTTTTCGGCTCCGGATGTTCGATATTCTGGCTTCGGCCCAAGCCTTCGGGAGAATCTGGCGCGGACTTCTGTCTTAACGATGACCTGGCTGTTCCTTCAGCCCCAACTCTCGCCCTCGCGATAAAGTTACAGTGGTTCCGGCCTTTATGGTTACCAGACTTCGGACTTCCCAAAAATTTGGTTTTAGTTCAGCTTTCGCGCTAAATATGGTTCAGATTTATCCTCAAAACTCCTCGAAGCTAATCTTTGGCTGCGGCTGCAACTCGACCCACTGCGAGAACCCCGTTTCGGCTCCATTCTTCAGGAGAACCTGGCGTCATATTCGGCTGCGACACCCAGAATGATGAGGCCCTGAATTCGGGCAACTGGCGTCCGCTGCAGCTCTGATCTCCGGGGATCTCAAGGAGTGGGCATAGGAGTCATCCACAACTTTCCATATTTGTGAGGAGTAATCTGCAATGGGCAATTCGACAGACATAGGAAAGAATCAAAATTTTTGAATATTATTTAGACGATGTCCCCAAAAATATCAAATTCTGGGCGTCTTCGTTCTTCACCACATAAACAATATCTTTTTTGCGGATTATTCGCATAGCTTAAGGCTCTTCTGGCCCAGAATTCGTGACCTGCAAAACTTGTTCGAAAAATGATGTCCAGCAAAATTTTTTAAAACTGGAAGAGGAATGCCAGTGTGTGATTGCAATGATTTCGTTGAAAAAGCAAACGCACTAAATATCCCAAGATTTCGTTTGAAAGATGCATCTAGTCCACTTTTCTAGCGTTTCACCCAAACACCGCTACTCATTGCGACGTTCCAGAAGGAAACGACACGACGAATGTCCACAATGGAATGCGCAACACTTCTCCGAAGGGGGATGGAGAAGTTTAGTAAGGCGTTTAACGTTTAAATAGCCTCTCTTGTTCTCAGCCACCAGAATAGGCAATATATGGATTTCACGTTCCGTGCAAGTCAGTGATGATGGAAAAACTAGGCTTCGGATTTTGCAGTAGTCTGTCTTCGAGAGCTGCTGAATTGGCCGGCCGCCGTTCCGCTTTCAGGTCCACTATTTAGGAGAACTTGGCCCTAGCTCCGAGTTCCCAAAAACCTTGTTCCAGCAATTACTTCGCCGGTTTTGTCTTTTGTTGCTTCAGTTCCTGTCTAGTCCTCAGTTTTTGAGGGAGACCTGGGTGCATCTCCGCTTCCGGGTCTGTAGAAATCTGCCCCAATCTCCGACTTCGGCCATTGCAACAATCTGGCTTGGCTGCGAACTCAACGATCGTTCGTTCTCGGCTCCAGTCTCATTGTGTGCGAGAGCACAGCTCTCGATGCAGCTCCAGCTTGCCACTTCCTGAAAGTGTGGTTCTAGTTCGGGGGCTCAAATTGGCTTTTTTGTGGCCCGGATACGAAGCGGCTAATTTTTAGAAAAATAATGGTGCGGGTTGGAAGAGCCTCAGAAACACGAATTCGACATTTCACAAGGAAGCTGTGAAGTGTTTTCTGCTCCAGAGTCTTTGCTGCATCACTGGTTCTGATTACGAACCGTAAACGCCTGGCGATCAAAATTTTTGGGGTGAAATTTTTTTGACTTGAAGTTAAAACTTTATGAGCGACAAGCAAAAGCAATCAACTTTGCCTACCAGCTAATAATATATTCAGTCATCTTCGGCCTAAACGAATCGTTGTTAGGAGATTGCATTGCTAAATTGTTTTTGTTCGTCCACTTCTCTTTTTCTTGCTCTTCTGTGTTCGGGTAAGAAAGGAACAGGATTTCTCGATTATGAGAACACCTTGCGATGTCTCCTAAAACATTTGTGTATCTGTTAGCGTCGAAGGTTTAAAGCTAAAAGATTTGAGGGGATTGTTGCCAATCGAAGAATGAAAGACTGATTATTATTTTTGGAGATATTTGATTATAGGTTATTTTAGTTGGTGATTATCGAGTTAAGATGTGGAAAAGAATTGATCAGCAGTTTCGTTATTCAGTTCCAATTTTATTCGTTCACAGAATGGGATGTAATCGTTGAATGTGGCTTAATTTCCTGTCGAGGTCATTCGGTTGTCAAACAAAGGCGATGGAAGAGGAAGTGGGAGGGAGAGGGGGAAGAGAAAAGGAGAAGAGGGGATTCTATTTATAGTGAATGCCATTTAGGCGTGACGCGTCCATTGCAATCTTTTTGAGAAATTAGCAATTTAAAGTATTCTGTTGCCGCAGTTATGAATCATTAACGAAACAGAAAACCTAAGCCTTCCTTTTCCGGCGTCCCTATCCGTGAAAGAAAAACTGGGTAAGTGGTATAATTGTTTTCGCTTATTTCTTAGGCAGCAAGTTAGGCGTTCAGAACTCATAACACCTTGATACAGTGTAGTGAATGCGGGTCATGAATGACGAAAGAGCCTTAGTATCATAATCGGTTTATTCGTCATGCTGCCAAAATGGTTAATTTATAGAAAATGTGTTGCTTGGTCATCGTAAAGAGATCCGTGTCAGCACCTCTGGAGCTGTTCCAAGTACCACTGGTCTTGAGGCAATAACTGAGGATCCTGATGGAAGAAGATATCTACTCAAGTTCACTCCAGAAAGTGATGATGTCTTCGTAGGTCCGTTTACTTCTCTTTTTTTTTTCTCATGGAACGATATTACTAGCGATTAAAAGAAGTCAAAATAGTAAAGCAAGTGTATAAGTCACTTACGGTCATCTCGCGTCTCTTTCACACTAATATTTTTTTTTCGCGTCTTTGCGCCTTTTACTTATAGCATTTGTCATTTGGTTTCTGTTTACTAACGGTCAAAATTGTTTATAGTCGCTACACAATTTGTCGGATGAAGGTGAAGAAAACTTTTTCATCTCTTTGTGATTTTTTTAAAAACGATCATTCGTTTTAATTATGAACGAGGATTTATTTGTTTCATCTGCTGGTCGCTGAAACCGCTAACTGAATTGGTTGACTGTTCAGATCCACCGTCAGCTTTACTTTAAGTTGAGATCTAACGGTTTTCCTTTGATCTTTATTTCTTTTCTTTTTTTTCTTAAATTTCATGGTAAGTAACCTCATATCGGCCCGATATTTTGTCAGTTCAATTTTACAATAGTTGCTTTTTTACTCATTAATCTTTTCATGACGATTATACTCCGATGAGGAAAGATAATTGTGGCATTCTGTGGTTGATGTTATTCAATGGAAACATACAGAGAGTTGATCTTCGCGTAGCAACCTCTTTCCCACAAGAATACTGCGGGACAGTGTTGAAATCCGTAAAAAAAACGCTGGCCAGCAAAAGCTAAGGAAAAGCATTCTAATCATCGCCGTAGCCCATGCTTGGGATGACCACTCTCATCTACAATTTTGTGAAGTTGATAGTTTCATTTAGGCGGATGGACAGCGCAGAAGCTAGGTGAGACTAAGTTTTCGGTCTTCTATGACGGCATAATGGTGGCGGAGGGGAAGACGATTGTACGAGAGGGTCAGGATGCGAGTAAATGTCGGGCCGTGGGTGAGGGACTCGAAAGGGCAATCGTGGGGGAACGAACAAAATTCCGAATCGATACGCAGGTAATTCGTATAACGATGTTGTATAGTAGTGTTTGATATGAGAACTTTCGAAATTGTTAACCTGTAATGCAGTTGTTTCTGTGAGGTTATTCACTGAGGGGTTGTCCGTTTCACTGTTGATCGAGGCCGTGCATGCCAGTATTTAAGATTCTTACCTCAGAGCATATCCTCTTTATTTGAAGTCACCATATGTTGGGCAGCTTGCGTTTAAGTGCTTCGTTTCCAATCGAATCTTTGTTAAGGTTCACTTAAGAGATTTTGGGTGCTGAAGAATTATGAAGTGGTACGAATGGGTGAAATAAGTGAGATAGTAGAGTAACATTTTGTTGAGCTTATATGTAAATGTGATTCCGATATTGAACGTATAAATGAATAGTGCGGACAATATAGTGTATGTGGAAATTGATGTGCAAGGACGTTGAATGATTGTTGAGAGCATATCGATGCTCAATAATTATAAGGAAAGAATGTATCGAGTTCGTTCGATTTAGTACTTTAATAAAAAATTTGTTAAATAAAGCAATTTCATCAAAAATTGATGTAAAAGTAACAAATAATCTTAAAATTTTAATAAAAAATACGTATAAAAACGAAAGATAATTTCTCAAATTTAATAAAACGTTCTGTCTAATTTTGAAACATTTATTTACCCAGTACATCTAATATAGATATAGTGGGTAAATAAATAGATTCGGATCTGATGATCGAAACGATATTCGTAAATGAGTATCGCCATTGAAGAGTCGTTGCTGGAAACACAACTAGACTAAGGGTAACAAATTGAAATGTTTAATATGAGTAAATCGGAAGTTAAGGTGATAAACGTTCAAAGAAGCTGAGATAGCTGTTGGCTGCAACAGTTCCACTCTTTTTTACGGTTCTTTGTCATTGCCTGTGCATGACGAAGAATAGGAGTGGTTAGGTTAACTCTCTAGGATCGCTTTTCTCATAGCGGTTTTGCAAAAGTGCATTCTTGCGTGAACTGTTCATCCAAGATCCTTGAAACTTTTGCGCTGTCATTGAATTTATTTTCAAGTGGGCGGTGATCACCTTTACGTCCGAGGCATCCAGCAGTTTTGTGATCAGACCGTTTCACATAAGGTCTATTTGCATTACGGCTTCAACAGCGACATTTTTGTCTACTTATTTGGTTTCCTTGAGATCACTTAACATAGATGGTACAGCGTTCAGCCTTTTTTCGACAGCTCTTGACAGTTTCTTCTGTATATTACAAGTGGTCAAATGCGACCTGGTCGATTATATGGAGGATAGTAATTGCCGCTGGGAACGCAACACCTTTTGCCGCTTAAGCGCCAAGTCCGTCAGAAAATCGACTTTAGAAGAGAGGGGCAAAATTGCCTTTCGTATATCGCGTAATCCGATGAAAGCAATTCTGTCATTGCCACGGAACGATATTAGGCGAACGCATGCTTGCTTCTTGCTTATCTTTTTATTTATTGTTATATATATATTGGTGTTTTTGTTTCAAGGGTGCTGGTGAAGGGTCGATAGCGATGGCGATCAAAGGTCCATCAGAAAGCAAAACAACCGTAACGGATCATTCGAATGGTTCTTGTACTGTCGAATATGTATTGCTCACACCTGGCCTCTACGAAATCAACATTGTTTATGGTGAAAAGAAGGAACCAATTCCCGGTGAGCGCCTGAATAATTTATGGTCTTCAGCTATATTATCGCATCCAGGAGAGGATGCGATAATATAGCTGGACGATTGTGTAAAGAATGGAGGATGATATTAAAAATTTCAGTGTTATATTTATTTTTCAAAGTTTTACATTTATATGTTTTGATCAGGGTGGTGCCAGGATTACACTCCAAATTAGCCCAAAGAGGGCCCGCAACATCAGTTAAGCTTTTCTGAAAGATAATTCGGTTTCTTTAAAGCAATTATTTTATATGTAGGCTAATAAACTAGCGTTCAGTGAAATGTGAATGCAGGTTAAAACAAAATTTTTAGACGGCATTATGAACATGTCACTTTGCAGCTAGAGTAATAAAGATATTTTTGGAACCAATGCAACATGGGTCGGCTAAGCCTATAGCGCTACAAACGTCAATGTCATTTTAATTTCATCTTGTTCTACTATCAGGCTCTCCATTCACAACAGTAGCCGATTTCCGACATGATCCGTCGAAGGTAAGTGTGGAAGGATTCGAGGGTAAAGCGCGTATCGGCGTACCGACCTCTTTTGTGGTCGATGCCACTCGTACCGCAGCTCTTCCGATTGACGTGCGTCTGCCAGTGGGGCAGCAGCAGCCGATAGTCGAAGAGTTTGAGCCAAGAAGGTACCGTGTCACATTCACCGCGACTGGTAAACCTGACGACGTGGTACCCGTGGAGTTACTCTATGGTGGAGAACCTGTTCCTGCTAGGTTAGTTATGCATTTTAACCTTCATTCAACCAAGAAAATTTCGATGAGTGCGTGTTGACAGGTTACTAAAGCACAAGTTTCTAGGTTTCTAGTAGTCGTTTTCGGAGCTTCGGGTCAGTAGTTGATAGGCACTGGTAGCAAAATGTGTAAGGCTTTTGAAACTTTTTCCGACTTTCTCCTCATGATACTCTTCAAGTGATGTTCTTTTCCTGTGGGGCGAGAGGAGAGGGAGGGGTACATTTTCATCTGAAAGAGAAGATTGGAACGGAACGGCGGGGACATCTTTCATGAGCTTTCTCGGATTCGAGGGTTTTTTATGGATAGTCGCTGTATTTTATCTATTTTATATATATTGGTGTTTTAGCCCATTAAAAGTGACGTTGACATCAGCTCTGGAACCAGATCGCGTTAAGTTGAGGGATCGCTCGGGAGCACCATTCCCATCTGAATCGCGGGCATCTCTACCAGCCACCTTCATTATTGACGTCAGCGAAGCGGGTAGACCTGATAAGTTATCAGCCGAAGTTATGGTGAGTATCGATATTTTCTTGGAGTTACTGCATTTATAGGCGTTCTGTACAGAATGCTTAAGAAACATTGCAAATGTTATAAACTGGCTCTTAGGGAATGATGTTTGAATGATATCGTGTAACTTCTAGCCTATCTTAGAATTTGTAGTTCTGTAAGAAAATAACTTTTATGTCTTTCGCCTATGCAGAGGATGTTGTAGGTGTTGTGCAGATGAAGGCTGTACACGGCACAGGTGTAAATGGAGGGGTGGGTATGCATTGTGCGATTATGTATGGTTGCTTGTCGAAATTGTGACATAAGGGCGGTACATAATATCGGTGGCAGTATTTTTGTTGCTGTTCTTACTTGATGCAGCGATTAGACTACCTGTATATGAATACGCAAAGCAGTTTGGAAAGATCTTAATCGGTAAGTTCCCAGAATTCATATAACTACTCGATTACATTCGTAGGTGTAAGTACTGTACACAGACATATAATACTCCCTTCTGTATGGCTCATGGCAAGTCCCTCGACTTAGCTCAGAAAACCTGCGAATCCTGTAAACCTCGTAACTTATCACGAGCTAACCTCGCTGACCTTATATCTCGTTCGTGGGCGTTTTGTTACTGTCTTGTTCGCCTAAGTATTTTGCACAGCTCGATACGCTTATCTCATCCATGGTCTACGTAGCGGTTTTCTTTTTTTGGTATAGTGCTTATATATAAGCCGAGATCTTATGCATGTGGTTTTGGTCGTTGGAGAAACAGGTTGTTATGCTGTGTGCATCCATTTTTTTTACACATATATATGGAGAGGGGAGAGGGTGCAAATTCTCAGGGCGTCTGTAGTGCCCCTCGGAGCTCAAGTTTTAGACCAATCATATCTTAGGGACCTTTCGCATGCGAAGGGATAGTGATTGGTTATGGGTCATTCCTGGTTTTTCTCACACAATTTCTTTCAACTCTGCCTAGTCCATGCGAGCGAGGGATGCGGGTATGCAGATCCACCTTTGTCGGCACATTCTCAAACAAGGGCAACCGAATTAAGGGTCCAGACGGAAGGCCACGAAAATCGACAATAATAGCGACCGGTGATCCGAACATGTACGAGGTGTCATTCACACCAGATATTGTGGGCACTTACGAGATGCTTGTATTCTTCAATGGTACATTAATCTCGCGAACGCCTTACCGTATTCACTGTGTGCCCGTGGGTGACGCGAATAAGTGTATTCTAAGGGGTATGAACTTTTTTCGTTTTAAAAATTCCTTTCAAATCATTTTTAGTTTTTTTTTTTCGTTGCATTGTTGTAATGAACTATAATAACGAACTTTCAAGCTATTATAATCATGAACTTGTTTATGCGAGCATTAATTGGTATGAGTGAGACGGTTGAGATAATCATATTATGCAAAAGTACAACTTACTTTAAAATTTAAACTTTAAACAGCTTACTTTAAACTGTATTGGAAATATGAACGCATGATATATGATAGAATGTAGTGACCGACATTAGTTTGTCATGAGGTGAAGGGAAGGTGGAGGTAGGACCTTTATATCTTTTCCAGAATGGGATAGCACCCGTTTTCGCATATTACTTTGCTGGTTCACTTTTTGAAAATGGTTCTTTTCCCGGTAAACTCAATCGTTTTGTTTCTACGGTCAGTTTATAACGTTTCATTACTATCACTGCATGCGTTTTCTCTGTCTTCGTAATTTTTGTTCATTTCCTCAGAGTGAGAATATCATATGAAACAGTACTAATTGTTCGCAGTGATCGCTTAGCTGACAAGTTATGGTGAAGAAAAGAATTCGAATTTTGGAGTAGAAATTAATAATTTTGCAAATAAAAATATGAATTTCTACAAATAAAAAATTGAGTTTACTATTGTTGCAGCTAGGCTTTACAACTTTAACGCAACAGAATTTTTTCCTTGCAATAAACAGCAAAAAGTTTTGTAGCGTTTGCTTTACTATCACGTTATGCAACGATAAACCGACAAAAACAGAAAACTTTTCACGTAGACCTAAAAGGGTTGTATTAGCATAAAGGTTAGTAATATCGATATGAAGCGGACTGTTTGGAGGAGCTAATAATTTGAACTTCTGCAGATTTTTAATTTTTGAAAGCCTTTTGCAGATTTAAGAGAGGAAAGACTCTGGGGTGTTGGTGAGACGAGGAGGTTTGCAGTAGACGTGAGTAACGCGGGTACTGGCGCGCTCAGTGTGATCCCGAATGGGAGCCGTGACGTAGAGTGGTCGATTGAGAAGGGCGAAGGCGGTATCCAGTATGTCATTCTGAAACCACTCACGGCCGGACCACACGCAGTATTCCTCCTTTATGGTGGGCGAGAAATTCCTAACGGAGTGATCTCATTTGAGGTAAGATCTTTATATGAATAGTAATGCAGCATAGCTGAACACTAAAAACAAGCAGCTAGGTGATTTTCTATCGCTCTATATATAAAGATGCCATAATCAATTTGGGGAGCGCATCCATGGGTCAGAGCTGCCGCTGAGAGCTACGAATATTGTCATTTTCGGCATATGCTGAAACCACTCACGGCCGGACCACACGCAGTATTCCTCCTTTATGGTGGGCGAGAAATTCCTAACGGAGTGATCTCATTTGTGGTAAGATCTTTATATGAATAGTAATGCAGCATAGCTGAACACTAAAAACAAGCAGCTAGGTGATTTTCTATCGCTCTATATATAAAGATGCCATAATCAATTTGGGGAGCGCATCCATGGGTCAGAGCTGCCGCTGAGAGCTACGAATATTGTCATTTTCGGCATATGCTTGTTGTTTTTCAAGGAAATAGAATTTTTCTACCAAGCAAACGTCAGCGGGAAAATTGCACCATTTCTTAGTGATAGATGAGCGATTAGATAATTAAGTTCCTTTCCCTTCGTCTCTTCACATTTTCTTTCCCGTTTTAAAGAGCAACAAGAAAAAGTCGCTTCCTACGCAATTTTTGGAATAAAATATGGTCAGCTGTTGCAATGAGTTTATTTGCGTACGGTTGCGGTCAATAAAACGGTGCCAACGAGGAGACAGTGTTCTTATTGTGCAGTTTTGCCAGTCTTTTCGTCTGAGCCGCCACCATTCTACGCATTGCCTCTCAGTTCCTTTTTGCCGCAGGTTTGATTTGTAATTACTTGTACATGCAGTCTGATCAGTTGCTTTCACTGTTTTCGAATTTTTCAAAGGTAATTAATTTTGCCTCCTATTTAAAGAAGATACAGTATACAATAGGTAAGGTTTGCTTGAATTTACCTCTAATTATGGTTTTCTATGGTTTCAACCGAAACGATTGCGCATTGCAATAGTGTATCGGAATTATTTTATCAAAGTATCTTTTTATCGGAATTAAAATGGCACTTTGAGGATTTCTGACCTATGAGGATGTTTGTTTAGTAGCGTCGCGATTGTTTCAATATGACGATACGGAGGGAATCCATTGCTTGCTTTGATTCTTACAGAAATATTCTCCTATTTTCTGCAAAACACTCAGCGATTTTGTTTTTGTTCTCTTTTTTTTTCTTTCTAATATTTTCGCGTGCCTTGATTGTCTTCATGTAAAACGAATTTACAGTTTAAGGCGGATATAAAAGAAAGTTGATGACGGTACGAACATTATATCCAAGTTGTCGTCATCACAATTCGCAGCGCTTATATAGCACGACAGTGAATTATGACAACAAGAAATATGCAGTGTAACAAGCAAATGTAATGGCATTATAACAGCAGCATACAAACTTTGAACGTCGCAGTTTAATGGAATTTTCAGCGAAATTAGCGACAATGTGAAGTTTTGTTAAGCGAAGCGGCAAGTTCTTGCTGAAAAAGTAGAACTAGCAAAGCATTGAGGAATTTGTAGAATATTTTATGGAAGATTTGCTTTTTTTTAATAGCGAAAATCGCAGTTAACTTCTCGAACAAAGCAGTTTCTAATTGCATCGAAAACGAGCAAAGCAACGTTTTACGGTGCGGACGACTGGATGAAATGACTATTTTGATGACTGGCAGTTATAGGGGAAGGAGAGAATGTTAATTAAAAAGTTTTTAGTCGGTATGTGGAAATGTGTCTGATGATGAGCATTTGCAAGTCGATAGGCTAGCGAATGTCAAAAAGTTCCTCTTGAGTTAGATGTGTGTTTATAGGGGAATCAATGGAGGCAGAACAGTTGTTGTGTGCATCTTTAAAATAGCATTCCTTTCGCTGCGTAGTAAAACAGCTAATGTGATATATTGTTACTGATATTAGCGCGCTAGCAATATTCGTATCTGAACATGTCATGCACCTAGTGGTTGCATCCCCTCTAAGTCGGCAACTTAGTAGTAGTGTTTAAACGGATGCCAGGGGGAAACTAGAAGTAGCTGCGAGCTCCAGAAAAACTACCGGTTTAAGAACTATGTTCTAACGTCCTTGCTAATGGGAAGACGCTCAGAGAGGTAGCCGATATCGTCTGCTGCGAAGGGATTTATGACTGTGAACGGAGACTTTGACTTTGACGTACAACATATGCGAGCGGTCTTACTACCTTCGTTCTGAACTGCACTGCGATATTTTTTTGCATGTTGTTTATGGGTAGAAGGCGAGATGCTAATGGGTGGGTAAGGAAAAGAGCAGTGAAAACGGCTACTGGTCATGAGGAAAGGAAGTACATGCACGCCCGCATACCATCTTCCCCAGCTTCCATCACTTCTCCCCAAACCCCTCAACTTGTCTTTCCCTGCGCCAGTCTAAAAACAGCAGATATTCGCATAGCGCTGCGAAGCTGTAAACTGTTGCATGCAGTCATTTCGGTTGAATTTTTATTCTTCGCATTTCATCATTTTTTATTTTCGGTCCTTCTATGTAATATTCCTAGAATTTTTTCTAACTTATATGTGAACTAGGTGTTCGCCATTTTTTAAAAAGGCATATTTTTCCGTTTCTGACCGTTTCCATAAATACAAATTGTTTGAACCGGAAATATTTCCTAGTGGATTTGCAAGCCTTTTGATTGTAGGAAACGATCTTTGGTTTAGAATGACGATTGGTTAGAAGGTTCGATGAGTGATGGTAAAGAGATAATATGAAATTGTTTTTCTCAAACGACGTAAACTTCTATTTCTATGTGTCAGTTAAATTCGATCTCACCAATGGTGTTTGATTGTCGGACGAATGCAATCGTTCACATAGATAAGAAAGGATTTAACATAGCTGAGCTGTCGGTGCTGGCCAGTGGTGTTGAGAGCGTTGAGGTTGTTTATTGAGGTGAATCGCAGTGATAATGTCATTGACTGTTATTGCTGCCCGTGGATAATCAGCAGCTTCCATTAGCTTATTTCACTTATTTGTCGCCTCTCACGAGGTGTCGTTCCTCACTGCCGTTGTCTTCGTATTCGTGTTGATTAAAAATGATGACTTAACATTGTTTAAATGATGCTATCTGAGTTTGCGCTTAGGTCTAGATGAAACTTTCTGTGTTGCTAATTTAACTGATGATTATTTTGGGCGCCATCTAAATAGTCTTACTCATTAATCAGTTTTCGATGGACTAAATGATCGGTGGGAATTCGCATCAATCAGTTCACGGCTGCAGTTGCTGGGGTAGGAGCGGGTACACAGATGAGCTTTTCATCCTTACCATCCTTCCCCTGCATTCCCCCTCCACCGTCTCCTATTCTTAGGATTTGTCCGAGAGAATTAATCAGTTTTCGATGGACTAAATGATCGGTGGGAATTCGCATCAATCAGTTCACGGCTGCAGTTGCTGGGGTAGGAGCGGGTACACAGATGAGCTTTTCATCCTTACCATCCTTCCCCTGCATTCCCCCTCCACCGTCTCCTATTCTTAGGATTTGTCCGAGAGAATTAATCAGTTTTCGATGGACTAAATGATCGGTGGGAATTCGCATCAATCAGTTCACGGCTGCAGTTGCTGGGGTAGGAGCGGGTACACAGATGAGCTTTTCATCCTTACCATCCTTCCCCTGCATTCCCCCTCCACCGTCTCCTATTCTTAGGATTTGTCCGAGAGAATTAATCAGTTTTCGATGGACTAAATGATCGGTGGGAATTCGCATCAATCAGTTCACGGCTGCAGTTGCTGGGGTAGGAGCGGGTACACAGATGAGCTTTTCATCCTTACCATCCTTCCCCTGCATTCCCCCTCCACCGTCTCCTATTCTTAGGATTTGTCCGAGAGATTAACAGATGACCATTGCATATTTCCATCTCACTGGCCAGAAAGTTTTCCTCTTTCCCGATTTTTAATGTTTTTGCTCTGTTACTCGTCGCCTTTTCACCTCTTTGTTTTTCGGATCTGTTGCTACTCGAGCTTAAAGGTCGATGAGCGACACATATGACAACGAAGAAAGTGGGCTGAGGGCAGGCAAAATCTTATTTGTAAGCAGATGAATTTGCTGTGATGCATAGGACTTTGAATCTAAAACCACCAAAACGCGAATTTTGCAAATCGAGCTGCATGGGTACACTAGTTGGATGTCGTAAGTAAGCCGCTGTTGCTTGCACAAATAATTACGAATAAACGTCTTGCGAGGATTTGGTTGTAGATCTTCGAGTGAATTAGCTTTTCTAACCGATCCGTTGTCCCAAATCGATCGCTTTAATGCAAGACGCTTGTCAAACAATTGAAGAAAACCGACTTCCTCTTTGCTAATGTAGGTTAAAGTTATCTTTTGTTCGTGGCAGAACACATTCACGGAGAGCATTGCAGATGTGCGCTGGAGATTTTTGTTGCAACATCCTCATATGAATGAGGTCTTCTAATTTGACTTTCGAAGACATCATTTAAATCGTTAAAAAGAATGTGTGACCGCTTTCCTCATTTCCACATCCCATTCCTTCTGCTCGTTCCTCAAAGTGTGTTGCGTACGTCACTGATATGTAGATATCTGTGTGCGCAGAAAAACTAAGCCACACGAATATATCAGCTCGTATCTTATGCGATATTACAATGGCCTGTTTAAGTTCTGTTGTTTGCTCTTCGCTGAAGGCATTTGCTTTGTCCATTTTCCTTTTTCTCTTACACATGAAAAATGGACAAATCTTGTGTCTTTGTGAATTGTTCTTTTTTTTTGTATTCTGAACACCTCAAATTCTTTCCAACGTATTTAATCATCTTTTAATAAGCTAATTGCAAACTTTTAAAAACACTCCTCTTTATCACTGTTTTCTCGAACGAAGCTTCCCCTTTACTGCTTCAGTCATCGAGTACTTTTGTTTATGGCGGATAATGTTCGAGCTATGCTTGAGTATGTCGTTTCAGCGTTCTTTGTATCTTTTTCATTTTCAAATGCGTTCTTTAGTGGTCGATGTACTAACGAATAGAGTTCACAACAATCCATTTTTATGTCCGTCTCATATCTAACTATCCGGACTCTCTGCTCGTGGCGAACTTTCCACACATCTTACAACGTATCCGCTGTACGTTGGTTATGTGTAATAATGCTGCGACTAAGCGCTATTTGAGTTTTTCATCTTTATTTCTTATGAAGCGTATCGTTGGTTTTAGTGGCTGTTGTTTTTTGTACGTACGAAATGACTAGCGCTAAAGTGACATTCCCCAATGTTGGGATACTTTCACTGACTTTAATTAAACGAACTAGTTCGAAATTGATCACAGTTGGGTGGATGCTGACGTGCACAGTGTGCTTCAGAAGTCAAAAATATCTTTTTATTCACGCGCATGAATTTCAGTATCAAGTTAGCTCTAATAGCTTCGGCTTTCACGTCGAATACAGATGAATCCCTCTCCCTCCTCCTCCCCCCTCCCCCCTTCACGCCCCCACCTCAACAGTTGTGCATCGTGCTGTCCATCGTGATCTCTGCCCATCTCTCGTCGATATATTTGTGCTGTTTAGCGCAAAACATAACACTTCTAGAACTGCCAATCAGTGGGATAGCTGAAAGAACTGGTTGAAAATTTTGCGAAACGGTGATTTCTCAACAGCAAATGGAATTGTAGCACGGCTCAATCTAAGACTAAGGTAGCGTTTAAATTAAGAAAGTGTTTTTAAAGCGAATTAAGACTATTATCATCTATCCACATATCTCTTCTTCGTAGCAGCTGAGCGATCTTTTTGCTACTCTCATAGTGCATCTCTGTTTCCGTTCGATTACTCTGGGGTGTATTTTAAAACGTTCCTCACAGCATTTTGATTACAAATTACTCAAGCTATTGAAAATAGTAATAAATTTAGTCAAATGTTTCATTGTATGACCAGGAACGAGCGAGACTGCCTCGGTTTTGTCGCGGAAAAGCCAGAATAGTTTTGTGTTTCGTCATCTAGTCCCATCTTTATAGTATTTTCTCTTAGAAATCTCTCTCTCGTTCTTAAAGCCATTTCATAGCCATCGTTAAGCCGGCCTATACTGAACGCGTGTAAGTACCTCATGCATATTGTGAGGTAAACGAGTAAGAATCCGAGGTAGAAATAACTCGCGAAAATTGCACAAGAAAATGCATATTATGAGTTTAATCGCATCTTGAATCCCAGTAAGTCCGTAGTAGTAAAAAATCCCACCTTTTCTTTTTTCTCCACACATCTTTTTGTTGGTGTACACGGTAGTTGGTATTCCCTCCCTTTTCAGTACTCCTGTTGGTGTATTTCTCCACACGGTAATCCCTGGTTTGTGCCTGACTGATTGGTCATCCACGATGTTGCGGTTATAGCGTTTAGATTTGTTCTATGGTCTCGAGAACTTGCAAGGCTTAAAGCGGTATGTGCTTTGAAGATAATAAGATGGCTAATGGGCAGCGCTAATTCTGGACGGATCATCCGATATCTGGATCGGCAGTTAAAAACTTTTGCCAAGGAACTGTTGCGAACCTGACCTTTTCACTTTAGAAGTCTAAACTGATCTGCACGATCTGTTCAAGTTCTCAGTATTCTACTGATATGAATTCCAAATTGATCTAGTGATGTGTATTCCAACCGTTTCCAACCGGTGAAACTGTTCTATACGTATCTGTTAATGTAGAGTCCATTTTTAATCGTACACATAATCGCTTGGTCTAAACTCAGGGTTGATCTGTACTTCTGGTTTTTATTTACCTATCTAAACATAATACCGCGTTCAAGTCTAACTAGAACGCATGAACTTGGCGCTTACAAACCACCAATAATAACGAAAGCGGAGTTTACAGAACAGTCGCGTGGAGCAGATGAAAAATATCCGTGCGAAAACTTTTTTTGGATGGTTGCTATGAAACGTTTGAGAATACCCTTTTTTGAGCATGTGGTTTACGAATTATTTTAAAGTTTTGGGGAGCAGGGTGTTATTGGGAACATAATTGGGCGGTCCAACCGATTTTCGGAGGTTTTTTTTGAGTCAGCTACTTGAAAAAATTTCCAATTATATCGCTTACACTTTACATATTGCTATCAGAATTGTTTACATTGTTCTATACTGTTTGGCCGTAGGAGACTGATGAATCATAAACGACTATTCTACTTCCCTTCCCCTTCTCTATTCCCCCTTTCCCCGTTCCGCCTTCCAATCATCGCAGGTTTTTGTGAATCTGAATCAGATTTGGTGGATCACTATGTCTGAGCATAACAAGTCTTGAGGAATAAACGTAATTCACAAACAACGGCTTTTATGGGGGGTGAGTATGGCTGTGATTGATAAAAATTGTTGACAAAGTAATTTGATGGAGGGAAGCTGCAAATTTTATTGGTGAACGAATAGGGAAACTTCGTTGTGGAATTTTTCTCATTGTTGAATCGACGAAAAGAGTTGGAGTAGGCTTTTGTTATGTTTCCGTGAACCTTGTGACTCGCTTTTAATGCTCTCGCCAATACCGTAATCACACATAGGTAGCCTTCTTCGATCTCTCCTTCCTCACAGTCGCGATGGAGGCGGAGAGGGGAGTGAGGAGGGAGAGGAAGGAGAAAAATCTTCAGGTATCATAGGTTCTGGGAAGTTTTTCAAATCCAGTGTGTTAGCCAACATAGCGAAGTATTGGAAATGTTGGAAATTCTTTAAAGTCGTACGAAACTGTGAAATTTTAATCGAAATAACTTGATCGGAGAATTCGTAATCGTTAAATGTGTGCCGAAAACGATATCGCGAAGAGGTTTTTAAAAAATTGTGATCGCGCGCGTCTCCTAGTAGCTTTACGTTGGTCGATAGCTGCAACGGTAATTAACCAAATGTTACAGCATCAACTAATCGGCCCTACGCACTCATTAGAGTTTCGCAAAATTTGCTGGTTGCTTATTTTGTTACACCTGTTAACTTCATGGTCCACATTTGTAACCGTAAGAAATTAGCGCAAATTCGGCTTCAACCATAAGCATCGTAATAGTTGTGAGAACGTGTAACGTCCAGAGGACACCATTCTATAGTACTTTTGTTATGTTTTGCGGTCTTCAGTAATTAAGAGAAGGGAGTTTGTTTGTTGACCATCTGGTGAAGCGTCTCTTTAGGAATCGATGGTAATTATAAGGTCGTTACGTACATATATATACTTATATATATATATGTATATATACACATATATATGTACATATATGTATATATACACATATATATATATGTATGTATGTATGTAAACAGGCTATGGTCCTAGTATATGGTCGTTAACAGGCTACTATGGTCCTGGTATATGGTAGGTATGGACGGTATCAAACTAGGACTAATCAAGTATGCATACTGATTAATACTAAATTCACTAAACATAAACAAACGGCCTTTAAACTGTCTGGCATGACTGCTTTTTGATCTCGATCGAAAAAAGGCGAGAGTTGAAAGTTTTTCTTAGGCAGCTGAGATAACCATTGATTGGAATTTTATCACAGTGAATAGAATAGCCGGCGTATAAAACTTCTCTAAGGTGAATAAAACGATAGGGGTTAAAATTCTCAATGATTTTTGTGGGAATCTTAGATGCGTTGGACAGGATATTCTTTTGTTTTTGTTCCAAATTTTCCCATTATCTCAAGTTCATGGACAGAGGTAAAAGATATTCATTGTAACGTTCTTTACAAAAAAACCGACCTATTGGAGAGCATAAACTGCGAAGAATATTGGTTAGCTCTCAGTTCTTTTTCCAGGATTCTTGTATTTGTAGTGCTGTTATAATAGCTGCGTGTGTGACGTTAGCATGCATTGTATGCGCATATTACTTTTATTGTAAGAGAGAGGAACAGAAACAATGATTCGTTTTTATTCTAAAATATATCCTCTCATCTTGCTGTTTGGTAGTTCGAGGGGGGTGGGGGTGGTGGAAGAAAAGAGAGGAAGAAGGCGGAGAGAAGGTGGTAAACTATGTGAATAGGTAATTTGCAGCATATTTATTGCAGTGCTTGTCACCATCAGAGTTAGCCGCGCTTGAGGACCAGTGTGTGCTGAAACGAAGTGACGACATCGACGAACGTCCGTTCGAACAACTACAGTCTCCGGTTCCAATCAGTCCTCTGATACCGTCACGCGCTCTTGAGGAGGCAGAACAGGAGCAGTTCATTCCTCGCGACTTCAAGTTCTCGCTTGATCCCGACTACGATTTCAGTAAGCTCGCCGCTATTGTCACAATGCCATCGGGTAAACACGACGTCGCTCAAATTAAGGTTTTATTTTTGTTATTCATATTCCTGATTCAAAGTGTTTTTTTCTTGGCGCATTATGCAGATGGTTACTGAAGTTTTCATAATAGGAGTAGTTATGTAACCTCGAATAGAGGAGCGCTTGGGGGTCTGTTTTTCATAATATTTTTTTGTTTTTGCTCTTTTTGAAAAATACAATCAGGTATATTATTTATGAACCCAAGTAATTGTAATTTTGTCCAGACCGAGTTTTTTTACAGTTGATCATAATAGGAAAGGAGAGCTTCGGGCTGTTCGGTTGTTGGGTGTTTGGAAATTCGATAGGTCTTTACGTGCTGCACAGTTGATAGAAGCGCACACGGGATGTAAAACGTGAAATCACAGAGTGTGAAATGGCATAAGCCAAATTACAATACTATGATGCATAGGTGACTAAACCCTAGATTTTCGCTACGTTTCAAAAATTTGGGAACTCTGTCATCCAGATATGACCACCATCAAAGTCCGAGTATCCCTACAGTTACACACAGTTCTTTGCAGAGACTGTGGCCAAGTTTGGACTGATTTAATGGAACGTTTAAGTGACTTTCGCCATCAAACACAGAGGGGTGTCGCAGTTTTAAGTTGTAGTTTTCGCCGCTGATTGTTGACTAGATCAGCGCCAGTCTTACGGACTCATGAAGGGACT
Source organism: Toxocara canis (assembly GCA_000803305.1). Classification (NCBI taxonomy): domain Eukaryota; kingdom Metazoa; phylum Nematoda; class Chromadorea; order Rhabditida; family Toxocaridae; genus Toxocara; species Toxocara canis. The sequence goes on from JPKZ01001541.1 coordinate 600,312, forward strand.
ATATTATCATGGCTTAGTCAGTTGTGCAATTTATTCTGCCTAGTGCGACGCCACCAGAAACGGTTTCTTGTTCTGGTGATAATTATTACCGGGGACGATCAGATGATTACTTGTTTGCAAAATATGAGGAACATATGTGTATTAGGAGGAGCTGAGTTTTTAAACTCAGCTCCTCCTAACATATGTGTATTAGGAGGAGCTGAGTTTAAAAAAATGAATTCATTGAATCGTTTTGAATGAATCTATCACTTTGAAACATTGAGATGGTGTTAGCCTTTGCTCGTTAGATGCCATCTGACTGCACGTATGCGCATTAATAGGAGCCCTCATTGCTAATGCGTCAATGGCTTAGTACTAAATATTCATTCAAGTGAACTTTACATTTTGTTTTTATGTATAATGTGAGTGCACTATGTTGAAGTATTGCGTATTCTTATTTCGTGCTTTCCAAATACATAGCCGAATGATTGATCGAACGGAGTTGTAGCTTGGTTCGAAATGCATTGTTGATTGAACGGGTAAGTGTAAAAGCTTACATGTAAATGAGGTTAGAATACGTAGCGGGCGGGTTAACTGAAATGTTAGGGAGAGAAATTTGAAGTTGAGAGTGTTTCGCATTATTAGCCTATGCGTAAATCAGAGGAAATGGTCATTAATCTCCTCACAGTTTCGATTAATGATTGGTGATAAGAATTGCCGTTAAGAATCGCCGGATTTCATGCAATATTGGAGAATTTTTCAAGAAGGATTCGCTAGTAAGCTGGGTATTCGGAGATTTGAACCGCATTTCATTTCCAGTATATCGATACGAAACGAATGAGGAATATCCGTTTTTTTTTGCACAGCACTTTAATAAAGCAGTTTAATAAATGAGCGTATGTGGAAGGGGTTTTTGAAAGGGAGAGGCGTTTACCCTGAAAGTTCTGCAGTATCCCGAAATTTGCTCAACTCCTGTCAGAAGTTTGTTTCTTTGCAGGGTTTTTTTTTACATCGTTATGTCAAATCGACCATCTCTGTGTTGCTTCCATCACCTTCCGAATTATGCATACCTTTGTCCCTTTAGTGAATTTCGCCTAGACGAATATGTGAATAATTTTGCGGAAAACAAAAATTATCCAATAAGTTTTTGCATATTCGAATTTGGAATAAACGTTCCGTATGTATACGCTTTATTGTGCGTGTATGTTCACGGAATTCACTATTGTCACTCACTCTGAGCTTGAGAAAATAATTTCGCTTCATTATATACGATTCTCATTTGGCCTTAAATTTGTTTCTCGCTTTGCTAGCGAATGATCATTGTGCTTTTTTAATCGCCAAAATGTCACTGCTTTTTTTTGAAGTGTAATGTAACACTTTTCTGCAGAATTGTTGACAAGAGCAATTTCTCTCTGTGATCTTTGTCGGAACTAATGACAAATGCTCATTACGAGCGAGCGACCTTTTTTTGTTCCTTTCCTCATCACGATCGACCTTTAACCTACACACGGGACTGTTAAGAAGCAGCAGATATTGGCCTCAAATTTCGCCGAAGATTCGGAGTTGTAAAAGTAATGATGAAATGGTTCCCTGGATTTTTGAAAGAACACGTTGTTTTATGAAAATGAGCTACCACAATTAAGAGGCTGAATGATTGACAGGCCCGTTATTTTGCTGAAAATGAAGGTAGAGATGAGTAAGTAATGCGCACAAGGCATATCAAGCTTTATAACCATTATGTTTTTAACGATTTTGCGACCGAGTTCATTGACCGAATAACATTCACATGTAACTTTTTGCGAATGTTGGACTTCACTTTTGTGGTATTTCCTTCGGGCGATTGGAGTGAGTTTAGTGAACAGAGCAGCGCGCAGAATCACGCTTTCAACATTTAATATTTACCATGACTTAAAAAGACATACAGCATTTTTCGAACCGTCTTTTCGGATGGGTTTGTCCAGCACTGTGAAGTTGCTGCAGGTTTATCGTTGCGAAGCTGTTACATTGTGGAGCTCGTATATGTTTGTCGCCTATGGCGACAAAATTTTTCCTCCAATTTCAGCCTACGTTCCAGTTGGGGAGGGATAGAAAGGGGCTGGTGACAGGGAGAGAGAGAACTGAAAGGATGAGACGAATAGTGCGAAAGAGAGATATGAAGTGGAAAAAATTTGACCAAAGAGAGGAAATTTCTGCAAAAAGTACCGTCACATATCGCTCTCGTTGTCAGCTGAAGTCACGGTCGAGACTCGAAGGGGATTTGAAGATAATTTACAAAATCTTATGTTCGACATTATGGAGTATCTTTTTTTATATTTGTAGAGTCAGTTAGCTTTTTTTCTGTGTTTGTGGACTCTTAGAAAATGTTCAGGACAACCACAACGGTACGGTAACAGTGACGTATTGCCCTACGCAATGCGGTCACCACACACTGTCTATCCAACACAACGGTGTGAACATGGTGGGCAGTCCGATAGCATTCTTCGTCGACGAGGCCAAAGCTGGACCAGTGACCGTCTATGGCCCAGGTCTGTCTCGTGCGGTCGTCGGTGAGCCAGCAGCGTTTACAGTCTCAGCCAAAGGATCACCCGCTAAGGAACTATCAGTCGCTGTTGAGGGTTCTGCTAAGGCAACTATCAAATGTCATGACATATTTGTAGAGTCAGTTAGCTTTTTTTCTGTGTTTGTAGACTCTTAGAAAATGTTCAGGACAACCACAACGGTACGGTAACAGTGACGTATTGCCCTACGCAATGCGGTCACCACACACTGTCTATCCAACACAACGGTGTGAACATGGTGGGCAGTCCGATAGCATTCTTCGTCGACGAGGCCAAAGCTGGACCAGTGACCGTCTATGGCCCAGGTCTGTCTCGTGCGGTCGTCGGTGAGCCAGCAGCGTTTACAGTCTCAGCCAAAGGATCACCCGCTAAGGAACTATCAGTCGCTGTTGAGGGTTCTGCTAAGGCAACTATCAAATGTCATGACAATAAGGTGGTCTTCATATCCGTTTCGTTTTCGCTTTTATCTGCTTTGGCAGGTTTACGATTTTGCGACGAGCATTATGCCGACGTCGTGTCTGGTTGCATGTGCGGCTCTCTATGTGTTCATCCGGTAGTTTCGATTCGAAAACTTCTGAAGATGGAGTTACGACCATCTCACTCCTACTTCCTTTTTCCACTTTCAAACCAGTCCACCGGCTGAAAGGAAGGAGAGTTGTTCCCCTTTAAAAAGAAGTAAAAATTAGCATACGTTTTACGACCGGTAATGTTGCAGAAAAATGAATTTTTAGTAAGTAGCTTGTTTGATCGCTCGAATGAGGCAAAATTTTACTTTTCGTCATTTGCTAGCATCTAGGAATAAGCTGATTTGGTAGGTGAGTCCCCAAAGCACATGATCGCAAACGTTTGAAGCGGCATTTTGATGAACTCGTTTGGATTGGCATTGACTGCTGTAAGTATGACAGAATATCCCTGCCCGAAATAGCTTTCACTCTTCAAAAACCCTGCACATTTTTTGATTCTAATTCCCAAAAGAACGGAGCTAAGCGTGCTGCTATGGTGGTAAGTCTTAATTTCTGGGTATCTTATTGTTATCAGTTTCTTAATTTATTGAAATCACCTGAAAAAATGCCACCGTGAAAAAGTAGCTGTAAAATTTGAACGTGTGCGGAACATGCTCTTGTTTTTTAAAAATATGAGAAATTTGAAAATGTGCGGGAATGCCTTTCTCGTATCGCACCCACCAGGTAGTAGGGCTACGAGAAATTGTGCTCCTCATGTATTCATCTTCGAAATTAAGGATAAAAGCTCACCCTTTCCGTCTTTGGCGCTACGGTTCCCACAGCCAAAATCCCTGTCCGATTCCAAGCGTCAGCGGCTAATTATCCTTGAATCTTTGTATCAGTTCGTATGGCAAAGCTACAAGTTTTGAAAATGCGAGAAATGGGTGATATATTGGGTCGTCGACGTTGTTGCTATGAACCGAATAGGCTTTCTCCACATCGATTGGCATATTAAATAAGTACATTAGCTAAACATAATTGGGAGCAAGTCAATGTTACCTTGATAAAAGCATTGATTGTTACAAGTGTTTGGTGGACTAATGAAACGAATTAAGGACGGTACATGCTCAGTGGCATGGGTTCCACCAGTACCTGGAGAGTACAAGGTTCACGTCAAGTTGGCCGGCAAACCAGTCAAAGACTCACCGTTTACTGTGTTGGTGGCTGGTGATGGGCAAAAAAGAGCTCATCTATCGGTCGGATCAACTTCTGAAGTATGCATTTCGATGTTTTTGGTCATTGTACATTCGTACTAGTCGTTAAAAGTACATTGTAACCAAAAGTCATCTATAGAACGCGTTTTCGATAATGGATTACGATAATCGATATTCCTTTCCTACAGACGCCGAAGATTTCCTCTTATCATTTGACGATATATGATAACGACGTTAGCCGTAGTCGATTTGCAGACGATTTTCGTTTTTTTTTCTCAAACTACGACGCTAGAGCTGTGGGAAATATCCAAATTCATCGGAAGCAGTATCGTCTTAACCGCATTAAATGTCGCTCATTAACAATCTTGCTAGAAAGCTGATTAGTATTTTCTTTAAAAATTCATGTAGGAATTCATTCTGACGACGTGCCAGCCTTCATTTTTCGCTTGGTGATTGTTCATGGGCATATATACGTATGTCAAATTTGTTCATATCGATTCCCAACTTTGCACCGTTTTTTTCCAGCTAACGGCAGTTGGTTGTGAAAAGGGAAGGGGCACTCCAGTTGTCTGCAATATATACGTGTTTGTATTTCTATGTAGAATCCGTAAGGAATCGAAGAGCCACATACATAATGATTTGTTTATTTATATTGCATTACCGCAGGTATCGTTGAATATCGCAGCGAAGGAATTGAAAGGATTGTCAGCTTCGATCAAGAGTCCACAAGGAATCGAAGAGCCATGCTTCATCCGAAGCATCGACGCAACGCACATCGGTTCGCTTTGCTAAAAATTTTGGTGCCAGAGATGCATTTGATAAGAAGCAGAAACATGTAAATTCGAATGCAAATTCGATCGGCATCGTTTATCACTAGGACGAAGTCTGCCGCGGCTAATTTTATGAAGTACTCACGGAACTTTTATAGTCACTCGTTCGTGACGCGGCGGCAGGTGTTGCTTTAAATGTCTTCTGTCGCTTGCGTAACTTAGTCCTGACACGTCGTGAGTGGTTAATTAAAATATCGCTATGCATTGTTCAGATATCCAGTTCAGCGTTGTCGTTTGCTGCCGTTGTTCCGTATGGCGTAGAAGTGTTGCTTATTCTTCACCGTTCGGATTAGGCTTGCTGTTGTTAGGAGCGTATTTGTTTTAGAGCGCATTTTTATTTGGTACTTATCATAATTCATTGATTAAGAGGCTCAGTCTTTGAGTGACGTTATATGAGAAGTCACATAGTAAGGGAATGTTTTTTGCCCGAATGAAATAACTTACAGTTGTCGATTAACTGAGTAGATTTGCAGGTGTATCATTTACTCCTAGAGAAGAGGGCGAGCATTTGATTACAGTTAAAAAGGACGGCAGAGTATTACCGAAAGCGCCTTTCCGCGTTAAGGTCGATAAGACTCAGGCAAGTTGTTTTTTTTTTGTGAAAAGAGAAAAAAGGGGGCGGAAATGAGCTTTGGCTATAAAACTGTTTCTTGTGAATAATTCATCTGACTTGTCTCATTTTCCTTAAAAAACCTCCTCTTCTCCCTTGCCCTCGTTATACTGTTTGTTGTCGTCAACAGATTGGGGTTATTTGATGAGTTCGATGAGTATTTTTTAAATTTTCGCTTCTCACTTTCGGACCGTGGACCGACCGATTCCGAAATTTTCGCGAGAGTGCAAAAACGCTTTCTGTCCTTCTTCTCTTGCACATGAATATCTCAGTTTCACAATTTAACACAATCAGTAAAGTGACACTGCCACCCATCGAACTAACATTTAGCCATTGCTTATTGCCTATACACTTTATTGTTGTAAGAGCGCAACTGAGCTGTCATAGTGAAAAGAGAAAAAAGGGGGCGGAAATGAGCTTTGGCTATAAAACTGTTTCTTGTGAATAATTCATCTGACTTGTCTCATTTTCCTTAAAAAACCTCCTCTTCTCCCTTGCCCTCGTTATACTGTTTGTTGTCGTCAACAGATTGGGGTTATTTGATGAGTTCGATGAGTATTTTTTAAATTTTCGCTTCTCACTTTCGGACCGTGGACCGACCGATTCCGAAATTTTCGCGAGAGTGCAAAAACGCTTTCTGTCCTTCTTCTCTTGCACACGAATATCTCAGTTTCACAATTTAACACAATCAGTAAAGTGACACTGCCACCCATCGAACTAACATTTAGCCATTGCTTATTGCCTATACACTTTATTGTTGTAAGAGCGCAACTGAGCTGTCATACTTCTTCGATGATATTTGTTGCGCATTTTATGTGTAAGCATGATATGAAGTGAGTAAACACATTTTGAGGCAACAAGAGGATAATGGCTTGAAATGTGTTGTGCTTTTTGGTGGT
>JPKZ01001541.1:607037-619053 GCA_000803305.1 Toxocara canis
ACGGATAAAATCTACGGCTGTCATCAAGCTGTGTTCAGTCAGTTTTTTCCTAGAGGCGTTTTACAGAGCAAAGAATTAATCGTAGGGCAAGCCGAAACACTAGCTTATTATATTATTTCTATAGACGATTTTTTTTTGCTGCTTTTGGCTTCCTTTTCTCCCTTTACCAAATCGCCCTTCTCCCCTTTCTCCCCTCCCCTGCCCTCCCTCCCACCATTCCCATTCCTGTTCTCCTCTCCATCTGTCAGGTATTATTATACTTGTTATTACAAGTGTAAATGGAGATTTATTCGTGATTTCATTACTTCTTTTTGAAAAACTTCTTTACGAATCTGTATCATGGGGTGTGCTTGTGGGCATGTTGTGTGCACGTCCGAAGAAGCTATCGCGATGACACTTGACGGTGTTATCAGAAGAATGGGGCTGTTCATTTTTCGAGTGAGCTTTTAATCGGCGGCATACGTAGAGAAGGCGGCTGCCGTCTTCCATTTCTTATTCGCTTCTCTGGAATTTATGAACAAAGAAAATCACAAATGCTGCGCACAATTGCACCTCATGTGTTCTACAGTTAAGAAGTTCCTCGCTGCACAATTATACTGAATACCAGGAACGCGCTTAATGCGAAATGAAGCATACTCACGCTGTTCACAGAGTCCTTATGAAACGGTTTTGCCAAAGCGCGCGTCATGCTAAAAGCTCCTCATTTAAAATTTTTTATAGATCCTCCTCGGTTTTCGTATTAGTAATAATGCTGAAGCAATCTCAGAAATATGTACTGCACGGCACTTCTTTCAAACTAGTTTCCTTTTATGCGCTTTGAAAGATTCGTAGTTTGCAAAATGGCTCATAATCGCATCCCATCTATTCCTATGTATATGTGTCTATTCGTTTGTTGAGTAGCTCCAACTCAGAGGTCATTGGAGTTGCTGTTGTAAAATCTGGTAGCTTTATCCACACCGTGGGATCACTTCTTATCTTCAGTTTCAAGTCGCCTCTTAAGTTCTGGAAGGAATTAAACCCTCCTTAAAGGGGGTAATAGTTTTGCGTGCATTTTCAGCTGGTCGGAATGAAACTTCAGCTGGCCGGTGTCCTCGATCGGGTTGAGTAATGGGCGAGTGGGATTCCGTAGTTGACCGGCCTGAACGATTTTTTAGCGAACCTGTATTACACGCGGGACGGCCGGATATAATTTAAATCTTCCTCATTTACGAGCAATTTATGAAACCCAGTGGGGTTGCTGAGTTGCCAAAGTGATTGCACGCACATCCCGACGTGTATTCTGTCTTGTTCGTGAACGGGGTGCTGTGACATGGCACAGCATAAGATAAAAGTAGCTGTAATTTCTGGTGCAGCCGTGATAGTGTTGATTGAATACTTGTTTTCTTGAACTGCTTATTATTATGGGCTAACGGCCCCTGTAAGCGCTTTCATTTACGTCACTATTTCGGTTGATTTATTAACGAGGATAGTGTTTTGAGGTAGGAGATGCATCGAAAGTGGTTGTCACAGGCAGCGGCAAAGCAAATGCTATTTGTCAGCAGTTCAACGATATTGTGGTCGATACGCGTAAAGCTGGTAAGCACGTCTGTAGAACTACACTTCGAAAAGCTTTCTAAACTAGTATCGTTCGCGTTGCTTATGCAGTATGTAATGCAGCAATATTAAAGGTAATATTTGTTACCAAAGTGCGTCAGAGGAAACTTATGTTGCACTCATAATTCATTTGGCAATTGGAACGCTGAATTTCGGTTTTTTCGTAGGTAACGGTTGATTTTGCGGAATTGAATTTCATTTGTTTTTTTTTGTTCTTTGGGCCAACTAAAATCAGGCTGCTTGTCATTTGTGTTCGAAGATATCCCAAACTTGGCAATACAACGAAAATGTAAAATGCCATTATTGTGAAGGAATATGTTATCTCTTACTTTTCTTTTTTTTTTTTTGTTCTTTGGGCCAACTAAAATCAGGCTGCTTGTCATTTGTGTTCGAAGATATCCCAAACTTGGCAATACAACGAAAATGTAAAATGCCATTATTGTGAAGGAATATGTTATCTCTTACTCTATTCTTCCATTCTAAATGCTCTTAAGAACTCGGCGCCTTTTATCTTCTTGTATCTTTAAGGGTTCGTCAACGTATATTTTCAGAAAATGTTTAGCCAGCCAACGACTCATGGTTGCACAATGAAGCTGTTCATTTTGGGGTGTTCGTTTCTTGGACTGCAAATCGTTTTTCTTGAATTATTTGATGTGACTGTAGAATATTTTTTTGGAGATATCTCGCGTAAAGTTAAGAGCATTTCTGATTATTAGTTGGGACCTGTCCGGCATGTATGCCAGTAGAGGCAACAGACGGGTGCCATTGAAAAGTGCGGTTTCTTGGTTGAAAGCTTGGTTTAGCGATAAATATGCAACCGACCGTTAATTAGAGTTCGTGTTTGTCAGTTGTATGGAGTCAGTCACACACGCCAATTTACACATATCTACGATTATTCGAGCTTAGGCACACACATCTACGATTAATGGGGCTTGGGCTGATGTCATTCGAGATTTCTTTTTCTCGTTGATTTTTCGTCGAAGGCTTCGTTCGCAGGACTATTCCCAGTTAAGATATGTTGAGCAGACGGGATTTTTGATCCTTGATGTTCCATCGTGGCGATCATCTGAGAATCGCTCGCCATACAGTACGATAAACTGGAGGGAATTTGTTTGAGATGCTAAGGGTAAATACGACGATCGTGCTCATTATTCGACGACTTTGAAACACCATTTATTGACGTTGGTGCTTAAAGCGCTTAGTTCCTATTGTTGAACGAGAGGACATTTTAGGCTTTGGTGGGCTTTCTGTTTCGGTCGAGGGTCCATCGAAAGCCGAGCTAAACTGTAAGGAGGCCAAGGATGGCTTAATCCATATTTCGTACCGACCGACAGAGCCTGGAATTTACATTCTTTCAGTCAAATTTGCCGACCTGCATGTCACTGGTAATTTTTTCCCGCAGTTTCCAGTCACGAATAATTTTCTGGTGTGCCGACATTTAGAAATATGACGTTAAAGTAAAAAACTTTTTTGTTGAGTATTGTGCGGTCGCATAACCAAGATAATGAATCCTGCCGACCCATTTGTCCTTCCAGTCATGTTTTCTGTCCGTTAAACAGTCAGGGGAGGGTTTTGTAATAAACATCCATGTTTTCAATTTTTATTAGTTTCTTTCCCGATCTGATCACTTCGAAGTGCTTTCTGTTTCATATGACACGTTTTCAGCTTATGTAGATCATGCAGAATTTTCGTCCCGTTCTTCCATTCCGAAAAAAACCCATTCCTTGTCTACACAAGGCCCAACCTGAGCAGTGTTGCAGAAGGGCACATGGAAACTGAGGATAAGTAACCATATTTAACTATGAAGTTATCGGATCAAAAACAAGTTGCGTTGACTGTAACAGTAATCTGAAACTAGCGAGAGTCATGCATACACAATTGTGATGTGCTGCTTCAGCGCAATGGCAAGTCTCATGCTCGTCAGATCTTGTACAAATGTGCTGTTGTTGAAGACGGGCTATCCAAACCCTACCAAATGCAGCACTGATGAGCAGAAAGCTGTGAAGCTGTGTGTTCGTTACAGCTGGCCAACATGACAGCAGCTTTGATAATTGCCGCAACATTAATGTGATGAGGAATATTATTGGAGACGCAGGTTATTATATTGGTGGTTGTTACCTTTCGGTTCTTTTTGGTCGCCATAAAAGGTGCTTAGCACATATTTCTACTATCAAACAACCTCATCGTACCAAAATCTTCGAAACAGCTCTACGGCATAATTTATCACAAATTGCGATTCAGTTGAGATTCATACGCGCAAACTAATTTTTGTTTTGTTGCTGAAGGTGCAGCCCAAATTGTTTTATAGCTAAAAATACATTATCAGTATGTTGTTTTGCAGACAGTCCATTTACTGTCAATTGTACTGGCAAGGGCATCGGTGCAGTTAAGGAAGTTATCAGCAAAGAAGCTGGCCAGGTATGCATAATCCTTTTTTTACTGCACAGTTTTAATCGCTGTGTTTGTTGAGAATGCGAAATGTACAGCGTAATGGAAGGCTTCACTAAAACGTACTTAGGTTTCCCCAAATTTTTTTTTAGTTGATTCTCTTTTGTTGCAGGTAAGTGTTTCAGCTTAGTTGTTTATATACGGTTTGGTCGAGTGTTTATTATCTTCAGTTAGTTGTTCGCATTTCCATTTTCTGTTTTGGAAACTCGAAAACTATTATTCGGGATGTTTGACTGGTCGATAACGAAAGATCATTCTCCAACTGGGGACAGCTAGTGATGGTGTGCAATGAGGGGCATCACTAGTATGTGATCGACAAAAAAGTGCGTAGTCGTTTTTATTGAATTCGGTGGCGAACAAAGAGTTAAATTTCAATTTTAGGCACCGATAGTGATACCCGGTCAAGATGCAAGTTTGTTTTTGCATTTGCCGAACACCTCTCCCATGGAAATGACCGCAAAGGTGATGATGCCGAACGGACGTAGTGAAGATGTCGAAATGCGTGACATGAATGATAACTTCTATCAAATTCGATTCAAGCCTCAAACTGAGGGAACATATGCCATCTCTGTCTTCTACAGAGACCAACATGTCTCAGGTGTGCCCACTTAAGTTTTTTTTTTTGAATTTCGACTTGACATTTTTGTCAGTGTGTGGGGAGGCAGAATACCTATGAATCGTAGCAGCCTTCCCTCATATCTTCCTTCTCATGAATGGCGCTCCGAAGGCTGTTGCTGTCTTCACTCGGCTGCTTACTCCCACCCATCCTTTCTTCGCCCTTGAAAGATTGGGAAGGAAGCCACAGTTCAATTCGAACGCACTCCGCAAACTTCCCTTCTTTTTAGGACATGCACACAAGTAGTCTGATTTCACGGAAAATGCTCATGTGTGTTTTCAACTACCAAGGAAATATAGAGAAAATATATATCATGCAAAAATAGAGAAAAAATATAGTGAAAAAAGGAAAAAATAGAAAATAGGTTTAAACAGTGTTGAATGCACTTAATATGGTTAGCTCTGAAAAGGTTAGCAGGGCAGTTTTCATTAGCAGGGCTTTTTACAGTTTTCATTCACCTGACTATACGGATTTGAGTGATCTTTGTGATAGCAGCAGTAGGTTCATTTTTTTTTTGAAAGAAGTCGACATGTAATAAAGATCCCTGTGCAGTCGCAGAACGGAGTAAAGAAGTAAGAAAGCTGGAAATATTATTTCATACTGTACAATCAGCATGTTGGGGCGCTTCTTTCCTCCCCAAAATTTTATTATAAGGCTACAGATAAACGGTTGCTAGTAGCTAATTCAAGGCATCTGTGAATCACCACATTGGTGCAGATGACGTTTTCAAAATTTAGATACGAATCCGATCATTTGAGGATGAAGTGTAAGAAGGCTCAGGCCAAACGAATATTACTAAGCGTTCTAGTGCTCAAAGTTGGAATTTCTTTTTCAGGAAGTCCCTTCCAGTTCACTGTTGGTCATTTCGAGGAGGGAGGAGCTCATAAAGTGCGTGCGGCTGGAGTAGGTCTGCAAAGAGGTGAAACCAACCACATTCAGACTTTCAATATCTATACTCGTGAAGCTGGCAAAGGTAAACTGTCGGTTTCGGTGGAGGGTCCTTCGAAAGCGCAACTCAAATTCAACGACCACAAGGTCAGAAGTTATATTTTCTGAGAATTTTATCTTGAGTGCAGCGGTCTCAAATTTACATTAAACTCTGCTCGGTTATTTGCGCCACTAGTTTCTTATCCTACAGCCTTCCCGACATTCGATCATCGATATTTGTAGCATAGCGCCATTTTCCCATTGAGCTAAGTACATCCGCTTCGCAGATATCCTCGCGGTGCGAACACTCTTAATTATATTGTCCCACAGTGCAAATGTCTGCATGATAATTGTCTAGTCCAGCGGCTCAAGAGCAGAAAATGTCAGTGCTCCATAGAAGATTAAGCTTTGGGAGTTGAAATTGTCCTCTTGATGCCTTTAGCGATACCATAACTCAGCTAAAAAGTGTTTCTACTTTTTGCTTTTGTCGGGAATGGAGTGCAGTTTTTGGGCAAAGTAAATTTTGATGGTACAGTATAGTGTTTATACCGTTTTTTTCGGTGAAAAATACTGCTTAGTGTTTTTACAAGAAGCTTTATCATTTTCTCCTTTGCTATGATAAAGTACATATTAGAATAGAATTTGGAGATAAGGAACAATGTACGTACGAAAAATCACAATATAGTAATCGTGGTGATCAAGATTGCATTGACATTTCTGATCGTTATGAACTTCTAGGCTAAAGTTTGTTGTGTCGATTGCGAATGTTTGAGCGCAACGCTGTTTCCACGTAGTGATGATGGTCTTGAATGTGATATTACCGTTGGATCGTTCGCTCATCTTGTTGCTGATTGTGGAGCGATTATTAATTTTGCGAAATAATATCAGCCTTGCGGTAACGACAAAGAAATTGGAAATGCAAACCACGTATTTTGCATATTTTTAAATTGTATTAATCGCTCAAATCATAAATGCATTTTTTTCTAGGAGCTTTTCTTCATCTTTTTTCATTTATTAAGTGTATAGAATCTGTTTGAAGATCTTAGTATTTAGTTTTGTTCCATGTGACATAGCACATGTAGATGTGCTAGGTTAAAAGACTGTTTGTCGAATGTTTTAGGATGGTAACTGTCATGTGGATTACAAAGTAACGGCTCCAGGTGAATATGTTATATCGGTGAAATTTGACGACGAGCATATTCCCGATTCTCCTTTCAAGGTTTATTCGTTTTTATCTTCTCTTCATCCCTAGGAATTATCTAGTAACAGCGACCTTTTTAAGTTTTGTTTTTTGAATTGAAAACAGCAAATTTAATTTCATATTTTAGAATTAATCTGATCAAGTAACTGTAGAACTGTTCATTGAAATGTCGCTCTGCTTTCCTGCTCCCATCTCTTCGCCTCACTCGCTCACCACCCATCTCACATATGCAGTTGCTGATGTTATTCAGTTTAGGTTTTCGTATCGCCCGGAACAGGTGAGGCACGTCGCCTCGAGCTTGCGTCGTTTCCAGATTCTGGTATGCCCGGTAAGGCATGCACTTTCACGGTGTTGACCCATCGTGCGGCAGGGCACTTGGAGGCAAAAGTACAGACGCCGGGCAACAACATCGAAACTATCGATATCGTGCCCATAGACGAAGGCGAATCGTACGCCCTCCGCTTCATTCCCCACGAGGTATCACCATCCAGCTCGCCTTTGCCACTAATTTTTTTTATTGGCCTTTGGTTACTTAAAGCACTTCTCGAATGTTTTTATGTTCTGTGGTTCACAAGTCCTCGTTGTTGACACTCGAGTGCGCGCGCGTGTGTGTTTTTTGTTGTTTTCACTAATGATTATCTGTTTCTCAAAACTCACTTTGCGTCATCCACTATGCTAATGTCACAGAGAATTTCAGCTTTGATAAATCGATGTTTAATAATTGACGTTTTTTGCTGAATATTTAAATGCTTCGCTTGCGGAATGGAAGGGTGACTTTTTCACGGACAAGTTACTCAGGGGATAAACACCATGATTCCTCTCCTCCCTCTCTTCTTTGCCGATGGATTCAACAGGGTTCGGGTTTTCTTTTCATCCACCGTAACTTAATACATCCTTGTCGACGCTCGCTTTCGTCGCTTCTCTCCATTATGTTTGGACAGTAAAGGCAATTATGCTTTGATTGTTTGGGATGTTTCACTCAAGTACCTTGTTTATCAAGTTAATGCAACATTCATCCATAATGCATCGACTCTTCATCTGTTTTGAATCTTACCGTTGCATTCGGGTTGGTTGGTTTGCAAACATTTTCTGTCTTCAGTTTTTTATAAAAGTCAATTTTATACGGCCTAACAATTGTTTTTTTCGCCACGTACGCTTTTATAAGTTGCGAACTTTTGTGGATACGAACAAACCTGCCCATGACTCCAGCTTTTATTTGCAACGTCCTATTGATTCCATAATACATTCGCATAAGGTATTCGTCAGTAGTAGTAGGCAGCTGGCAAGTTTTCTTAATTTTCTGTTGACTTATAATTTTCTTTCGCTTTTAACCATTGCGTTGGTATAGATGCTGCTTTTATATCATTTATTATTTATGTTTTGCTATTGTACGTTTCTTTTTCATGGCGATACTATCGAGTGGAACAAACGATCGGAAATCATTGGTGATGACAACTGAGAAAAACAATCGAAAAACCATTTCATGCGTTTACATTCAAAACGACACTATTACTTAAAGAATAATTAAATAAACTAGCAAAATGAAATGAAATCACGTGCGAATTTTTGTACTAAGTGAATTTCCATAATCACCTTCATTTGATTCTATCCTACCTCATTTCTGTTTCGATGAGTGTTGTGTATTCAGTTACGTTTTTCTTAAGTTTCATTCGTTTTTCGCATGCTTTGCTCTCGTGCGTTGTTTATTTCGCATCTTTTATGCGTTTTAGTAGTCTTAGCTCAATTGCAACGTACGCGTTCACTTTTATGAATGGCAACTTTGGGCACTTTTAAGTAGCATAATTTCTGCTTTCGATAAAGATTTCTTTTTAAACGATAAATGAGCAGTTTGTATCAGTTTTTATATGATCATATAAAAGGATTGTTTCGATTTTGTGTGTTGAATGCGCAGTTGTCACGTACTTGAGGTTGTGTATTAAGATGACAAAGAATATATGGGTCGAAATTTTTCAAAACTCTTCTCCTTGGTGATTGAGAATGAGCGAAATAAATGAACAGAGAAACTGGGAGTAAAATTTGAGTTAAAAAATAAATAGGTACTTCAAGAAATCAGATCCGCCTAAACTAATGGAAATGTTTGGTGACCAGATTTGTTCCGAAAATTGCTATGATTCGCGTGGAAACTTTAATACGTTGTTTTTTCAGGAAAAAAGACATACACATTGTCCACACAAATAAGCTTAGGATTTTTGATTAGGGGAGCAAGCGAGGAAATTTCTGGTTGGTTTCGATTAATGGATGCATCGCTTGTCGAAAATGAGGTGGATTCCTGATTCCACGAATTTTCATTTGCTTGCAGTATTATTACATGTGATGGTGAAATCCTTTCGGCCTTCTTTTTTGCCTGGGTAAGATGCGCATCCGGGTCATCCTTTTCTAAAAACCCCTGTCGCTCAACTTGATGCCCGATATTTCCTTTTGGCGCTGAATGTCTGCAGCCTACGTAACAAATTTTGGTGTTTTAGACGGGCAACTACTACGTCGACGTAACGCTGGATGGAGCTCCAATGCGCGACTCTCCGTTCCGTTTGCGAATCGGACGTAAAGAAGAAAGTGACCCGACCGCTATTTCGGTTAGTGGTGATGGGCTACATGTCGGGCAGACAGGCCAGAAGTGTGAATTTATCATCAACACATGTAATGCTGGTTCTGGACTTCTACAGGTACAGATCGACGGACCGTCTAAGGTCACACTAGACGCTTACGAGGTATGCATGCATATATGCCATCACATTTTGGCCAATTTGCTTAGAAGTAGCGCAGTGTTGAGTGTTTGAAAACCTTTTTCGTTTCTTCTTTGTTTTTTTTAAAATCCTAACTGCCAGTTCATATTCGAGTTTTTTCGCATTTGTTTCATCCAACAAATCGGTTTTAGTGAATCTCTAATATAATATGCTAGTGCGCGTTTTTTCAAAGAATTGCAAACATTCCATTTTGTTTTCGAAGTGTTTAGAATTTCTAAACTGTGGTATATTTTAGTTGGAACAAGGATATAAAGTGCGCTATATGGCACTTGCTCCGGGAGTGTATTACGCTGCGATCAAATATTCTGGTATGTGCAATTTGCGTTGATTGTTTCTTATGCCTCTCATATGAAAGGCGAGGAAAGCATGCACTTTCGCGAAGTCATGCTTATTGCATCACGCATTTACGCGAAGTCATGCTTATTGCGCCATGCATTTGGTGCTAATTGTGCGAAAAAGAGTTACCTAATTTGGAAAATAATACTCAGTGTTAGAGGTGTTGTGGAAGATGGTACGAAAAAAGAGATGGGAAATAATACTCAATGTTATTTCGTCTGAATATCATCCGCCTGATTCCCCCTCGCCCCTTTTATCTTTCGAATGTTGAGAAATTTTTTTATCTTTTTCGACTCAATCTAGGGACTAATATGCAAACCTCGAGCTTTCCCGCTTAGCTATTTGCATTACTTAGCCGTACGCAGTCATTAGGGGTTCATTAAGAAATGTGAAAGTCGAATTTGAAAACTCATCGGAAAAAGCGGAGTTCAGGAACATTAGCGGAAATTTTAATGCCGTCTTAGCAATGCTTATATGTATGTAGCTGCCGGTTTTTAATGCTGGGAGAAGAGGAAAAGAGGAACTGTATGGTTGGTATTTGGTGCTAAATGCTGCTTTCACTTGCAGTGTGCAAAGCTAAATACAAAATTGCGCTTTGGCATCGTGCATTCTGAGTGCGTTAGGGTATAAGAGCTGTGTGTGAATTTTCATGCCATTATGGCTTTCTAATGATTCCGCTGTTCAGGTGTTCACATTCCCGGATCGCCGTTCAAAATCAATATGGAAGGAAAGGAATTAGGTGGCGGTGAACCGGACACTTCATTGATCAAGATGAGTTTACGCCCTAAGAACTACTCATATGTCGTAGAATTTCAGCTTAAGCATCGAGATAGCTTTCTAGAGAGGATTTTATTCACAAAGGGAACTATATTAGGGATGGCAAGCGATCGTCATTTCAACCTTTGCTGAGTGGCGACTTCAGTGCAGAAGTCCATAGTTCCTCCACAAATGGGGCATTTTTGGCAGTACGGAAGTTCTTTTCATCACGCTTACAGGTGAGAGTGGTGATGAGGGCGGAAGCTATGTGGAGAGGCGATAAGCTAGAGTCAGGGGACGCTGATATTTGTATTATGATTTTCTTCGCGCGTTGTGAAAACTATACGTGCATTGAAAATTTATGTGAAAACGGATTTTTGCAATGCCCAGATCGAGAACTCAGGCTCGGTTTTTTAGATCGACGCGTTGGCGAAGACAAGCAAAGGTACGGTAACTCAAGTGCCTGAATATAAGGGCGACGCAAGCAAGGTTACGGTAAAGGGTGCTGGACTTAACAAGTTCTTCCCTGGGCGAGCTGCCTCTTTCAACATCGACACCGGAATGGCTGGTTCGTTCATTATATCTCGATAAGATTAAGACAAAGGCATGGAGAAATTGAGGGGGAGGGGGGGATGAGTACCGATTCGAATGTACTTCACTGAAAACCAATAAACACTGTAGAGGAATTAAAATCGCCGGCAAAGGTCTTTTTTTTCGGCTCAACTCTTTCGCCTTAAAAAAATTGAAACTTGATTTGAAGAACTCAGATATCCTAGCAAAAGGCGCACCAGCCTTGGAATTGCTTTGTGCACATCACCGGCTTTTCGCGGTTGGCCGACATTTTTGAATTCTGCTTGTGTTTGGCTGCAGAGTAACGTTTTGAAAACCTTAAACGGAAAAAGAAGATAATGGTGCTAACGTGAAAATGTTATATGAAAGCTATGTTTGCCGAATTTTTTGTTCATTTAGTCACAATTGCAGCGAAGCCCTCAAGTTTGACTTGGTTGTATCGTATTGGTTTCACAAATGTGTTGGCGGTTGAGGAAGAGGGGGGAGGGGGGAGGAGGGGAGGGGAAGATTGCATTGTTAGAGAGAATTTGCATAGTGCAGAAAAAAAGTTTATTTGAGGAAAGAATCTTAAAATTTCTCTATTATCGTATTATTTTTCGTCTCCGAAAGAGGTGTTCGTTGAGTGAATAACGAAATGGATTTAACGCTGCGGTAATTGACAAAGTTGAAACGTTCAACTCGTCATAAACTTATAATTTTGAGAGATGTTTTTTGTTCAATGATTGCCATCGTATGGGTGTTCAAATCGAGGAAAATGTTAGAGATATCGTTTTTGAAATTTTATTTTAGACGATGTTCGTTTGG
>JPKZ01001541.1:634934-669886 GCA_000803305.1 Toxocara canis
GGGAAGGTGGGGAAGAAGAGGAGGTTGATGTTAGCTTTAACTGTCGTCCCGTAATTGGCGCTTTGGAATCAGACTCTGTGCGTTTACTTGTCTCATCTTTCGAAAGAGTGTTTTTCTGGCTCAGAATTGTTTTCTTTTCGAGAAGGATCTACTTGTTATCGCTTTTTTTTTGGAGAATCATCGTTCTGTTCCAAGAAACATGATAATACCTCACCTCGTTTCATCAAACTACGTTTGCGTTTTCTGCATTAGACGGAGTTGTTTGTTTGTTTTTCACTAGGGCGGTTTACATACTTCTGATGTATTTCATTAAAACTATCTCGACGCTTAGAACAACAAATTATTCATAAAAGGGTTCGAAATTTCAGCGCAGAAATTGAAGCCTGCGTTAAATATATCGACATTGCAATCTGTGGACAAAATCGATTTCGAAAAATCACCTATGCTTATGGATATGAGGTAAACTTTAAGCGTTTTGTTCTTCTGTTAGCGGTGCGCAAATTAGATGATGAGAACGTTTATGAAATAGATGATACGATTTCACTTAGTTTTTATTTGCCTTTAGTGGTGCCAATTTAACGAAACTTCTTAACTTCTGTCATGTGAAAATATTCCGAAAGTTTTTGCATCGCTTTGAAACGTTTAGAAAAGTTCGTTGAATACCTTACAATGTATTTTGGAATTATATGTGCGAAAGACGACCGACCTTTAATGAAGCGTTATGCCTGTTCGAGAGGCATTTTGTTGAAAATGTGAAAGATTGCTTTGAGCAAATAGATTGAGATGGTGGTTTTAGACCGTGCATTAAAAATTATTATTATTTCAGCAGTGGGTCTGGATCCGGATTAGCAAGCTTGAATCAGCGTACGGTGGCCCAAGATCTGGAAATCATATCGGTGATTGGGAAGGGTCGTTACGGAGAGGTGAAAAAGGCGCTTTATAAAGGCGATCGTTTTGTCGCCGTTAAGGTTCATCTTTGCACTGAAGTCACTGCTTCTTTTTGAAATTTTCTCATGCCATGTTTTTACAAATTTCATTTATGTTGCATGTACACTGTACAGCGATGAGTTTATCATTTTCCAAAACACACCAATTCAAGTAGTGTTACTTACGAGTAAACCGCAGCCCGATTTCGTGCTGATATCCGGTTTATTCTAAATAATTAGTTACCAAAAAAGTATAGGTAGAAATCAGGTCAAAGAATAAAGTTCTGCCGAGCATGAGCTATTAGTCCAGTTGTTATTGTGATAGTGAATTAAGTGGTCACTTTTGGAAGTTTTGTATTTGAAGTATTTAGAGCGTTTAGGAAGTATCCGATTGCGCTTAGAATGTGCGCGATTGCATCTTCTTTTTTTCTGAGTACTTTTTCGAGAAATCCTCGAGCTTCACACCCGCATTTATTATCACTGATAAATCCGAATTTGCTTACCCATTTGCACTTTGATTGATTTCGCAATTTTGAGTTTTTTTTTGGTCACGAGGACAATCCTCACATTTTATTACGATTCGCCTAAAAGCTGTAATAGCTATTGTTTAGAGCTCCAGATATCATGTACCATATCTACTTCGCAGCACAAATGACAATACTAGGGCGACGATGAAGAACATCTGTTTTTCATCGCGCTTAATGTGCCATTTTTCTGTTCCTGTGATCTGCATATGCGTCATACTAATTGTTTTTGTAAGCATAATTTGGTTTTGAGAATAGTTTGATTGAGTTTATTCGCATACGTAAGGAGGAAACACGTAGTATAATCGGCATAATGCGTAGCGGCAAATATATACCATCCAATGAATGAAACACCAGAGAAGGATAACGAAGAAAACAAATATACAAGCAAAGCAAGGTTAGGAACAGTTAGAAGCATACTATAACGTGGTAAAGACTTGCAGAACAGTGTATATTTACAATACATTTACAATACATTTGCATAACACTAGTTAAACGACCAACCAACAATGAGTGACTGTATCGATGATATTCGTTTTTAGACGTTTTATACCACCGAAGAAGATTCATGGAAAAACGAGAAGGAAATCTATCAAACACAAATGTTAAATCACGAGAACATTTTACGTTAGTTTTACGCTTTTTCATGTTGCTAATTTTCTCTTTAAAAAGAGAGCGTTTCACATTTGTGGTTCAAATTAAGTGGTGTTGAATAGTAGCAGAATACCGTTTTTGCAGCATTATTTGATTTTTTCATCCGGCCAGTTCATTTTATCGTAGCCTTTGAAGTAAGTAAATTATCTTGACATTACTGAAAAGGAGAGAGCGAAAGAGAGACGAACAGGAGTATAATTAGCAAGAAGCAGCCCTCCAGTTTTTCGTGAAACAATCCCCAATAATAAAAGAGAATAAAAAACCATTAAATATGCAATATAAATTTAGTTACACATTTACGATGTGATTGTTTTAAGCAAGATTTGTTGAATAGAGCTATAAAAACTATTTACTAGCAGAAATGTAGTATGGAAAAACTTTATGGCATCATCTCGACTTTAAAGCTAAAATAGTTCATTGGTTATTTATAGAGTTTGTGGCGGCAGATATCGGCAGTGAAGATTCAATAACAAGAATGCTTCTCATCACAGACTTCCACAAATTCGGCTCTCTTTACGAGTATCTGCAACGCGGTGAAACACTTTCCGTTAGTGAGGCTCTCAGTCTCGCACACAGGTACGTCTGTGTCTATCACTGCTTTGGTGTTATTTCGTGTTTTTTTCTACGAAGAATGGTACACTTCCTTGCTCCCTGTGGTCAAATGAGTCCTCTGCAAACAAGCAGCTGTCTTACGAGAGTATGGAAGAGGAGGAGTAACTGATGATTTTTCTGATCCGCCTTGTGCTGCGGACCATTGGACGGTTCCTAGCATGAAGTAAATCGGACGAATCATGGGTCGCTCCCCTGCAATACCCTCAAAGGACGCCTTGGGTTCTGCTGTATATAATTCGGGTTGCATCATTCCTTATAGGGTCAATTTCATAAGATGATGTGGTAGTATATATTCATTAGCTGCTTGTTTACTCCTCTTTGCGACTGCTATTGATCATATGAATCCCAACTTCGAAAAAATTAATTCGGTTTGCTTTGCTTTTAAGACGAAAACAGTGCTGTTCCAGTATCGGGACTAAAAATGCAATATCCCTAGCTATCGATCATGGTAACCGGCAGAGGTCGTCGTCTAGGAGCTTTCCTGACATTTTCCTCTTATGAGTTCGTCGAATAATAGAGACGAATTGCCTCATCGGCGAGGAGCTTCTTCATTTTGGCTACCGCACCACATCGTCGAAGGTCCTCCTCTTTTCCACTTGTAACTGACATCTCATTTCGGAGATCATCGGCGAACCTTTCGCCACAAATACCTTATGAGTTGCTTCCTTGACGAATAGCTTCTTTTAAGGGTTTGCCATCGATGGCCTTTCCGTCGTACTACACTAGGGCTAAAGTGGTGCTAGGACCAATTCATTCCACCATTCTTTGTGATTAATTGGAGAGTATTTCAGTGCGGTTTGTGGTCTGGAACATCTTCACAGTGCTTTGCGTGGTACTGGCACGCCTCAGAAACCAGCGATCGCGCACAGAGACGTCAAGTCGAAAAATATAATTGTGAAACGGGAGGGCGTGTGTTGTATTGCCGATTTTGGTCTTGCACTCAGGTTATCTTTTTTTCTTGATTTTCGTTGACTTTTCTTTGAATGAGATGTAGTAAAGATGGTTTGTTCAAGTTTTTGGTACCTTTAACTATTATGGAGATTCACATGATTTAGATGCACAGCGGTCTATTATAGTCTCTGTTGATGCGTCACGAATGCAAATAAGAGATTTTCAGTGAGGATATGGTTAAAATGCGAACGAACATCAACATCCAAGTGGGCACAAAGCGATATATGGCACCGGAAGTGCTCGACAAATCCCTCAACGTCAAAAACTTCTATCATTTCAAAATGGCTGACATTTACTCCTTTTCACTTGTCGTTTGGGAAATACTTCGACGAATTCAGGTTTGTCTTGTGAAGTTGTCATTTGATTAATAAAATATGATAGCGGCGTTGTAAATCGCTTGGCTGTTGACAAGAACTGTCTGGTTCGATTCCTCATATATCACACAATGCGCTTTCAGCGACAGTGTTCATTAAGTTCGTTTTGTTGTCATGAAAGTTTTTAATGAATTATTCAAAGAGTGTGACTATATTGGAAACATTTTCATGTTTGTTCAAATTGCGCTAAAGTTCTGTAATATTTGTTGCATCCACTGAAGGCGCCACTTGAAAATCTTTGCTGTACGCGCGGCTCAGGAAGAGCAGCTTCTTTTCTTGATGCTGCAGCATTGACAACCTTCAAATCGTAATTATATTGAGCGAGCAGTTTGTTGGGGAGGATAGAAGAAGTTTGTTGAGGCATAAGAATGTCCTTAATATTTGATGAACTGAGATTTGTTTTTGTAGGAGAATTCGCCGTTAATGCGAATATCAGAGAGCGATAGTGGTATAGGGAGTAGTGCAAGCGGAAGTGGGAGCGGTTCGGGGGTGGGAAGTCGATACGTGAGCAGTCGTGCTTGTCCAGACAACGCATTACGAAGGAATGCATCGTCGGGAGTCTCTGAAGGATGCAGGCATATTGACGATTCACTTGTTTGTTTTGATTGTTCCTTTCTTTCTTTCTCTCTTTAACGATAGCAAGTAAAAGTAAGAACATTTATTTGCAAGTTCTTTCTCGAGATGTTTGGACCGCTTTCATCATCATCATATCCGTTTCGTATGCACGAGAATCATGATGTCTAAGACTTAAACCGTTTTTTTTTATATGAGGTCAATAATCAGTGCGAAACTGACATGACTAAAAAAGTTCTCAAGCTTAATTTAGTATTAGGTTTTCGTTAAGAGAGTGGCAATACAAACGGCTTTTATATCCTTTCCAAAAAGTATGTGTTCCATTTTAGCAGATTTGCAGGGGCCGTGGTTTCCATACTGCCCAAAAAGGGCAAAGCTGTTTCCGACCAGATATGCGCTTAATTACGATTTATGATAATGGCAGTTCTAAGGAGTGTGAGAGCTATAGCTGGTTGGGACTGGATTTGAATTTATCTTGATATCATTAGGAGCATCTTAAAAGCAAATTCTCCATCTTCTTGCTGAGGATGAAAAATTGTAGTCAGTAAAGGCGCGACCTCCAGTACAGCCATTCGAAGGGATGGTTGATTCGGACCCATCGTTCGAGCAGATGAGACGCCTTGTATGCGTTCGCAAGCAGCGGCCTCTACTCGAAGAGTCATGGATGAAAGATGTATGCCTTCATATTATTTACGTAATTATAACATTTAATTATATTGAAGAGATCAAACAAATGGAATAGGGCCTTCGTAAGTGCTTATGGACCGCTTTCATCATCATCATATCCGTTTCGTATGCACGAGAATCATGATGTCTAAGACTTAAACCGTTTTTTTTATGAGGTCAATAATCAGTGCGAAACTGACATGACTAAAAAAGTTCTCAAGCTTAATTTAGTATTAGGTTTTCGTTAAGAGAGTGGCAATACAAACGGCTTTTATATCCTTTCCAAAAAGTATGTGTTCCATTTTAGCAGATTTGCAGGGGCCGTGGTTTCCATACTGCCCAAAAAGGGCAAAGCTGTTTCCGACCAGATATGCGCTTAATTACGATTTATGATAATGGCAGTTCTAAGGAGTGTGAGAGCTATAGCTGGTTGGGACTGGATTTGAATTTATCTTGATATCATTAGGAGCATCTTAAAAGCAAATTCTCCATCTTCTTGCTGAGGATGAAAAATTGTAGTCAGTAAAGGCGCGACCTCCAGTACAGCCATTCGAAGGGATGGTTGATTCGGACCCATCGTTCGAGCAGATGAGACGCCTTGTATGCGTTCGCAAGCAGCGGCCTCTACTCGAAGAGTCATGGATGAAAGATGTATGCCTTCATATTATTTACGTAATTATAACATTTAATTATATTGAAGAGATCAAACAAATGGAATAGGGCCTTCGTAAGTGCTTATGACGTCCTCGTTTGTCTAAGGAGTTCTGACGTATTTTTCGACGAATTCTATAGGTAGAAAACTTTAAAAATACAACCTTTTATTTCTTTTTTTTTTTAATTTTAAAGGAGAAATCGGTCTAAGCATAACGGCAGATTGATCGACATTGAATCATCCGTTTCTTTTTTTCCGTTCGATTTTCATTTCGCTTTACACAGTTTCGGCGGATTAGGAGGACGACTAGAAAATGATTTATTTTTACATAACGGTTATTTTTAAACAGAAATCACCGAATTTAATAACGATTCACGACCAAAGATATTGCAACTTTGGACTCCGATCTCTCTGGCTACCAAACTTTTGTTGCTGTTTAAAAATGAGAAATTTCAGCCGTATCTGAAAGATATTTGTGATTTGATGACGGAATGCTGGAGCGACAACATCAATTGTAGGCACACGGCTTTAAGGATAAAGCGAAAAATCATGGCAGTGCTTACGGTTGGTTCATTTTATCAGTTTTATAAATGTCGAATAAAATTGTGACGCTGTGCTTAGGTTTACAGAAGTCCTCGAATGGAATTGCCTTTGAAAGATGTCCATAGAGAATAGGGAGTGGTATTGGGCATTTCATGTACATAAAAGATTTGTAGGAAACGACGCATATCGTATTTCCTATACAAGTGGAGAATAAAGAATGCAGCCATCGTTGCCTTATCTACTATAATATGTGAAAACATTGTGGCCTGGTTTTTGCTGAATGCGATTCAGAGTGTGATAAATCGAGCCGAGCGTCATTCAGTAAACCTAGAGAAGCTCTTGATTACTTAGTGTTGTCATTTTATGAAGGTATTGTATAAATCAACCTTCTTGCCGGCTCCAGAAAAAAATCTTTTTGTTGCCTTTTTTTCATTCTTCTACGCGAAAAAGGCGTTCTTTTAATGAGAAACAACCTAATTGAAATGACGTAAATTGTATATGAAAGACGAAAAACGAAAAAAATCATACAGTGGGGAAAAACCTTTTACCATAAGCATGTCAAACTCATCAACTCGCCATTGGCTGCGTTTTTTCCATGGTTATCTCAGATTTATTCTTTCATTTGTTTTGTTTCACTTTAACCATCAATTTGTTTGTTTCAGTATTCGACACTTAAGGTCTTACTGCTGACGCTAATTCACTTAATTTTTTTAGGCGCATCTTTTTCAGGAACACAGTAAAATGGCTCGTTCCTCGACATCATTGACGGCACCCAACGATACCGCACCAACAGTCGTTGCGGTTGAAATAGGCCTTCCTGAAATGTCTCATTAATGTTACTATCGTATCTCTCTATAAGCTGTCCCAGAAGCAAGTTATTGCCAAATCGATAAGCAATAACAGTTTACTTCTGCATTTGGTGGTTTACTACATGGTTTTCGGTTGCACAAAGAGAAACATTCATTTTGTACAACTGGGATTAATGTTGTAGATCGCCAAATTCATTGGGAAACTGTCATTGTTTCAATTTGACAGCAATTTCCTTCTGTTGCGTTTCGCGTTACCAAAGGCTTCTTTTGCTGGATGTACGTTTTGATGGCAGAACACTTATGGAGTTTTTATGACTTTTAATATTGAAGCGTTGCTCTGGGCATTGTCAAAAAACGTTTTTATCTCACGAATTCAATCGACACATGCAGTAGGAATTTGAGGAAGGTCAGTGACGGTACTGATCGTTGTGAGATGAGAAGGGTAGGAAGAGAAAAAAGGAGACTGGAGAGGGTTGTGAAGGAAGGAAGGACCACAATGGCTCGAATCCATACTGATTATTGTATTCTATCTTGCCAGAAGTTTGAGCGTTTTGGAATTCGCCGGATCGATCGATTGTATGAAAATGTTCAATTCAGTTCGAACTTTTCGTCGCTCTTTTTGTTGGAAACTGAATATTCCAGTTTGTTGTAACTTTATGGATGGCTGTTTATAACATCCGCTGTATTATTCAGATTTCAGTTAACTCGTTCCTAATGGATAATTGAAGATGGTGCCAATCACACTGATTATCCGTATGGTGCGATCAGAAATGTTATAATTAAAGTTTGTTATAATTAAAGTTTGCTTTAATGAGCTTGATTGTTAAATGTTTCAACGAACTTGATTGTTGTGTTTTAGTGAACTTGATTGTTAAGTATTAGTTTTAGTTAAGTTTTACTTCTACCTTAATTTGATCGATGAGAGCATTAGTGCAGCCAACATTTGAGAAGAGACAAGGGGAGAGGAGTGATCACGCTGTAGTCAATGGGATCCATCAGAAGAAAGATGGAGTGGGAAGGTAAAACTGAGGTTCTTAAAACGTAATGAAATTTACAGGACAAAAGTGACTCATTAATAGAATTGAAAAACAGAACATATTTCCAAAATTTTCATTAAAACTCGAAAAATTTCATCAAAATTTCGTTGCATCTAAGTCTCCCACGTCTTGTCAACAGTTGGTTTTTGATAGTTGTGCTTGTATCTAAGTACGTTTCTCTTATATTTGGTCCTGTTTTCCTTGCTCTAATTTTTCTCTTTTCGTTTTGAATTGTTTTTCCTTCGTATCTCATTATACGATCGAATAAAAGATACCGTGAGGAGCAAGCAATTGCACTTTGGGTATTTTTGGACCGCACGAATAAGGTACTCGAATGTACGGACGGATGCGCTATGGGTATCGAGAGTCCTGCAAGCAGAAGTAGAATACTGCGATGTGCACTCAGTTGTGCCGTACAAAAGTAGAATACTGCGATATGCACTCAGTTGTGCCGTACAGAAGTAGAATACTGCGATGGGCACTCACCTGTGGTGTTTTGGGGCAGTACGGGCAGTGGGTAGTATTGCAGTTTACACTGCTCTAATCACAAGTACTCCGTCAAGTTGATGATGCGAGTGCAACAAATCGCAATACGTTCGCATGGCACGAGAACAGCATAGTAGCGTAATAAATATTTACTTTTTAAGATTGGAAGGTGGATGAGAGAGGAGAACCGCTTGCTGAGATTTATTGAATGTTAGTCGTCTTTATTTACACCAATAAAACTACTGACGCATAAAAGGCCGCAAAATGACCAGCTTAAGGAGTGCTTAAAAACTGAGATTTTGCTGCTAGTCAGTTCAGGGAATAAAGGAAAAAACAGGCGGGTGGAATACGGGTTTTAGCTTGCCAAAGACAGATCCGCATGAAATTCAATGGGGAGAAAGCGAATACCGGAATATACCGAACTCAGTGATGGGAAGAAAGCGATTACGGAAGCATACCGAACTCAATGATGGGGAGAAAGCGACTATCGAAAAATACCGAATTCAGTGATGGGCAGAAAGCGAATACCGAAACATGCCATCTTAATGATGGGGAGAAAGCACCGAAACATATCGAACTCAATGATGGGAAGAAAGCGAATATTGAAAAATACCGAACTCAATGATGGGCAGAAAGCGAATATCGAAAAATACCGGATTCAGTGATGGGCAGAAAGCGAATACCGAAACAGCTCTCCTCGAGTTTCTTGCATAGCTCATGACTGAGTTTGTCATAGACAAACTGTAATTTCTTATTCTCGGCATTGGGTTCCTCGGTATCTTCGTTTTCTGTTGTCGTTCCTTTCATCGCTACCACACTCTCCTCAACTGGCCTTTCGTCCACTTTCCTTTTCTCCCTCGTCTTCCTCGTCCTCTCCCTCATGTTCACCTTCCTCTTCTACGTCGTATTCATCCCTACCGTTGCATTATCCATTATCCCGATGCTTTCCAAACTCCAGAACTCCTCTGGGTTTCGAGGCGTTTGCGTTTTCTTTGCTTTGTCTTCAAAAGTATAGCGAGTTGCTTCGACTGGCGCGCTCACGCAGCCATGACTACTATTGTTGAGGTAACCCGAGCAAATTCGACCGCTATACAAGTCTCCTACTGCCGTTGGGATTCGAAACAGCCCACCTGATCATTTCTCGATTCCAGTTCCGTCTAAAATTCCCATAGATAGTCGGCTCCTATGAGTAAATTGGGGACCACTTGCTGCTCTGTCGGGTTTCCGCGTTCGCCTACCTTCCAATTCGTACGCCACACTCTGCGTCTCATTTCCTTCGAGTGTTAGCCTGTATAGTATTCTCAGATCCATATCGGAGCGCCATTTGCAATCCAACAACTGCCGTATCGACAGCTCGTGCTTGTCTCGACGCAAACGTGTTAAGGGATAGCACCTATCGGAGGCACGAAGTTAACTCTAGCGCGCGCACCACATCCTCACTTACGAAGGTCCTTTGCGAGCCGAAGTCGAATAGCATGGTCGCAGGGATGCCTTTATTTTCTTCCGCGTCGGGTTTGTAAAGCTACACGTTGGTGATCATCATATAAACCTCTTCCTGTTTCTTTTCCGTCTCTATTACGCTAGTATATGTCATCTCTGTAGTGATATTCCCATTCATGGCGTTTTCATCGGCTGCATTTGCACCAAAGCTCACATGACGCCCATCCCGCGAGTGCAAGCCGTTAGGTGTTAGTTCTGCAAAGCTCCTTGACTCTCCGATGCTTCGAACTCCAGGCGTCACAGTTCGTTCGCCGGCCGTCGCGAATCCCCCACCACCTCTGTTGGGCCCGTCTTAGCGGGGATAGCTTCTCGCTTCCGCCCTCATCTACTCGGGTACTGCGTTTGTCCATAAATCGCGTTAATTGTTGGCTTCTCTCGAGAGCACATTAACCTCGTTCCCACGCCGAGGGGGGAAAACTCCAAGACAAGTTAATTTCCTCCCTTTTGGGGCAGAGCACCCGGTGATGGTCATCTCGACAGAATATGCATGGCCGGCTTTGATATCCTTCTCGCAGGCATCGCTCAGTTGATCTCTTCGACTGACGATTCTGAGAGAGCAAACAAATTCGTCGGCAAAGTGAGATCCACCACATAGCTCGCACCTTTTCATTCTTGGATCTCTGTTTTGAGCGTAGCTTGCCATGAAGTGCGTTGGTAAGCGTGCCGGAGATGTTTGCTGCTTGTCTGCTTGTTTCGCGACTCCCAGTGTCTTCAGCACTGAGAATACTTGCCAGTTCTTCCTTTATTCGAATTGTAGCTCTCCAGCGCTTCTTGCAAGCTTCTCAGAGTCCAGAAAGAGAGAGAGAGAATCTTTATTTGCAATAAAGAAAGCATGTAACAACGCCTCCAGAGAGTCAAATAATGGGTACCTTGGTCGAACTGCGTTGCCGCCACCGTCGATTTCACACTGTCCATCACTTCTTGAACCAGCGCTCGAACCATCGGTATAAGCTGCTGACGGACTTCGGCCATGATTTCCTCACGAAGATCAGCCCGTATGTCAGCGCGGAGTTTTGCATATGTCTCCGAATCCATGCCCAACGCCATCGATACCTCAAACTTGGGTAATTAAACCACTGTTCCTTCGTGATTTTCGAACGCGTTATCCCCTCCAGAACGTGTGGAGACAGCTTCTGTTGAACACTGAGTATAATCGCCGGATGATCGGGATCTTCGCCTAATGCTCGGAGCTGTCGACAAATCTTGTCCAAAGACTGCGTCAATCGCGCTACACTGTCGATTCCTTCGTCGCATCTTGGTAGGTTCTGAATCTGCACGTAAAGTGCTTATCGAACCACATTCTTGTCTCCAAAACGACGATGCAGAATATCCACGGCTTCTGCATAGCTTGCGTTGGTTACTGGCAATCCTTTCAGAGTTCAGAGCAAGTTCCTCGTTTGGTTCGTATGGCGTTGTTCGTCCTTGAGACCGTTGCCCTTGAGCGGATATCTGGCGTACAGCTCGGTTGCTGCTTTGTACCGCGCCTCGAGGAAGTCAATCAGCTCCTGCGCCTCATCTTTCCTTTCCAGAAAATTTCCTTCCTTCTTCAGGCAATTCTCGTAGGACTCCTCCTCCTTTTTTCGCTCTTCCCCTTACAGCGTCGTCAGGATTCCAATCCAGTGATCGTGTCTGCTTTCAAGTGTGTTGATCCTTGTTCGTAGTGTGTTGATGGCGACTGTTAAATTCAGCCATCGTGTGTCGATTTCTTCAATACTTTGCAAATCTTCATCGAAAGACGGTGTTGCCCCAATCGCCTTTTCTGGCTTCCCTCACGTCAAGTCCAGAACTCGCCGGATTCCAATCGACGACATCTTTGCTAGGTTACCGTCTTAGTTTCGAAATTGAAAAAAAGTTTGTCTGTGTTGTACCTCACTTTACCTAACGATACTTCACTTCGTTTGTTGGTGCTTCACCTCGGTTGACAGCGCCAACTTCCTTTGACAGTACTTCACTTCGTTTGCAGTACAGTCGCCTCTGTACTCCGACGTCGTAACAGGAAGTGTTTGAATTCCTACTCGAGGAAATGGATAACGCTAAGACTAAAAACATCTTACGATTAGTCATGCTAAAAGCATACGATACTGCGGACACGCAGTTCCTTTTTCAAAGACTCATTGATGCTCTCGACCCCGCGGGATATAGAGCTTCGACTTTTGAGTAACCTGATTTCTGGAAGATGGGTAACTACCATGGTGAACGGTGCTTGCTTCGACAAAGAGTTGGCGAAATCTTGCCTCCCTCAAGAGCCCGTTTTTTCACCCCTCTCGTTTTCCATTCTCTGTGTCCCACTTCTCAGCGTCGAAACGCTATGAAAGTAGTTCTGTTTGCTGATGGCGTGCAAGTACCGTACCAAGAAAGCGCTTCAAACGAACGGCTAATGATGGATTATTACATGGCCTCAGATTGTGCTAAAATCGGGAGTTACTTAGAAATGAAGTCTGTGAAAATTGACACTTCAAATAGCTATTACCGCTGTCATCAAATGGCCAAGGTTGATTAAGATCTAAAGCTGCTAATAGACAGGAAATAGATAAGAGTGAAGGACAGCGCCACAAACTCATGCCTTTTTCTCGACGATCAGCTAACCCATCGAAGACACTTCAGCATAATATTAAAAACAGTGTTCCACTACTCTTTATGATCTACGCGCTATTCGATCCCTTCTTTTCGAACCATAAACGAAGCTGCAATTCAGCACCTTGATGCCATCGTAAATTAGATTGTTCGTTCCACTAACAACAATGAATTCATCACATTAAAAAGACCGATCGGTCCTCCATTGCATACTAAATCACGGCATTCGGATTATATATCAGAGTAAAAAATTCGATAAAATCGAGGATCTAAAACCCAAATTTAGTATGCATAAACTTGCACTCTAGGATAACCTCCTTTTCCCGATTTCAAACCAATTGATCGACCTCAAAGGAGATCTTATTCCTTAAAAGTTATGTCATTCTTTAATAAGGGAGGGGTTTTTACGAGCGGGTAAAGTTGGAAGTTTCATCGTTTGTGAGCAGTTTGTGAAACCGGTTGGTTTGATGCATTATTCGCTAAAGCGCATCTCGTGCCACCCTTTTGGCGTGCATTCCCACGTATTTAATTGTTTCTTTTGTTGACTTTTGTATTGCAAAAATGTCACTGTTTCACCTCTTTCTCAGATTCGTCATGATTTTCATCTGCAAGATTGGCCATCAAACTGTGGTAGCATATGCAAACAATTTTTTTTTTTAAATTTTAAATGGCTGCTTTGCTTTTTTCGCTACACTCCTCGCTCACTTTTTCCATGCTCTCCAAGGTCATCTTTTCATATGCCTCAGAATTGTTGAAGTTTGGGAAAATGCTAGTAGCGTGGACTTATTTGAATACATCGAATTGAAAGAAAATTTTATAGAACTGGCTAAAAATTGAATCTACAGGAGAAAATTTTGGCCCATTGTTTCGGTAAAAGTGTGTTTCATGCATTTTTTGTGCCTGACAATCATCATAGCCGTTTGTAGGATCCATTTCCCACTTCCATTCCCCTATCTACTTTCATTTCCCAGTTCCATTTCCACTTCCCATTTTCATTTCTCATTTCCCTCTGTTTACTCTCTGTTATCCATTTCCCTTTCTTTTTTTTGAATTTGTTATAGGCCGTTTGGTATGATGCATTATGATCTCATGGCGTACACAGTGCGAATGGTCCTCGCATGTTTTGCTCACTTTAAAATCCATTGTTCAGAATCTTTGGGAGGAGATAATTTTGCTGCCGTTTAAAACCCCAAGCGATATATGGGATGTGAAGGTAATGAGGTGATCGTCTTCGATAGCTAGTAAGACGATCTACGTTCACTTAGATTGCTGACGCTATTGTAATGTGTATAATTTGAATTGTGAGGTTTCCATTTCTTAAAATATGTCATTCTATTGAAAGTTGAAATAAACTGACACTGTTTTTTTTGCCGATATTTGACAATACTGCCGAACATTCTCGAATTTTATTGCATCGTTTTCATGAGTGAACAACATCCGATTTCTATTGCTTTTTTAGTTTCATTTTTTTACGAGTGCGCGCAAAATTTGAGAATTTTGCGTTGCGATACATTTATAGGTTGAGGACTGTACGTTGCACAATACAGGATGAGGGCCTTATATTGTACAATGCACCAAATTGATTAGAGATGCATAAAGCTGACTTGGCATCAAAATGCATATGACTGTGTGCACTGAGATATCTTTTCAATTTCGAGTACATCTTGCGAAGTGCAAGTGAGCGTGATAATTCAACCACATGCACTTTAATACCATCAGCCAGAATCACCTCAAATTTGGATACGGAAATACTCTTCGAAGCGATGATGCACTCTGAATGCATGAGTTTGTTTGACACTTGTAGGATACGTTGGATCGAAAGGAGTGGAGGAAGGGGAGAGATAGAAGAAGAGTGTTGATTTAATAAATAGACAAAATGACGAAAAAGAAAGTGCTCCAAACAGAAAAGGAAAATAAAAAGGTGCTTTCACGGTTTCCATGTGATCGGGCTTCGCATCTCGTGCATCCTTCGATGCAAAGCAAAAATTGCAACGAAGCACGAGGTGTGAATACCGCGACTATGTGCGTTGTTGCAACGATTTTGAAACGCTTTCGAGTTTATCAGATTTTGAACTACTTTCGAGCATAATCCGGTTCAACGCATCAAAAAGAATTAGAGAGCGCTCTCAGAGATTACCATATATTATGCTAGTTTCTGAAAATACAATCGTTAGATAGTTTGTTACAAACTTTTAAACAGTTACTATATAGTTATTATTATAATTATATGTTATATATAATTATTAATATAATCATATGTTACATATATAATTATTATTATAATTATATGTTGCATATATAATTATTAATACAATTATATGTTACATATGTAATTATTAATATAATTATGTGTTACGCATATAATTATTAATATAATTATATGCTACATATATAATTATTAATATAATTATGTGTTACATATATAATTATTAGTTTCATTACGTGTCTATTGTTGTATAATTATATATTACATACTGTTATATATACTTGTATCAATGGTTACATTGATACTGTAATAGTTATATTGATATAATTACAGTAATAGTTGTGTAATAATTATATAATAATTATGATCCCACCTGTTATTCATTCGATACGTTTTGCCAAATGCAGCAATATTTGCCAAATTTGCCAGTCGCGATCATTGAGAACTTCGTTAAAGTGCGATCTTTATTGCAGCAATAAAAAACTAGAAAATTTGATTAGAATGTTAAGTATTGTTAAGTATTCAAGAGAATATTCCGTAAAAAATTGTTTGTTATCATTCTTCTTATTATTGTTCATTCAATCGAAATTTTCTAAGCATGCATCTATACAATTGCAATTCGTATAAATTTTAGTGTATTAAATAAGCAAAGCTAAGCATCTTCGATGGTTTTGTTGTGTGAATATTGACTGAGTTGCGATAACGGTTAACAGATGTTTTGAAGAAGCAGCACATACTGAATGGTCGACGCCGATCACGTCAATCATAACGCCTTGTTCGGTTGCTCAATCGAACAAAATTGCGTTCATCAGTCCACTTTGGCCTGTCTCAAGCATCTCCAACTCAATTGAACCATCTAGAAAATATTTTCGGCAAAATCTTTTGATTAAGGGAAGAATTGTTGGCACGTGGTTCGAGGCGCAAATGTCACGAATGAAAAGTTCGAAAACAAGACGTACACTTGAGCATGAAAGCGCCAGGGTCTTGAATTAGTCTCTGACGACAGAAGACTTGTCAGTACTTAATTTTTGAATCACACCCGTTGATTTTCGAATCCTTTTTAAGATGATTCGTTGAGTTATCTTTGAGAAATAGCTGATCGCTAAATAAATACGCTGCTGATGATTCCTTTCAGAATTGACCTTCTCAATTTTCTAAACTGCACATTAACAGCCATTACACTGTAATAAATTCACAGCTGTCCTAACTGCCTATCAGATTTCTTCTCAATCTCCGTCTTCACGCTTTGCTTTGTATCTTCCGATTTCGAAAAGTAAGCTAAAGTATTTATTTAGCTTCAAATGTTTTCTGAGCGTTGATCGTTCTTGTGTTGACAAAAATATTTGGTTACTTCAATTTTATCGTTTACTATCTTTAAGATAAATATTTCCCTCATTCATTTTTTTTCGTACATTTGTTCTTCCGAAAGTGAACGAAAGTTTTGAAATATGTTACCTCGTCGTTTTGGATTTCAGCAAATGCGCTAACAGAGCAGAGAAAATGGAATTGTAAGGTCCACAGTCCCAAAGTTGCACTCTTTTTGGTTCTCTAAATGGGTAAATCACTTCGTTTTCTCCAATGCAGTTTAATTGATTGCAACAGTATGTATGGACGAACTTTCCACACGTGAAATCTTCAAAGTATCGCTTTTAAGAAAGCGTAAAACCCTATAAAACAGTGTTGACAATGTTACGTTGTATGCAGTGAAAATTGCTCGATAAGAATACAATCACCAACCGAGATACGAACATTCAAAGATACGAACGACATGTCCACAAGAAAAAATTGGCTCGTATCGCTTTAAAAAACAATGTATTAAATTATTTGCAGTTAGAAGATGAAACCTTCTATACTTGTATAGGACCCGTACACTACTGTGTTGACTTTGCATGATACGTAAGTAGATGTGAAGAGTACGGCCGGTGCCTTCAAAATGACGTCAAAA
This sequence comes from Toxocara canis, assembly GCA_000803305.1. Lineage (NCBI taxonomy): Eukaryota > Metazoa > Nematoda > Chromadorea > Rhabditida > Toxocaridae > Toxocara > Toxocara canis. The sequence goes on from JPKZ01001541.1 coordinate 651,967, forward strand.
AAACAATTTACGAACAATTCAGCATAACTGCCAGAAAGCAGCAAAACGAAATTGCAGATGTATTTCGTAAATCTCGCAGACGGCATCGGTTTTATCTATTCGACTTCGCAGTTCCAATTTTGCTCGCTATTGATGCTGAGGGGAAGTGTCGTCTTGCACTTGGCGAAGCGTTGATCGGTTGGTACCTTCCTGACATACTGTTCGATCCGAACATCTTTCAGCACTAGTCAACACATCAGCAATCGACAGACAATAAGCTCTTTTACTGGGAAAAAACTATAGCGCTCAAGTTGTCGACATGTTCTTTGCTTAACGTATTTAAAAAATTTCAACTCTCCTAAAATACCTTCTTGAAAATTCAGGAAATGTATATAGCTGAGAAAACTTTAGTTCAATGTTCCAAATTCTCTTGTTCTAATGGTGAAATCCGCATAGAGATTGCCTTAGAAGATCGTCTTTCTTCTTCTCAAAACCTTTCCATTTTTACATTTCATAATTTCGCGATCATGGAATATAAAAGTTTTTCTAAATGAAGTTTTCGGATGTCAAATTTCTGAATTGTAGTCAAATTTCTCAACCGGCATATCATTGGGATATTTAACTCCCTACAGTATACCGCGCGGAGTTAAACAGTCAAACCGGTCGTAAGTCGATTCGTTATGACTCGTCCACCGATCGAATTCATAAGAAAAAAGTAGAGCAATTCATTGACGCACTGCCTATCTCGACTTGTACGAGTGATCTCTTTAAGGATTTTTTAGTTGGCGAAGCATCTTTTCGCATTTGTTCAATGCATTTGAACAACGCTGACAGCGCACGGCTCTCGAAATAACCATTGTTAATTTCTTTTCGTATTTTAGATCATCGCTGAAAGCATTTTTGATGGGGGAAAAAAGTCGCGATTTTTATGCAAAATTTTGCATACGACTCCTCATCGATAAGGTAATTCTTATTAATATACGTTCCTAACGATGGACATCTACAAAAAAGAACTAACTATTTTACACATTAGAGCAAAAAGTATTATCTAAAAAATAAAGCAACCATTTTAGCAAAAAAACATACCTAGTGAAAAAGATGAGCATAAATGTGATGTGTACAGGAAAAAGTCGCGATTTTTATGCAAAATTTTGCATGCGACTCCTCATCGATAAGGTAATTCTTATTAATATACGTTCCTAACGATGGACATCTACAAAAAAGAACTAACTATTTTACACATTAGAGCAAAAAGTATTATCTAAAAAATAAAGCAACCATTTTAGCAAAAAAACATACCTAGTGAAAAAGATGAGCATAAATGTGATGTGTACAAGCATTTCTCGTATGGAATAAATACGAGTTCGCAGAATGAATGAGGGAGTGACAGCTGAAACAATTGATTTATTGCTGACAATAAGCGAAAAAAATTCACATTTCCCCTAAGAACGACATATGTGAGTTATTATGCAGGTGCCATGCTCACTTGATGGGTGGCTTCATAGAGGTACTCAACGGATTTGTGAATATTAACGGAGATACTCTATCAAGCGTGAGCGAAGAAAGCAGCGAAAACGATAACGATTGTATTAGAATGTTTTTGAGTTAAACTTGATTTACTATTGTCTTTTTCGTAGGCGCCAAATGCGTTAAGGCACGCACATCAAAGAACAAATGCACTTATCGGGGCTTTTATACTTTGCTTTTGCAGAGAGTTTATATATATTTGAGGAGGTACAACATATTGGCAAAGAGTTTATAAGTGTTTAAAGCAATCACGGAGAGATATGAATGAAATAAACGAATGAATAAAAAATGAAAGTGCTCGAAGCAGATTTGAAAAAAATTTTAGAACGTTATTTGCTTTTATTGACAACTCAATATGAATGTTTTAGCATTGTCTTCATTTTTGTTGAGTGGGATTTTATTTTTCAAATGGGATTTTCAAAGTGAAATTAAATAGTTAAGTATCTTGGCCGTCTATTACAAGTTTTTTCGCCAAAATGTGCATCTAATGGGCAAAAGAGCAATTTCAAAAACATTTTCTGATTTTCTTTCAATCCATATTAATTAGTTTAGCAAAGCATCTAATTTTCGATATGTTAAAGTTACTCATGGCTGAAAGAAATCGACCGGATTGGCAAGCGGTTAATCTGTCAGTTTTGTCGACGAATTGTTAAAGAATGCCCATGCACCAATCTCAATAGTATTTTACCAACAATTGTGATTCTCAATACACACTTGTATTTAGCACATTCTAAGTGCGCTAATCGGACCGAGTTTGCAACAATTACATAACCTAGTTTACGGTAGCATGTTTTAAGGTAAATTCACACTTTAAGGTAAACGTCATCATACCGAGCGTATACTAGCAAACAAAGTTATTCGCAAGCCAATTGAATAAATGAACACACAATTAATCATCGCAGTGATCGGCACGCATATTAGCGGATGTTTTCTCCATCCTTTTGGCTGACGGGTTTAAAGAAGACCAGAGGTAATCCAGAGTGAATGTGTTAGGGGGTTGAAGGGCAAGGATTTGTACCCGTTTTACGACCAAGGGTCGACTCCCGAGCAGCATAGCAATATCGTGTAGTTGTTGCAAGGGTCGAGAAGGGCGGTCTCTGCTGCAATCGGAGTGTTGTTTTACTGTCGCGCATCTTGCGATCTTATAGAACGCCACAACGTTAAGACACATATAGAAACGTTGGACGGCTCTTATTCGCGCTTGTTGCACGCTCATGTCACTTCAACGTGCTACAATGCGTTTCCACCTATATCTGTTATTGTTTTCATCATTTATACACAATTCATTCAGCTGGTGGTTAGTTGATTCTTTTCTATTTATAATAAATTGTTTTTCTATGACAATTCGAGAATTCAATGTAGGATTACTGTAACCACAGTTTATTCAATATTGGGTCACTGTAACCATAGAATACTGTAGTGGAATATAGTAATTGAAAAGCATTTCGAATTAAAACTGCCATCTGAATATGTGGAATCGAACTGTCAGGATGTGATCAGTGTAATATATAGACAATTGGAGAGACAGAAGTTTACTGCACATTTTCATTTGAGAGATTTTCAGGATTTCAAATGGCAACTGAAGATTTTGTATAAAGTGATTTTTGCGTTCGTTGATTTCCATGTATATTAGGATGATAACAAAAACACAGAAAAGAGTCTCAACAAAACAAAACACTAATGTCCTTGTACATCTTTGTAGATTATTTAATTAGTTTCTGTAGCGTAGCGACAGTTTTTCATATGTACTTTGCAAAGATATTCTCGAATAAATCCCCTTCGTCGATAGAGCCTCCACTCTAAATATTTCTCCCTAATTAAGCATTGCGAAATAATAGTCAACTTTAGATCTTGTCTCACTTCCTCAATAATAAATTGGAATATCATGCATTCCTACGGGTAAAATACCGTTCAACAGTTGTTAAAGAGAGGTGGACGCGCTCGTCAGCGTAAACCGACTCAAGAAACCTTTCTAGAAAGCTGTGAAGCTTATGGCTCCTCAAACTTATCATATCCTTAATCTGCTTTTACTTGTTACGTCCACTTTTACAAATTAGTTCCTTTACTGAATGGCAGTTTCAAACAAATGAAAAAACTCTCTCTTTCTCTCTATATATACATATTTATATATATATATATATATATATATAATATACGCCAGCAGGCTGACGGGTTTAAAGAAGACCAGAGGTAATCCAGAGTGAATGTGTTAGGGGGTTGAAGGGCAAGGATTTGTACCCGTTTTACGACCAAGGGTCGACTCCCGAGCGGCATAGCAATATCGTGTAGTTGTTGCAAGGGTCGAGAAGGGCGGTCTCTGCTGCAATCGGAGTGTTGTTTTACTGTCGCGCATCTTGCGATCTTATAGAACGCCACAACGTTAAGACACATATAGAAACGTTGGACGGCTCTTATTCGCGCTTGTTGCACGCTCATGTCACTTCAACGTGCTACTATGCGTTTCCACCTATACCTGTTATTGTTTTCATCATTTATACACAATTCATTCAGCTGGTGGTTAGTTGATTCTTTTCTATTTATAATAAATTGTTTTTCTATGACAATTCGAGAATTCAATGTAGGATTACTGTAACCACAGTTTATTCAATATTGGGTTACTGTAACCATAGAATACTGTAGTGGAATATAGTAATTGAAAAGCATTTCGAATTAAAACTGCCATCTGAATATGTGGAATCGAACTGTCAGGATGTGATCAGTGTAATATATAGACAATTGGAGAGACAGAAGTTTACTGCACATTTTCATTTGAGAGATTTTCAGGATTTCAAATGGCAACTGAAGATTTTGTATAAAGTGATTTTTGCGTTCGTTGATTTCCATGTATATTAGGATGATAACAAAAACACAGAAAAGAGTCTCAACAAAACAAAACACTAATGTCCTTGTACATCTTTGTAGATTATTTAATTAGTTTCTGTAGCGTAGCGACAGTTTTTCATATGTACTTTGCAAAGATATTCTCGAATAAATCCCCTTCGTCGATAGAGCCTCCACTCTAAATATTTCTCCCTAATTAAGCATTGCGAAATAATAGTCAACTTTAGATCTTGTCTCACTTCCTCAATAATAAATTGGAATATCATGCATTCCTACGGGTAAAATACCGTTCAACAGTTGTTAAAGAGAGGTGGACGCGCTCGTCAGCGTAAACCGACTCAAGAAACCTTTCTAGAAAGCTGTGAAGCTTATGGCTCCTCAAACTTATCATATCCTTAATCTGCTTTTACTTGTTACGTCCACTTTTACAAATTAGTTCCTTTACTGAATGGCAGTTTCAAACAAATGAAAAAACTCTCTCTCTCTATATATATACATATTTATTTATATATATATATATATATATATATAATATACGCCAGCAGCATCCTCTTAACTGATGTCCGAAGAAAAATTCATACGATCTTCCCTGTAGGAAGCATGCGTTTCGCTCTATTTACCGGACGTGAGCCGTGAATTGTTCGTCCTAATTAGCGCACAAATTTGTTCGATTCGAGATTTCCTTTCGCGTCACTAGCGTGCTGAAGTGCAGAAGTTCCAGCATATGAATACATACCAGAACCTTTCTAATCGAACGGTTTCCGCGTGACAGATTTTTCAAAAGAAGGACTTACTATGCAGAAGAGAAAACCATTAATGTCGTTGTCAGTTCCGTGTTAAAGTTTTGCCTATATTTTTAATGAGTTCGAAAAACAACGATTCATTCATCAGGCCTCTAACTACATCCTCTACTTTGTCCAAGCTTACCTCCAGTAACGCACAATACTTAGCAAATCTAAAACGGCCTTTACGAGCGGTAGCGCATGCTATATTCATCGGTTATATTTCATCTTTGTTGCCGACGTGCAATGTGGAAGAGTCGTCGTAAGCGACGTTCCGATTTTGAGCTGAGGTCAGAATTGTTTCGAAAAGCTACAAAAACGATGTAAAAAAGAGTAAAGGGTAGAGAAGAAAGGAGAAGATAGGTGAAAAAAAGGAAAATGGGTTAGTAAGTCAGTTGAGCTGAAAATTGAGGTCGCCAATGAGCTTATAATCGAACTCATCTTTACCGCTATCGTAGACGCACCGGTGTACAAATAAGCACTACAGGTAATCGCTGCGCACAAGTCAGTTTCCTCTTGCATGCGATTTGCCCATGTAGACGGTAATCTCGTATCCTTTTTTATCTTCCAAGTAGCTCTCATTCAACATATATATTACGTATCACCAAGGGCCATGGCAAGCGAAAACGTAAGGCGTATTAGACGACCGAGTGCGAATAAATATAACTTTTACGAAAAAAGCGCCATTAAGTTGTGCATGACCCATGTTTCCGATTTTGCTAGCGTCCATTTCATTTAAATTTCAAAAACACCAATATACCTTCCAAAATGAGTTCAGCGCAGATAGCTATGGAACATTCAATGATTTCATTTGTTGACGGTGATACTACGTTTATTAGTTCGGAATCATCTGCTTCATCAGCGCCCATCCCAGATTACAACAAAGAAACGCCTTATATTTCTGGTTATGGTAAAGGTGGTAGACGTAATCGCTAACGTAAGAAACACTAGGTATTTTTTCATCAGCATGCAAAGAGTGTATGGCTGTTAATAATTAGTGGAGCACTAATAAAAAGCCATTTTCAATATTAAAATTTTCGAAATTCTTCTCAAAACGTTTTTTTAACCACAAAGATTCCCTCTGCTCCTGATTCCCCGCCCCCTCCGCTCCCCTCCTCACTGACTCCTCGCCACCAACAACTTTCGTATTCAGCAAACCGAGATACACTCCAGGTGTAGCAATGAGAAACGATGGTGAGGCCAAAATCAGCTGGTTTCACAACTGCGCTGTGAGGACTCGTTTCTCAACTACGAGCATCCACTCCATTTTTGTATCGGGTCGCACTTCCTATCCCTCCCCTCCTTCCCCCAGATGGATTGTTCCTTTGCGGCGCCCGTGAAACCTTGGGTTCTATTGAGTTAACAGAGCAACTTGTTATTGAGAAAACTATGAAGTTAAGCGTAAAACACGAGGAAGACTCTATATGCAGATAAACGCTTCTTTTTGTAACAAAGCTTACCTAGTTCCCCATTTTCAGAACTTCTAACTACATTTTTTGACATTTTAATAGAGTGGCTGTTTTGAGGGGTTACTCTTTTCAAGTTGCTCATTTTGAACAAACTGCTAATTAAGATTCAATATCGTCGTGGCACAGAGAGGAAAAAAAAGATTACAAAGAAAACAGGAGAGAACCAAACGAGACTAGAAGCAGAAAAGACAAGGCAAGCATTCAGTCGACATAGCGAACATCCATAAGGGAAACAAGCGGAAATTATAAGATGAGGAAAAAAAATGTTGGAGAATTCTATTAAGGCGTAACTATTCTGTAATCGATTTTGCATGAATTTTTCATTGCCGACCGTATACTTTGATCACGTATTCCATATTATACTTCTCTTCCAAAAAAGCTTCCCTTTGTTTTTTCCTGCTTCCTTCCTGCACTCTTCTTTTCCTCGTTGAATCATAACAAGCCTGTAACAGTATCATGACAAAGCAATTCCAGCATAAATTCAATAACGACATGAAAATCATTCGTTTACATGTGTATGCAATCTATGATTCCTTTCTTTCCCGAATAAATTTACATATTTTGTATAAATAACACATTTCTTTAGTACGATTTACGTTTCTTATGTTATTTGCCCTGATCGCATCAGTTTTTATGAAACCTAACTGCTTAAACTTCTCTACACTGTTGGCCCAGTAAACACCACGCTAACAAAATGTTTCGATGTGTACACCAGATTTTAACATTACCAATACCAGTTTTTGCCGAAACGTCTAATAATTGCTGTGTTGTAATTTGTAATAGTATTTAGCTTGTGTTGTTGTAGCTTCAGTTTGTGAAGTATTGAGATTACAGTCATGTTTTTGGGTTTATGTAATCTTTACTGAGGTTCATATCCTATAGCAAATTTTTAATCAGTCCATTATGTCCGGCAAATCTATATTCTTCTACAGGAGGAAAAATTTTACATAAATTTTACGGTCAGTCCGGCTGCATGCTTGATCGGTGAGGTGATACAACAAATGGGAATGCTTGCCGGATGGTTGGAAGGATATGCCTTCCGCGATCATTCATGAAATCAACTGACTCATATTCTTTTTTAACTCGTTCAGTCCATAAAGGTGTTCTTCCAAAGATCTGTTTTTCTACGATTGAGTTAATGAAATGTGTAGCCGAACCGATTGGAAAAAGCATGCGAATTTTCCTATTTTTCGAGGGGGTGGCTTCCTCTGGATTCAATGAATTGGCTTGAAGTTAATTAATTATAATAGACCTAAGGTTTAATTATAACGGCCAAATTTCATAACTCTACCTCGACTAATTCTCGAGCTTAAACTACCGGACAGGTAGGAACACGAACATACACACAGATTCGTTTTTGTGCTAAGACGCACAAAAAACAGTCTGTAGTAGAACGTTTGAGCGGTCGGGTTAGATAAAGTTTGAACCTAGTCCCAAGAGCGCATACCGTTCCAGTCGTGTAGCATGCAATGCCAGGTGCTCAAATCAAAGCAGAACCACGGTGCAATATTGATGAGGACTAATTGAGCAAGGGTGCGCGATCTTCCAAAGATCTGTTTTTCTACGATTGAAATGTGTAGCCGAACCGACTGGAAAAAGCATGCGAATTTTCCTATTTTTCGAGGGGGTGGCTTCCTCTGGATTCAATGAATTGGCTTGAAGTTAATTAATTATAATAGACCTAAGGTTTAATTATAACGGCCAAATTTCATAACTCTACCTCGACTAATTCTCGAGCTTAAACTACCGGACAGGTAGGAACACGAACATACACACAGATTCGTTTTTGTGCTAAGACGCACAAAAAACAGTCTGTAGTAGAACGTTTGAGCGGTCGGGTTAGATAAAGTTTGAACCTAGTCCCAAGAGCGCATACCGTTCCAGTCGTGTAGCATGCAATGCCAGGTGCTCAAATCAAAGCAGAACCACGGTGCAATATTGATGAGGACTAATTGAGCAAGGGTGCGCGATAGAAATATGCTTTGTGGCTAAAAGTACTGAACGAGATTTCTTTCAACAAAAGCACACCTTTTGTACCTTATTATTCACACTCGCAATTTTGTATTTGCAAAGCGAATTATGGCGGCGTCATACCCGCATATATTTACACGTGTTTCCGTCTTTTTGTTTGGAACATGCAACTTCGGAACCACCGATTTTAGAGTGATGAAATTCGGCAGATAAAACATACATAACCACAAACACTGGATTTTGAACCGTTTTACTGATCGTAAGGGAGTTATATACATTTAAGTATGCAGGAAATTGGCATGAATTTTTGAACCGGTTGGGTGGCTCATTTAAATGGTCGGGCCGCAGAAATACGAATTTTCAATGTAAGGTCGGTACCAACGTTCGGATTGTTTAAAATATAAATTTCCCTTACCTGTGGGACATATACGAAACCGGTTGACATGGTGTGTAGAGCGACCAAAACCCGTCTCGTGTAAGGCATAGAGATAGCACAGAGTAAAAACAATACAGCACAAAAAAATCGAATCAAAGCAGGAAACGAAAGCAATCGAGATTTGCGGTTAAGGGAGGAAAAGTCTAGCTATGGATGTTGCAGTAGCACTGCTGCAATTAGTGTCGCGAGGTCGCGGTAATAAAACCGGGGAATTGTGGGATTGTGCTAAGTTTTACTGCGTGTGAAAGAAGACATAAAGCATAACGGAAACAACCGCTGACGTCACTGTGCAGCGGTAGCAGATTTCCTAATTTGAAAGCCACTTACAGTGGCAAATAAATGCCTCTTGTCTGTACGTGCGATCGATCGCAATCACCGTCCCAACTCCACATACCAGTGAAAATGTTCGGAGCTCAGAAACGAGCGAAAAATCGCAAGTCATTTAGATCAGCGAAAAAATATAACACCATGTACACCTGTGGTTGAGTACTTCACAACTTTTATAATTCCCTTGCATGTATCACCTCTATTTTTCAACTCAGAAGCTCTAAGTGCACCTGAAATCCCTTCATGCTACGATACACAAACAATTTTCAAATATCTTCGTGCTTTATCGGTTCCACCACACGCCTCTTTTTCGACACTCAGTTGACCGATGTACCTTCCGATTCTTATGACCTACTTCGGTTGTTTGCTCTACATGTTCAACCTGCGCACGAGGCTTTGACGCGGAGAACAACGCGAACAAAGGTTTCCACTTCTTCATACTCAGCCCATGAAATTTTAGCAATTATTTTCTTTTAGAACGGGTAGAAACGGTTGAGAAATCTGTTGCACGTTTATGGGCCATAATACAACAGTGCGTTGCGTGTATTGAAAAACCCATTGAAGTAGGGACTAGGATTCAGGTAAATTAGGTCTTGAGGGAAGCGATGCATACAAGGAACACTTCAGCGCCTGCAGTTACCTCACCGATCGTTTTTTACGTCGGGTGGTTATCAGATCGGGTAGCACTTTGTCTAGCTGATCAAACTGAAACGCTGATCTTGTTCGACTGGGCCGATAAGTGTGCCTGCATTCATGCACAATAAATCACGATCATTGGTGCGGCGGTCGACTGATCGATTGATGTTTTGATTTTTCGAGTAAGTGTTGTCGTGTCGGGAGGATGAGTGTCGTCTTACTTTTACAACCCCTCCCATATATTATCGTTGAGTGCGCCATGCAAGCGGCGTTTTTGATGCGAACGTCGCACATGTGCCTCGCTTTGTTTGGTTCATTTCTCATGCGCGCTGATCCGTTGCATAGTGAATGCTGATTGCGCTCTTTCTGTGTTTAAACATTCATTGTTAAGCGAAGATGTCGAGACATGCTTTTTTCTAGTCTTCGGTGAGAAAACTACCGTATCCTTTTAGTGGACTACGGTACATCACTGCCTCAAAATGTTATTTTTGTATTCGGACGGATTCGAGTTACTTAGTGCTACGTCGACGGTGAAATATGCATTCGTCTAAGTCAAGACATTTTTGAACTTTTAAATTAATTTCGCACATTTTTAATATTTTTCACGTTTTACCGATTAAGAACTCTTTAGTTGAAGGAATACTGCTAGCAGATGATGGAGTGAGTGAGTGTTAATGACGGTGAGCTAGGGTAAAAATCCGTCAATTCGGATGGAAAAAGTTACGGGAGATTTGGTCACGTCAAATATTTCTTATTTACTTTCTTCAGAACATCTGCATTCGAAGTTCATCGGATGTCATTCACATACTTCAAATGTGACGTTTTGAGAGCTCTTTTTGCAATGTTTTTGTTTGCCATTCACTTTCTTTTTCTCACCGCCCCTGTTACGGTCTAGCGCTTTGCCGTCAGTGAACGTTTGTTTACTTTTAGCTTAGCTGTTACAGCGAACTTCTATTCACGTTGATTGACGAAACGGAAACCGTAATTTGAAATTTCGAGATCATTTTTTTAAAATTGCTTTATATTCGCCTTCTATAATTTTCCGACCAACGCGACCGTTTTCGTTTGATGTTTTGCGCTCAAAAAAAATTAATTGAACATTGCCAAAGTTTTTATTCGCTATTCCAGTACACCGTAATGAGTGAGTGGCCACATTTTAGTGTAAACATCGAACTTTATTACTTAAGTGCCATTGAAAAGTCACTCACAAAAGTAATAGCATGACATGTAGAACATGGTTTGTTGCTGGTACAAAGGGCGATAGGATCGTCTCATAAAAATGCGCATTGAATAACGTTTGCTAATTAACCACCTGCCTTTATGACCATCCAAGAGATGCAACTATTGATGTCTATTTCTTTTTTTCTGTAGTATGCAGAGATGCATATTATGCATTGTGCCCATAAAGCTAGCTAACACACTTCTTATAGGTAGTTTCAATTTGTTGATAATTCTAACGTATCTGAAATCATGAAATCTCTTTTACGAATTCATTTTTTGATTACATTCACTGATTTTATTCAGACTTTTCAAAATGTGTCGCTCTTTTACAGAAGTTGATCGTAAGTGACAAGAGCAAATTTTTATAAATAATCTTTGCACTAGTTTTTAATTTTCGCCGATGTATTTTTCTCTTCCCGTCATCGTTAGCCAAATTTTACTGACAGTAAAACTACGTGTAAATTTCCATGTAAAAAAACGGTTGCATTAAAAAGTTTTAAAAAAAATCATTGCTTATCACCCTCCATGTTTCCACCGATCTCTCCGTTGCCTTCTGAATTTTGTTTGAACCGTTCGCAATGCCGTAATGCAAAAATGTCGCAAAAAACCAGCTAGTTTAGATTAACTGGTTTGTAATGGTGAATATGAATACGAAAATCGTACTAAAGTTTTGGAAAGAAAACGATCCGCGAGTTCTGTAAAATGCATTCGGAGGCCACAATAAAGCACCATGTAACGACAAACAAATCGATAGAGAAGAGAGCATACATCGAGAAAATGTCCTATAAGGATACATTTTGAAAATTCCGATGTAGAAATGATATAATTTCGAGTAAAAAAAATCTCGTTAATGTTGTTGCACAATTTGACCTCTTTAGTTGTGCTCATTCATTTATACTGATAGAGGAAACAATATTTTGTACAGGAAGCAACAATTGCATAACAACGGAAATGAAGAAAATCAGAAAAGTGATGAAAGTGAGAAAAACTCATTTAAGAAACGACACTTGAGTTTCTGAGACAAATGACAACAGTGAAGAGTGGAAACGTTCGCAGTACTTTTCCCAGTCTGTCCTGTTTGACACTTTCATCTTACATATTATCGGCGAACAGACCGGAACTATTATCGATGGTGCTTCATCCTCAGTCATTATTTTAGGCGTTAGAAAAGGTTGTAATATTCCTTCTCGTTGATTATAGAAGTATCTTAGAATTACCAGCAACTTCATTATTAAAGCACTTTTTAACACCAATAAATCAGCGTAATAATTTCTCAAACGATAAAAAGTTGTATTTTTCTCTGCTAGTCACGTTTTGCTGAATTCCAAAAATTTTTGCTCTTTTCTGTCTTAGAATGAATTATTGCGTAATTAAATGCTTTAGGTTGTTGCCACAAGCGGCAAGCGGAAAGTTCCAGAGTAGTGGAATCGCTTGCGGGCTACTTCCTGGTTTAACACGTCGACAACGTGCTGTATGCGCCCGTCATCCGAGTGCTATCCATTATGTTATTGAGGGTCTCAACGCAGCAGCACAAGAATGTCAATCGCAGTTCGCCGATCAACGATGGAACTGTTCGGCAAAGCACGCCGGATTTGCATTACCGCTACTCAAAAGTGAGGTGTTACATTTTTAAATTTAGTAAACTTCGAAGTATTTGCGATAACCGAATGCATATGAAATTTTACAGAGGTACTTCCTGATCGCGGGAGTGCGCCGCCTTCGTCGAATTAATCTTCCTAGACGCATTGCAGTTATTCCGGCGTTATTGGCGCATCCCATCTTTGAATTCGTATTGTTTGGTGCTTGCTTTCCAGTTTCTTGTTTCATGCTTTCCAGAAATCACGTGCTTTTCGTCGGTGCTAACGATTTTTCGTGGAAAATATTGAAACTGAATAGCTAATTGTGGAGTTTCCTTCTGAGATCATCGTTTTCACGTTTTATGGGAAGAGCTTATGGTTATGTAAATGTCCACCTACTGTTAGTGTGAGTGACCTCACGATTGCCGTTTCTTCTAATGTAAGTGTCAACAAAGAAAAACGACGTATCCATTTTCGTTATTGTCTGCATCAATTATTTCAAAAAGCGACACTAGTTTGCTCGTTACGGTACGTTATTGCATATCTGCATCGCTTTCTTTGTGTGCATATTTCGGCGAACTTCTGATGCATTCAATTACAAATAATTGTCTCTTCTAAGCGTTCATCTGTTCAGTAGCAAGTCGAGAGACGGCATACGTGTTCGCATTGTCTTCTGGTGCGGTTAGTCATGCATTAGCACGTGCATGTGCGCAAGGAAATGTACCAGACTGTGGATGCGGATCAATGCCTACGCAGCCATCCAGGCACTTCATTTGGGCCGGATGCTCGGACAACGTCCGATACGCGAACAGCTTCGGACGGAGATTCATGGATGCTGTCGATTCGCATAACACTGATGATGCAAGGTAACTGAGCCATTTTGTTTCCTGTTACCTCGTATTTTCTCTGTTGAGAACATCCGCACATTGAAAGATTCGTTAGATGACTGAATCAGAGTTCTTTCTCAATAAATAAGTAAACAAATATGTATACATATACATATACATATACATTCGATTAATGTTCCGCTGCAAGTGTTCCTGGTATGAAGTTCTCCCTCCCTTCCTCTCGATCATTGCGTCACCTGCGTTTTAAGAAGGGGTTTAAAAATAGTCCTGATCAACTTAGCCGGTGGATAAAATTCGATAAGTAAGCTTTATTTCCCTAATTTTATCCCAGTTGTAAATCTACTTGCCTTAGACACGAGTCATTTCTCTCTGGATGCACTTCTTTGTCTACTCGATATCTTGGAGGTATTGCAGTTATTCCGGCGTTATTTTCGATAGTTCGGCCCTACTGAAGTACATTAACTCTCTCGCATATTATTAGGTATACATTACGTAAAAATGAATGGAACACAATTCATTTGCATTCGTTCAGTTTAACATCAACTCGATGCACTCTCGCTTTCACGCTATTAAACCATAATGATTTGGCATAACACGTCAAAGGTTCTCATACATCGTGTTGCAATGCTTCCGTCTACGATAGAAATGAAAAGTTGATTGTTTTATTCGCTTATTAGGTGCAGTTCCAGGTAGATCATCTAGTTTCACCTAACTCCGCTGTCCTTACAACTGAAAATGCTGGAATAAATCATGTCCGCGATGACAGCAAGCCCAAACCGTCTGGCACGTATCACGGTGCTAAGGTTGCGTGTGCCGGAAGGGTGTGGAGCAGTTGCGCGTTCCTTATGCGTATAAAACGTTTTTAAAAACGCCACAGCTTTAGAATTTATTGCCTATCTTGCAGTCTTAATATAACCATGATAGTTGTCGAAAGGTTCCGCGATGAAAACAATAGGAGAGAGCCATGCGAAACTTTTAAAGTAATACTATTTTTTGTTTTGCAGATCATTAATGAATTTGCACAACAATCGCGTCGGTAGAAAACTTCTCGTTAATAATTTACGCCGCGAGTGCAAATGTCACGGGGTGAGTGGCTCATGTGTGACGACCACTTGTTGGAGGACCGTACCCAAACTCGATTGTTTTGCATCGATCCTTAAAAAGAAGTATTTTCATGCTTCACAGGTTCGCAATCGTTTTTTTTTGCTGACAGCTTATAAATCCTTTGTTTCATTCATTTTTTTACATCCCCGATAGCTCCCAAAATGAAAATTTGAACTATTCGTAAATTTCTAAGTGGGTTAGGACGCATCGAAAATAATAAGACGAGAAGAGCTAGATCAGAGGGATTACTCTTCGTCAAGCTCAGCTCGCTTGCTCTAAATGTGGGCTTGCATACGGCTGAATGTCCTGAGCTGGCTCTTACATTAAAATCACTTCGGAATTGGTTTTCGGGATGAAAAGAGGTGGTCTACGAGAAACGAGTCTGAAAACTTTGATAGGACGGATGCCATTTGTATTCACTGTGAAAGAATCCCCTCATCATTACCAACAAACCACAGCGTGCATTACTAGCAACTTTTTGATTACAAGTTGAGCAAAAATTTTTCTGCATAACTAAACATTTCATTTGATGTTCGCTCATTTAACATACTGTGAAAAATTCGTACCATGCCGATCCCCTGGCGCGCTTTGCAATTTGGTAAGGTTAGGAGCCTTTTTTTGTGCTTCATATTCCGCAAAGCGCAAACTTTTTTCCGAATCTTTCTTATATTGTTATCATCAATGAAAATCGAGCTCATGATATTTTCAATCCAACGCAAAACAGGATTTATGATGCAGTATTTTTAAACAAATTTTGCCATTACTTATTTCGAACTAATATGAAAACGATAAATTTTGTTCTCTTGCAGAACATTATTTTGCGAGTTAAAGCGCACCTCAAACCCTCACTACCATTGCATCCAAACAACTTTTGGCCTTCTTTTGCGCTATGTCCATACATCAAACGTACTAATGATCATGCCGAGCAAGTCATCCCTTACCGACAAAATTACCATTGATATGTTTTTTTCGTTTGATTTTGCTAGAAAGGATTTTTCGCCTTAAGATGGCGATGCATATTTCTAAGAATTAGGAGTGAAAACGATTCATCACCTCTTGAGAACCAGTAAAGCAGAGAATGTCTCAGTTGAAAATCGTTGCATAGAAAGTTTTTTCAGATATTAAAATCCAAAAATGCTGTATCGGAAGACAACAGCTCTGGGGACGGAATTCTGATAAAATCGGACATAATTCTGAACTTGGAAACGGTTGTAAGAATCTCAAAAAACCAAAAATATTCTGCAGCCATAATTTTGTTTTGCATAATTTGCGGCTGTTGTCTATGAATCAATTTATTTAGGTGAATGTCGCGCCAGAAGGCAAATCGCTGGTGTTGCGAGTGGAAAAGAATACAGTGCGGACCGGTCGTTACTTGCGGAAATTGCGACGATCTGCTGCTCGAACGGAACTGGTGTACTTGGACGAGTCACCCGATTACTGCAAAGAGGATTTCGCGAACGAAGTTCTCGGCCCTCGTGGACGTGAATGTGGTTCCAAATGTGATACGTAAGTATTCGTCTCCTATTTCTATTCTCCAACTTAAGTGATGTTTTTTATTCGTTCGTTAACAATAGTCAATTGTTGCACTGAAGTAGTTTTGTGAGACACTCTCTTGGCGATAGACATAATCGAAAGCCAAACGAGTTGAAGGTAGCAGCTTTTTGCTGATCTGCAGCAGTAAGCAGAACCAGTCAAGAATTTAAAGTCTTTTATACGAGGCAATAATTTCATGTGCAATGATCATTGAGGCATCTTTATAAAGGAAGGGCGAAAACGAGTACACCAGAATGCCTCTTAAACGTTAGAATGTTTGTTTTTTACTGGAGTTATGCTGGAGTCACTGGAGTTATGGAGTTATGCTCTAAGAAATGCACTTTCCGTGGTGGCGAAATTTCGTAACGGCTACTTATAATTCAAAATATTCAGAATTGTAGAATTCGTTGGTGTATTTTTATTCACTGTTGGTCACATGAATTGAGGGTGGCATAGACAAATGATGCATCGGAAGGCACTTGAGTATCTCTATGTGGTAGTCAATGAAATTCTCTGCAACATTTTACAAGTTTAGGCTATGCTGTGGACATGGCTACGAAACGATACGTACACTCGTCGATGAACCATGCAGATGCAAGTTCGTTTGGTGCTGCGAAGTTAAGTGTGATACGTGTCGGCGTATAGTCGATCGTAACTACTGCAATTAATCAATTCCTTAATTTGCTGCTTATTTATTTGTATTTAATTAAGTTTATCTAGCACCGGCTGTCTTTACATGTAATGTGTTTCATAGTTTTATGTACATGAAATTATCGCAGTTGCATGGTGATACTGAACTACAAATGAGGAAATTTCTGGACGATAATCTCCCGTTTTTGGTCCCCTCGCTATTTTTTCTCGGAATTATGATATCACTATGAAATAGTGATATCTACCAATACTCTACCAATATTCGGAAGAATATTGGTAGAGGGTACTTATTTTCTAGTGTGTTAAAAGGTTGTCTCTCACTGGAAATTTTTTCTCGCATTTATTTTTATTTCAGCAGATACATTTCATCGATGCGGAGTCTCTCATCCCCTTCGACGTTGTTCTTTTAATTAGTTTTTTTGCTAAAGCAAGTCATCTCTTAAGAGTGAACTCAAGATTAATTGCGTCAAGAGAATTTTTAAAACTACCCAATTAAACGACGCGCGTTCATTCATCAGTTATTTCGGTAATGTTTGATCAAGCTGTTCGAGTTTTAAGAAAAATACCAAATACTTTTTACGAGGTCGACAGTATGCATGACGGTTATGCGCTTATCACAGGCTGTTTTCTCATGAAGATCTTTCATCACCATGAATAGCTTCTCATACATTTTTGCGAAATTTCGTTTGTTTAGTGCATTTCCTGCTTCCGTGTACATTTCCTTACTTGTTATCATGCGCATCCTTTATAGAAATCGACCATTTTTCAGTTAAAACAGTGGGTTTAGCCGGATACTTTATACTCTCGTACTCTTTGACAGCTCGTTATCTTTCTTCAGATAAAGTTTTGGGGTACTACAAAACTCAAATTCCTAGAACAGGATAAATTTGTTCGAGGTAGGTTATATGTTCGACGGAGGAGGCTGTTTATTTCTGAACCGCTGAGTGCGTTTTGGCTATCTTTTTCAAGGTACCGCTAGGTGAGTGTTTATTCCACATGGTGATCTTATTCATGGGGA
>JPKZ01001541.1:674313-691901 GCA_000803305.1 Toxocara canis
GTAGAAAGTAGAGGGTGGATAAGATGGAAAAGCATGATGAGGTTCATGGGGAGGTGGGCCTCTGTGAAAACCACGGAAGTCGGGGAAATGGCCACCTCTGTGGAAACCACGGAAGCCGGAGAAACATCCTCCTCTATGGGAATGAGGGAAGTCGGAGAAGGGATCTCCGCCAGGAGGAGAAAAATCGGAGAATGGGCCTCTCGGGAAAGGAGGGAAATCGTGGAACGGACCTCTGCGTGGTCCATGAGATGTCGTTCTTCGGTCTCCTGTCGCGACGCCGTCTTCAGCAGCAGCACTCTCCAGTAGAATGACACTGTTGTTCGCGTGCAGGTTGAGCGCAACTTGCATAGATTCGCCGTCCTCCAACAGGATGCGTTCACCATCGGAATCAATCCAGAAGACATTCTCCTGTGCACGAACGAATCCGCTTTGAGTCATTTTCTTGATGAGGCTATCAAACAGGTCGGTCGCATCCTCGTAACAAACACAGAATCGTCGCGTCAGTTGGCCGTTGAACCACTTGAACTGAATCGAATGGGACATACCTGACTGTTCGAGAATGAATCTCGAATGCAAACTCATTCACTTAAGTACCGAACCCATTTCCGAAAATAATTCTAATTCTTTCCGAATACTTCGCAATCACTTACGAAAATATTCGCAATTCACTGCGTTTGATCGCGCAATAGAGCGCACTCTCGCAACAGCGATGACGTCACTGCGATGAAAGCTGATTGCGCAAGCGCATGCAAAGGAGAGGACACTGAAATGTCCATGACGTACAATAATGCCTTCCTTTTTTTGCGAAATTATTAACTCTGAAGGCTTATTCGATTCGTCACACAATTTTTGAGACATTCGACGAGGTGATACAGATAGACAGAAAGACAAATGGAAGCACTAAACTTAATGACCTGAGAGTTTCTCCTCACCGACGAAAAAAAGGATTACTAGAGAAAAAGCGAAGGAAACACTGGGGAAAGGAACACTGGGGAATCAAGGAATGATTATTTCCCTGAAAACTTTTTAATGTTAAGATTATAGAAGCTTAACGCAACCTTTTCGCATAGAACCCACCAAAAATTAGGAACATTAGAAAAGGTTCACTGACGACGTAATCGAACAGCATAACTGAATTCACAGGAAGATTCATCCACTGTTCTTTGCCTCTCCTATTCAAACTAATTTGCCTCATAGAAAAACCTAATTTTCCACAATCTTCTCAATCCTTCTCCCACCTAGTGCAATGGCGCTCCTAGGAGGTGATGCTATTCTGAGTGCCGAGCTTGTGTAGTGATAACAATTGATGCAGTTTCGAGTACCCTGTGGGGATTAGATACGATGCAATTTCGGGTACTGAAGAATGTATAGCTACTCCTGATGATGCAATTTCGAGTACCGGAGCATGTGTAGGGCTTCAAGATGATGTTGTCTTGCTATCTTAACAGTTTGGTGAGTCGATATCGGCGAATAAAACCCTCCATCAGTATCTTCATCCCTGGTCCTTTCCATGGTCGCAACGCTATCCATTATTAAGAGCCGAAATGACCAGCAATAGCGATAGAAAGGTGCGGCAAATTAGCTCGAACTCATACACAGCTCCCGGGGATTGGAACCGCACTCCAGCTTTCGGGAACAACCAGCTCAATCCCTGCCTCAGGTCCACCTTCTAAAAGATAACTGCTTCAGCTACGACAACGGCCTTTGCGACACCATGGCTCTGACTTCCTCTCCAGCCTTCTGGATCACCTGGTTTCGGCTTTAGCTCTGGCGCTTTCGACAGTTTGGCTATTGCTCTAGCTCCAAACTCCTTGAGAACCTGGCTTCAGCCTACAGTTCCGGACTTCAGGGTGGCTGCGCTACAAGCCCAGAGCCACTCCAGTCCGCCAAAAGTCATTTTCTCGGAAGCAAAGGGCGTTCGAGAATAAAAATCAGATTAGTTTTTCCAATGGAGCCAAGAAAAACTTTTTTGACTCCCGTATATACGTGACTGAGGGATGTTCAAATGGTTTGAAGACCATGATCTTGAGAAAAAAAGATCATTTACCGTCAGCTTAGTTGAGAAAAACCCTGGATTTTTTTTTCTCGAGAAACACTGGAACCGCACCAGTTTTACTCCAACGTGATTATGGCAAACAGCACTCTGCATAATGAAGCTGACAATCCATTTAACGAATTCCCGTCAGTGGTTACGCTCATGCTGCTAATTAAAGACTCCACCAAAAAAGACTCGCTATCACTGAGAATTTAGAAGTTGATCTTCTTAGTAGTGTTAGAAGTTTGGGAGTGACCTACGACGAAAACATGTCTTTTCGAGACCACTTCGAAAAGCTGGCCAGAAGCTGCTCTATTGCGCTTTACAGCCTGAGAACGTTACGCCCATATTTAGCAATCAACACTGCGGTCCTCTTGGTTGAATGCTTTGTGATTTCGAGAATCAGAATATTCTCTGAGATAACAGGAACTGCGGCTAAGAAAGAGCTAAATCTTATTCAAAAGATAATCAATAATGCTATTCGAGTAATTTACAAGCAACGTAAATTCGATCGTATCAAGTCGTTCTGTGAACGCGTCAAATGGGGCGGAATAGGAGAATTATTTGACAGCACTTTCCAAGCAGCTGCTCATAAAGCAGCAGAAGGGCGCAGCAGTAACTACCTTCAGAACCTCATCCAGAAAAGCACACATAATAAAACACAGAAAGAATATTATGCGAATGAAAAATCAAATACCAATATTGGGCAGATGAGATTTAAGCATCGCGCATCAACTTTCTTAAACCGCACCTGATGATTCATTTATATTGTTTGTCCCGCGGACTTGCCACTGCTCTTGGTCATGTTTGTTTCTTTGTTACGCCATCTTTGTTATGTTCGACCACTCACTCACATTGTCGCAAATGAATTTAGTAAGAGCGTTAGAGGTATACCATGTCTATCGTGGCGGATAAGAAAGTGAACAATAAACAATGAACGATAAACAACAATAAACAATAAAGACCATAACCTCAAATCCAACTGGTGTCAAGCGAATAAATTCGAGTGTTTCTTCTCAAACAGAGTTATGAAGGAATTCTTTAGCTTCTGAAATCGTAGACACCCTCTCCTTCAAAATAATTAAGGCGTTTTTTCCCTTACCCTCATGCAACTCAAGAGTTTTGGACTTAACATAACAAAGTTTCAGGAAATAATATGCATCATGACCTTACGATCAGCCAGTTTTTTTTTAACCTGTAAAGAAACAGTCATCCTGTTGAACATGGCCCATCCTTCAACGTTGATCGAACGATTCGCCAATTATTCTGCGCAAAATTATTCGCTGGATTCGCTATATCCGGTAATGCAGTTACTTAAACGACCCAATGGTTTTTGAAAAACCCAAACATCCTCAACGATTAGCGTTCTCTCGCAAACATATGTGGTTTCATTTTATGAAGTTTTCATCTAATATTCATCTCTCTATTGTATGAACTTGAAACATTTCGATTCAAAAATTCGCGCTACCGTATACTGGATTGATTATTTCGCTTCAAGAATTTCTCAGATATCCGCTTTATAGCAACACTCATACATTACAAGATCACATCAGACAAAAGAGGGGATTTTTGGCCGAAAGACCTCTTTTTTTGTTGAACGCAATGGTACTTTGTGAGGGTCTTATCGCAGCATATTATTTGAGATGTGAGGGAAGTTTAAGTATTGGTTTCGTCACGTTTTCTCTAATTATAATTCTTAACTGCATTTCTACACAATCGGCGGTTGGTATCGTCATTTCAATTCGTTTGAATACTTTTTTCTTGTTTTAATTTGACGTTTGATTGCGGTGATTTGGGCTTATTATTGTCTTAGGGATAGGCGAATAAGAAAATTTTAATGCGGAATGCATCAGGTTTACTTTATGGCATTCCAAAAGTTGAGATTGAATGGATAAGTTGTGTTGAATTTGTAATGAAAAGTTACGGATTTTCTTCTGAAAGTGCTATGTAGGCGTTTTGCATTGAGTGGAAACTCCTCTCCAATTTACATTCTGCACGTTTAACATTGTGCAACTTTTTACGAACGTGTTTTGCAGTATAATTTCTATAATAAGTAGTCTGAAGGACGAGCGTAAACTCGATTCTCACCTGTTACTATGTGATATTAACGATCAAGATATTCTCATACAAGTTTGTTCGCTGCACTGAGAATAGATTATCCAGATATGGAATTATCAACTGTTCTTGCAGGCAGTCAGTGTACCCAGTAAACTCTTTGGTTAACGGACAGAGGGGAAGGAAGAAGAGGGCACTGGTGGTTCATTTCATAGACGGGCTGCGAGATGTTTGCGTCGGTGGGATGGGGATGTTTATGAAGCGTAAGAGACGACGGCGTAACATCGTAGAATCCTCATCGCTTCTAGTCGCTGCGTCGACTGTTTGTTGCCAAAAATCGGCGTACGATGTCCTCTGACGAGGACTTCGAGAACTTCGAGGGATTGCCCTGGGATGCGTGGCTTGCTGCTACTCGAGCCCAGCCCTCCACTCATCGTGTACATATCTCACAAATCGGTTTTGACGCTGCCAGCATGCCTTGTCAAAGTATGCTATCTTTTTTTCTTCGTTTTTTTTTTTTCACTTGCACGTTTTGAGCGATTAAGGAATGCGACGCGGCAAGATATGCAGGGAGAGAGAAAGGAACAACCACTGCTGCTGGATGATGAGGATCGGTAGGCTTCGACTCTTCATCTTCTAAGTTTTGTTTGATATCGCTGACTTTTCTCGAAATTGGCGGATGCAGGATAGAGTTTTGGCAGTAATTTCTTTCGGAAATTTTGTTGGGCATCTGTTATAGCAAGGTTAAATGCTGTTGATGTTGATATGGTCGCATACTACCTAACGTAAAGAGTTTTGATCTAAATCTCGAGCCTCGACGCCCTCCTCTGTGCACCGATTTTCATATCAGCGCTCCTCTGGGTAACTAACGTTGAGGTGAATCGGCTCAGTATAGGGCGGTATGCAAGACATACATTCGCACGCAGCGTTTAGCTGTGTACACGTAAAATAATTCGCTAACAATTGCAAGCGGAAATCATGATTATCTGGTTTCAACCCCTCCATCGTCATTCTTTGCAGCACTCAATTTTCTCAGTACCTTTTCGCATTGCGTATTAGAGCATCCTTCAGCGGTCGATGATGGGACTTACGAAGTTGAGCTGTTGCCGTTTCAGATGTAATTCGCAAACCATTAATAGCTTTTCCCATCATCATTTTTTCCGCTATGTCTTTCGCCTCAGTTTTATGTTTTAGGTGGTTACTGATATTAACCATTCCAGCAAATGTGCTTGTAAGTATTTTGTCCCATATTTCTTCCAATTTTCTCCCGTATACTTGTAAATACTTTGAGTACTACGACACGCAAAAGTACAAAAAGTGTTTTTTTTTTCAAAGTTAATGTGACTTACCTAAATGATTGTGCATCTTTTTTTCTTTCCTATCATACTACCCATAGAATACAGTTTCTCCTTCCCTGTGTTTTATAATCATATCGATTTTGCGCTCATTTGTGGCAGACTTAAGTACCATCGTGAAAATGAGGTGTTTTTTTTTTCTGGCATAGATATAGTCGAAGAGATTTCTGATTTAATAGGTGTACAATCTTACCGTTGTTAATTATTACATACGAGTTCAAATAACGTAAAGGTCAGAAGATAACTGCGCAATAAACGGCGACTAACATCACTGAGCTTTAGTCGATTTGTAAGAGTGAGTAGTTCTTTTTAGTGCAGTTCATATCGGGACTCTCATTGTGGTCGACCGGTTTCGAGTTTCCAACGGAGATGCGTTTTTCAAAGTTGGATCTGTTTTTTACTTCCTCAAAAGTTTTTCGCTTCCTTCAAAACACTGGAAGGATGGTTTTTGTCGATGATCCAACTTACTAAAAGGACTGTTTTGGAGAGCGTACAATGAATGGAGCAAAAAAAAAGCTTATTGGTCATTTATTTGCTAAGTAAATTGTTCATCTATCTTTAGGCCTTTCGTGTGCCAGGCAGGTGTACTCCGTTTTCAAGGTAACTCGAAATTTACCAAGAAACGGATCGTTTTCTTGAGCAAAATTTGAACAGTTAAAAATTAACATTCTGCGCGGAGGTTTTTTGCTTTCGCAGTTATATTTGTTTAAATTTTTTCGAGCTACTTCTTGTTTCGTAGCCCTTCCATTGCCAAAATAGATGAAGCTAAGAGGGGGAGGGGAAGGAGAATAGGGTAGTTCTAGTTCACCACTGCAACGTCGGTGATTGAAGAAGAATAGAAATGCCTCCGTTTCTCTATAAAGACAGCCCCAGTTCAGCTGTTCTTCGTTTAATTACGCGTTTTTGCTGCACACTCGCCCTCTTTTGCAGTATTCCTGTATCTCACATTCCAGGCAGGTTATGCGGTTGTCGTAGTACCTTCCGGCTATGTGTGTGCGTGGGGGTGGGTGGGTGTGTAGGCGGGTGGATGTATGTATGTATGGGTGGGTGAGGGTATGAGCGTTTGCGTTATGTTATTACGATTTATGATCCCGTCTTTGCGACTTATGCTAACCGAGACGGTTGGGACGGTTCTCGTAGCGATTGTTTTCAATTATTGCTCAAGGTTTTCATCTCGTTTTTGTTATTGTTATTGCTCTTCATGATGGAATCAGATCTATAGATTTGTTCAGCAGTAATGTGAAGCTTTTTATTTGGCTACAATTTTTACACTGTGATTTTTTAAAAGACCGCAAACACCTGTCTTGGTTTGGCATGCATTACTGATGATTTATGTTACTTGAATGGGATGCATAAAGTTTAAGGAAAGTTCGATAATTTGATCTTGAGCAAAATTCTTGAATTTGATTAATTTCTTAATTCATCTGAATCGTTACAATACAACAGTTTTGGTGCGCAATCAAAGAACTTTAAAACACTTTTGAAGCAGTTAAGAGATGGACCGTGGGTTGTGTGTGAAAACACCTTAACCCTAGTAATACTCTGATGTGTTCAGATTGATTGACCGCTAAATGGTAAACTTTTTTGATTCTCCGCTAAATGGTAAACTTTTTTTACTACCATGGAAGTGAATTTATCGGGATTGCCATGACGATCTCCAAACAAGCAAACGAAATTTGATCTCACCATATATATATATGTGTACACATACATATACATTTATATATGCATATACGTATATATATGTACATATATGCAAATGTAATATATATGTGTAATGTATATTCATATGAATACATACATACACATGACCACGGTCGTTTCCAAATATAAAGTAGTTGATAAAGCTGAAGGAAAACAAGCAACGCGCCAAAAGACAACGGAAACTGTGAAACGCAGCAAAAGAGAAATGTTAACCTCAAAAGGAGTGAACTGAGGGAATAGTTCGATTAGGCGATCACTCTTTTTCATGTAATCACTGAAATATCGGCTTAAAAGTTTCTCTTAAAAAGTCCTCATTAGGAGAAGTAATAGCTTCTCTGGGTTGTTGAGTGCAATTTTTGATAAAACAGTTGAAGGAGAAACCCAAGAAGTATCTGCTGTGCAGATGACTATATTCATCCGAAATCTAGTCAGCTTCGCCTTAGGTATTTCTAACAACAATATTTCCAACTAAAATCAATTTTGTAGGCTTCGGAACATAATCTGAGTTAATGGGGTGGACGTCAGTATCGTTATCATATGTATAAAAAACAAATCAAAGTTCAAACTCATTTTGAATTCGACTGAAAGAACCGTTAAGGCTTAAATTGCGCATCATAGAGCGAAATTTGTCAGCTGAGGTAAGGTTATTTACAGAAGCGGTATGTTATGGGTATTACCCGAGTATCGAGCTCAACTCAATGCTGCTCGTCAAGTGTAAGGTTTGTTTTCGAATTTTACAGTTTTTCGCCGTCCGTTCGCAAATCAACGTTTGCAACTGTTCGAGCTGTGCTCTTCATTATCTGATCGTTTCATTTCCTTTTCACATCGGATTTGGTTAACGAAATCGTTTGTTATCTCAAACGAAATTTGTTATTGTGAGTGTTATAGCTTTTATAGAAAGCGTGATTAAAACATATCAGTTATTTTATTGTCCCGGCTAAAGATCCATGTTTTTCGCAGTGTTTTAGGTAGAGGTCTGTATCATGTAGGTGTTTCTTCTTTCAGATTTTGCTGAATTGATTTTTTCAGTGCGCAAGAGGGATGTTCCGGCAGGGAGGGGAGAGGGAGGAGATTGTTGGAGAGCGCGGCCTTGTTAAGATAGTAAGGTGTTTAGAGGTAGCTGTTTTTTAGAAGTACCTGTATGCGGTTGAGCATTAGATATTTCGCCAAAGTGCCACTATCCTTTTTTATGGTGGCTTAGGTCTTAATATTTCACAAAAACAACGTTTCGGTCCATTCCGGACTCATTCATCTTGAACCACTCACTCTCGAAGTTCATGGGTTCATTCGCTGTGTACTACGCGATTCTTCTGCGCATTTTCTGTCTAAAATCGCTTGAGTATCGTTACCCTGAGTTAGATCTCATGTTATGTTTCAAAATTATTAACAGTTATTCTTTTATCATATTTGATTCGTTGCTTTCTTATTCTAGTCGACGTAACTTATCACGAGCTCATAGCATTCAATTATTTCTTCCAACTACAACCTAAAATTTCGTCATATTTGATTCGTTGCTTTCTTATTCTGGTCGACGTAACTTATCACGAGCTCATAGCATTCAATTATTTCTTCCAACTACAACCTAAAATTTCGTTTATAATTTTTTTTCTTTTTCTGATCGTCTGAGTGCGGAACAGTGTTCCCAATAATCTCATTTCAGCACCTGGCGTTTTTACGTCCGAAAGTCGGCTAAGCAGTTTCGACCGCAAAAAATCGATTAACTTTTGTTCAGTTGACACCTGCTTCCGATCATCATGATTGCCCATTTTATTTATCTTATTTGTTTCGTCGTTTTTTATTTTGCTTGATGTGCAATAAAGGCTTTACGGAAACAGCGGTAAAGAAATAAAGAATCATCATTGCACCTTTCAAGTCATTCTGAACATATCAGTTTAGCTGTAGACGAACTGAACACTTTCCTCATCTGCCTTTCCAGATTTCGGGCGTGCTTGCAGTCTAAGCATTGAGCTTCGTCTACTTGCCACATCATCTTTTTTTCTTTTATTTTCACATTGTTTCTTCCATTTTTCCAAACGAGTTTCTCCATCAGCTAGAAATGAAGCTGCCACTTGCGGCTACCGCTGCTCAGTTGGGGATGTTAAGTTCATCTAGGGCACGTCACAAGGAATCTTATCGTGGTTTATCCGAGTGTATTTCTTCATTTGCTGACTGCATTTTATACCATATGCAGTAGCTGCCATAACAGCTTGGGAAAGGTCCCTCTATAGTGATATATAAGTTTTGCAAAACGACCACTTCTATGATTGCGCACTTGCAGCACTGTGGCATGTTGTTGAAAGACGTTGGCTATGGACATCACATGCGTTCACGGCATGGTTTTCGTGCCGAGTCACCAGCATCGGCTGATGAATGCCAGTCTTTTCTTCTTTCGCCGCCACATCATATCGCTTCACCCAAACTCACGGACCCCAGATTTCGGGCGTGCTTGCAGTCTAAGCATTGAGCTTCGTCTACTTGCCACATCTTCTTTTTTTCTTTTATTTTCACATTGTTTCTTCCATTTTTCCAAACGAGTTTCTCCATCAGCTAGAAATGAAGCTGCCACTTGCGGCTACCGCTGCTCAGTTGGGGATGTTAAGTTCATCTAGGGCACGTCACAAGGAATCTTATCGTGGTTTATCCGAGTGTATTTCTTCATTTGCTGACTGCATTTTATACCATATGCAGTAGCTGCCATAACAGCTTGGGAAAGGTCCCTCTATAGTGATATATAAGTTTTGCAAAACGACCACTTCTATGATTGCGCACTTGCAGCACTGTGGCATGTTGTTGAAAGACGTTGGCTATGGACATCACATGCGTTCACGGCATGGTTTTCGTGCCGAGTCACCAGCATCGGCTGATGAATGCCAGTCTTTTCTTCTTTCGCCGCCACATCATATCGCTTCACCCAAACTCACGGACCCCGCCATCCTTTCTCCACCCTATCGGAAACCATCTACTCCGTTTCATATGCAAGTTTTCAGTTTTTGCAAACTGTTTGTTCACACGTCATGTTAGAGTTAGAAGGAAGAGGGAGGATAGTGCCGTAACCTCTTGCCGTCCCAAAATTACTAAGAGAGATGGATAGCCGCCAGCTTTCTGCTTCAACTCCCCCCCAGCCCCCACCCCTCCTGTCCCCGTTTCTCTTCATCCGGCAGGTAAACATAGAATCTGCAATTTAATTTTTAGGAATTGTAAAATTACTTTCTTATATGGCACCTCATCATGATGATTTTAGCTGTGTGCGGCTGTACTCCATTTGGAGGTGGTAGAGGGCTATGGTCATTGACGTCATTATATCTGAAAGCGCTAGTACATGTATCGTACCATACGTCATAGCGGTACGGTAAGGTGGTCATAACAAAATGGTTCGGGCGTACAGTATAGTGTTCATTACGCCTTGACGTCTTGGGCTGTAAATACATGGCAAAAAAACGTGCAGTAATATTCGTAAACTATGACACAGAGTAGTATTCGCACCAAATTAGAACTGTGAGGTATAATACAATATTCGCACCGTTTTTGCAACGAAGTACGGCTCAGCATTCACCCTTTAAAAAGGGGTTGAACGATGTTGCTGTATAAGGATTTCTCTTTTCAAATACACGGTGCATCTTGTTTCCGTAACTTGTGTTTACGAATGGGCGTTGAAATTCCGGGATAAACTGCCTTACCCCTTCCCCCCCTCCTCACCTCTCTTGTATGTCTCCCTTGAAAAGGGAAAGGGGGAGGGAGAGAAACGGCAGTCCTGTTCCTTACGTGCAACTTTATTGTGTTTACGAATGGGCGTTGAAATTCCGGGATAAACTGCCTTACCCCTTCCCCCCCTCCTCACCTCTCTTGTATGTCTCCCTTGAAAAGGGAAAGGGGGAGGGAGAGAAACGGCAGTCCTGTTCCTTACGTGCAACTTTATTGTGTTTACGAATGGGCGTTGAAATTCCGGGATAAACTGCCTTACCCCTTCCCCCCCTCCTCACCTCTCTTGTATGTCTCCCTTGAAAAGGGAAAGGGGGAGGGAGAGAAACGGCAGTCCTGTTCCTTACGTGCAACTTTATTGCTTTATCTATTTGCTCAATTTAGTTGATCTTACAGTAAAGGAATGTTTTTAATGGTTGCTTTAGTTGTGCATTTGGTAGTTTTCACTTATTACCATAGTGCCATACATCTCCCTGCAAGAAACTTTTTGCGCTTTCTTTTTCATATTTTTCAGCATCGATGAGTTCTGTTCCAAATGGCATCCCTCACAACCCCGGGTTTTGTCATTTTAATTGCCTTGAGACGTGCACATCGAAAGAGTTTCACATCTAATCGATTCGCTTTCAGTTTTATTTCAACCACAATTGTAGGGCCGTGCGTAGTATTGCTTTCAGTGATCATCTGGAAGAGCAAAGTAATGCATAAATTCACATGCGCGTTAATTGTCAGCTAAGTTTAAACTGTAGGCTGTGAGCCGTTCTATCGGTAAGCTGTTGAACTCTCAATTTAGCAGGAATTCTTTCGGACAAAACGAAAAAGTAGAGTGGATTTTTGTGACATTTTGAAGGAAAGGAAGCAACTTTTTTTTCATTGTCGCTTAATTAATTTTCATAATTTGTTTTTGGAACTGTTGTTGAGTCTGGCGATGGATAGGTTCTTTATTGCCTCCGTTTTAGATTTTTAAAGATGCTGTTTTTTTTTGCGCTGTTTATCAAAAATTTTTCAGCCAGAAATATACCGACGCTGCCAAAATTGATTGGTATTGAGACTGAAACTGTTTGGAAATGCAAATGTAAAATACATAGTGAGTGGACTGAGTGATTTATGGTTCAAAATGTGTAGAAGAAAGTTCTTAAGACAAGTTTTTAGGGCGTCGTCTCCTGAAGAACGGGCAGCAAGCATCACGTCGAGAACCATATCACCACGCTATTCGATTGAACAGAGAGATGATTTGAAACTATCGTTGAGGGTATCGCGAAGAGAGGTTTGTTAGCTGTACTGCATGCGTCGGATATTAGAGCTAACTTCGAAGTCTGCAATGATTATTTAAAGCTAAGCTTTTGATTGTACCGTAAGACAAGACCGACAGAGCCAGCGGCTGCTGTTTCATTTGAATGCACTCTCATTTGATGAGTTTTTATGTCTGTCAATGTTTCATTATCTGCCCACTTTTGTAAGCGAAATGCCCAACCAGATTTTGACTTCGTACATCAGCTTCCACAGCGTGTTATTTAGCTATCCGATTTTGGCATTTGTGGAGCTTTCACTGACTGGTTCATCGGTTAATGTGTCTTCTTCAGTGGTCTCACTGCTCGCACTCAATCGCGTTATTTTCCTCGTATCGGTGCATTTTAAGGTGTCGATAGAGAATGGGCCGAAAGCGTCGGTAGCCGATGTTGATGTAAAAGAAAAACCAGTGATAGCAACAGCGCCAAACAAGCAGGTGAACGGCCGTGTGAAGCAAAAGAAGAAAAAGAAGCGGAAGAGAGATTCCTCTGAAGAAGATCACATGTCGCTCGAACATTTGCGTAGAAAGAAACGTCTCGAGACGCAGAGTGCGTTATTGCTTTTAAGTGACCGGTCAACCTTTTCAAAATTTCGTTCTCTAAACTACCACTTCACCGTTATTTTAAGAAATATTTAACACTTTGAAGGAAATAATGTAAATCTCTTCGAATCTGTATTAACTATATGGCAGTGGCTCTCACTCTGTTTGCCTGGTGCTCTAGCCTTTCACCTATTTGAGAAAATTTATGTCAGTCCACGTAGTTAACTGTTTGTTGAAGTTTTATGCAAATTGCTCTTCTTTTGTTTATTTCAGTTAACTTCCTAAGTCTGAAAGTCGATGGCGCACAAGATTTTATTTAGTGATTGCTTCTTACAGCACCAGAATCGCTTGAATTTATGACATTTAAGTAGGTTAGTCTGAAATATTGTGGATTTCGCTGAATCGAGCGAGATTCGGAAATTTTGATGAGCGAGCGAGAAAAATAGTTCTCCGATTTTTTTCAAATTTGAAAGTTCGTATTTGGCTGTTCGCAACAAATAACTGAGATGTGATCTGCCTCAAATAAGCAAACATTTAGAAATTTTTTAAAATCAGGCAGTGATAACGTGAGTTCTTTTCTAGAGTCGAGCTGTACGGATACCGCACCATGCAGTTCAAGCGCTTTACATTTGGAGACGACAAGCGGTGTTGGCGAGAAGCCAGTTGCCGTGGCTGCAGAACGCCGTTCTTGGTTACGCTCCCCACCTCTATTCTCAGTTTCTTCAGCTCCATCGTTCACGCGGATTCCGGCCCCGTCTTCTGTAAACGACGGTTCACAAGCGGCGCCGGAGTCAGCGGTTAACTCTTTCATGGTATCGCGACTCCCTCCTTTAGTAGTTGCTGATACAAGTGCAACTACAACAAGCTGTACTGCGGGTGCACTGGTGTTGAGTAATCAACAAGGAAGTCCACGCCTCGCTGTGTCGAATTTGCTTACTGCACCATTGCGTTCTTCCTCTTCCAGAGAACCACCCGCTCCGTTGTCACCTTTTGAGGGCATTTCAGCCGATTCCGCTCAAGAGACTGCATTTTTGCAAAGGTTCGTTGTGTTGTTGTTGTTGTTGCTGATGCTCTTTATTAACGAAGTGATGAATGAATTTAAGAGTACTGTGAGAGAAAAGAACATAAATCGTGTGCATAGGCGTGTACATCCAGTTGCTCAAAAATTTTGCTCGATTCTCGGAAGTCTGTTTTTTTCCACAACTACTTGTTGTAATCGGAAGCAAGAATGTTCGTGAATTTTGTAAACTGAATGCAAGAGGATGGAATTAAATAGGAAATGATGGAATAATAGTTGCTAGATGGGAGCAGTATTTCAGCAATGCCGATTCCTGCATTGCTTCACAGTCGACGCTTAACGATTGTGTAGTTTTAGATTTGCGTAGATTCTTGCATCTTTCATCTGATGTTGTATCCCGATTTCTGTATGCACATTGAAGATGGAAGTGCTGACTGATAATAAATGAATTGTTGGTGAAAACATATGTGCGACTAAAAAGTGATGAATACATAAAAGCTTTCGTTAATCGCAGTTGGTGAGGAGTCGGGGTAAAGTACTGATACCAATCAATGTGAACCATAAATACTTCTAAGCAGAAGGAACTTGAAAGTTTGCAATTCGGTTTTTAATGCCGGCATTGTGATCACGTTGTCATATTGAAAACGATTAAATTTACTTATCTGAGTTTAGTAACCTTATTTATCTTTATATTCTTAGCTTCAGGTGTCGGTCTTCAGCTATGGCTGGAACTCGGCGTTCCACAACCGGTTCAGAACCACGACGAGTGCCCCTAGAGTGTACACCTTTGTCATCGCCGAACCAGAACCCGGTGATGGTCACTTGCCGAGGCAACACATCTTCTCCATTGCGATCTCCTCTCCCTCATTTATCGCCCGTCGAGCAAAAATCCTTTCTGATCAGTCCAACTATGGGTAGCTTGGCAATGGGCGCTACAACATATGGTTGTTCGGTTGCGGTCGCAGCGACGGGAAGTGTAGGTTATTCGACTGAAGGAGGTTTCTTTTTGGTCACTAATATTTCGATTATATTGTTCAAGAGAAGCGATTCACTAAAGTTGTAGAAGCCAGCACGACGTTTTATTTTAAATTATTTTCGTTATGAACCCGTTCAGGTCTCAACACATTGTATATGAATCGTAGTACTGCTATTGCTTCATAGGTTCCTGTGATTGCTAGCGAGGCGCAATGATTCTGTGTTCGGTTTTTCTCTGCTTTTTTCATAGAACCTTAATTTTACCCAAACGTTGTGCACAACGCCAACTTTTGCCGTGGTCGTGAATGATCGCATTTAATGGGCAACGTCGTCCTATGTAGAGTTAGTTCCTTCTTTAGCCGTGCGATTAGCGCATGCAGTAATTTTATTTTGCTGTTAATCGCAGCTTGACTATTTTTCGGCAATTTTTTTTTCGCGTAATATTATATTGGGAACAAATTTTGCACATCATTTGCTGCAACAGAGGAAATTTCATTTATAGTAGACATGTTGCATACGAGTAACTTTGATTAGTAACACAGATGCCGTTGTATAGAACTTTATTGCGACGTTTCGGCAGTCAACGGTCAGCGTCTAGTAGTTGATATGGTGGCATGAGAGGTATGGAAAATTTGCATGCAAAGTAATGCGCCTTTTGGCGCACACCTTATGCGAGAAAAATATTTTTAAATTTTCTCCTAAGTCGCAGTATAAGTCGATATGTTTAGAATGCTACCGTGTTAGTGGTTTCAGGCATTTTGGAAGAAAGGCGAGAAGAGGAACTGGGGGAATATAATGAAATGCGGGCAACGGTGAACGGACTAAAAGAAATACGCAAGGAGCGCCAGGTGAATTTCCGTCTCAGTAGCGAAATTCTCGAATCCGCTGGTCAGACTCAGACTCACGAGGTTGGAAACGAGTTCGCGACTTCGGCTAGGTTGGCAACGACAGCGTGTTCAATGAGCGATGATGAGAGCACTGCGTTCAAGGATGAGAACGAAAATGATCAAGGTGTTGTTGTACTTAAGCAGGAACTCGCCAAATCTCCCAGTTCAAGCGCGTAAGTTCCGTTATCTTTTTTCGGACCATTTCTTTTCAGGTCTTGTCATGTAGAAAGACGCCGTTTGAATAATGCGGTTTTTCAAAGTATGTTCATCTTAATATGTTAGCGAAAAAAACTTGGTGCAGTGGGAACGAAGAGGCATGGTAGCTACGTAAGTTTTGCCGGTTGGACACACTTCAGCATTCGCACTCAGTCTTGACCATGCACGGTCAGTAGCTAGTGAAAACGTCGTTGACGAACTTGGGCTCGAACTCGTGACTTCTCGATTTTTGAGCAGATGCTATGCTGCCGGAAACGATCGTGGGTGCGCTTCTCGATTGCGGACTATGCTTTATATCGCTTCCGCATAGAATTCTGGATGAAGCTGGTTGTGAATACCACATCTATTCATACAACTTACTGAACAGATTGAAATGTAGTGAAATGAATCACAAAATTTCAAGGCTGTGATAAACTGCTCAGAGGCAGGGCGACTGTTTCTTCAGCTCAAGATAAGTTGGTTGTGATTAATTTAACACCCTTTTTACTCGGAGTTGTTGAATTGAAAGAAAAGCACTGTTTGCTAATGAGATCGGAATCGGCTGTCGGTTCCGTGCTTAAAGTCCGGCCCGCCAAGCCGCTTCAGAATTCGATAATTGTAAAAATGTGGGTTTATATATTAATGTAGTTCAGCATAATAAATCGTTCTTATGGGTTTTTTTCTTAATGACGCTGTGTGTTTACGGAGCTGTGTGTTGTAGGTCGGTGATAGCGTTATCTCCAGAAGGGCAGCATTCCGAGATGGAAGTAGGCGAAGGCGACGTTTCGTTGAGGGAGCAGGAAAGTGAAGAGGAGATTGATGTCTCTCAAGCCATTCCTTCAACTCTGACCCACGAGCAACCTTTCGTTACACCATCGGTACAGCATCGGTGCACGCAGATCTCTTTGGTAAATTTTTGCTTTATGTGCTCGTTGGTTTTATTGATGCGGAACACAGGAAGGCTTCGAACGATTGCGCATTGATCTATAGAATTGGGTTGAAAGTCGGACTTGTTTCGTTCACTGGTCGTAAGAGTGACACCATTTAGATATGTTATCATTTATTATATTAGCGGGAATTGAAAACGGAAGAAAAAATTTAAAAACTTGTGAACGAATAATAGATGTTCTTTATGGTTCTGTAGAGCGAATAATAGTGACTAACAAATTTTTTTTTCGGAAGTCGGTATTTCGGTCTTCCATTTTGAATATTTTGGTGAAGTACCATTCACCACGGCAACGTTTAAAGGGATGTGTCATTGTTTGGCAGCAAACAAGGGTATCACATAATGGCAGATGTGCGAGTATTATTCGATCTTACAAGTGTACAGATGATAATGCGCTCAATGAAGGTAATGACGTGCAAAATGTAACTTTGGCGCAAAAAGCGTTGCTTTTCGACTGTCGAAGATAATTGCTGTATCGTAAAGATTTTCAGACAGCTACACGGCCATATAGGAGGGCACATCGGTCGTGTTCTTCACCACCTTATGGCGATTCGTCTGGGTCCGTTTATGTCTATACTACAACAGTTTCTTTTTGCTGTTCTTGTTTTGTTTTCTTATTTTCCATCATTGGCAACATTCCTTTGGTCCTTTCATCTTAAAGAAAAATTCCGCGAATTGACCCGGCCAAGTTGGACGGCCAATATTTCAGCGTACTTATGTAAAAACTTACGAGGTGATTGTTAAAAAAAAATATAGGTAGGATTTTCATTGATAGCTAAATGATGAGCAAAAGATCCAACATCGTGTTTGTTTGGTTGGCACCATAACGCTGGAGCATCCTATGAAATGAGTGGGAATCCCGGCTTTGAATTTCGACTGCACTTTGTGGGG
>JPKZ01001541.1:692618-801427 GCA_000803305.1 Toxocara canis
GGGGGAGGGGAGGGAGAAGAACGTGTGAGGTTGGAGAGGAGGGTTGACGTTAAAATGCGGTAACGCTTTTCTTGGAATGTCCCATGAAACTCCCCACTGCGAGCAGAGGTTGGACTGTGCGTTGGCGTATTGCAGATTGATTTCGACGAGGGTTTTTTTCTCTCAGCGTCGACACGAAGACATGAAATATGCGAGTGCACGTATGATGTTCGCTCATGCGTTAGGCGTACCGCTAAGCTATCCCCCTCCGGCACGCTCATCTCCTCCGGCGATTATTTCTACAAATCAACTGCCGCGGTTAAGTTTGTTCTTTAAAATTTAATCAACGACTCTTTTTATAAAATTCCGATATGGGAACTTTCGTTTTTTTTTTTTGAAGTGCACTTTGCCAGCTGAATATTTTGTTGAATATTTTTTAGTTGAATAATTGAATATTATGAGTTGAATCAGCACGCTCGATAACAATGTTTTTTCAATGGTTTCTTTAAAAGGGATTTTCATTTGCGTAACTTGAGGGCCGCCGGCCTATGAGAATTTTTTTGTCCCTTTTCTTTTAAACGAGTTATGATTTTGAAAATAGTTTTTGATGTAATTTTAAGTGCGATTAACTTGATTTTGTCAGACCAGAATTTTTCTGCGCGATGCTTTTATTTGCTTTTTTGTTTTTTTTTATTTATTGGAGTTTTTTAAAGGTTTTTAAAAAAAAATTATTTATTGGACGTTAGGAATATTGCAGGCCGTTTTGTTTTCTTTTATTTGCCATATTTCTTTTAACAGAATCCTCAAAGTAATTTCTTCACAGTATTCTGGCAGAGAGATCGATCGTCTTTTTCGTGAAACCTTTAGAAGGTGGAATGTACGGTGTTGTGAGATTGTTGATAAAAAAGAAATGTTCTTTGTGGAGGGGGGAGGGGACTGGCTTCATTCAAGATACAGTTCGGCTGTCCGAAGTTGGGTTGTTCGGAGTAATTTAGTTTGAATTCTTAGTAGGGAATATTTAGGTTTTACGGACAAATGCGCTTATGCTAATTTGTTGATGGTGTTTCAGATCGCGTGATATTCAAACAAAAGTAGAGATGGTATCACCGGTTCCATCCGATAGTTGCGATACGAGGGCTCTGCCTGTCCCGGAAACAAACGGCATCAACGAGCTCGCACAGGCAACCTCCCAGAGATTATCTGGTCAGCATTCATCTGCACTATTAAAGTTGACTTTAGGCAAAATTACGAACGCATGCCTGTTGGATTTGCTATTAGAACATCGGTAATGTTCGTCTCTAACAATTGTTCTCGGCCTGCTTTGGTTATAAACGAATGTCCTTTAGTTCTATTTATAGCGGTTCAGTCGTGTCCATCTTTGCTTTTTAAAATATAAACGCTTTTGCTGCCTTGTTGTTCGAGTATCATTCGTTTTTCTCAGAAAGTGGCGACCAAAACTGACCGCGAGAACGCGAATAAATAGAGATTTTTCAAAACCATAATCACCCAAGTGTGATCATTTTCATTAAGCCGATGTGGGAAAGACAGCTAAACGTGGCAAATCATTACGCACTTTACTAAAATTCACTTACAGTAACACGGCCGATGAGACAGCGATTGAATTTTTTTCCAGGATGTTTTTCAGTGCACTGTGGAACTTTCAGAAATAGGAAGCGTAGTGGGGCTGGAGCAGACTCGCGTTGCTGGAAGCGAATCATCAGTGGCAGCAGCTTCGGTTGACCCGAATTCGAATGCAATACAATCCGGACTGAGTGCCAGTACGGTCAATGAGGTCTCGTCTTTTCGATCGCCTGCAGCGACTCTTAACACGAATGCATCAGCAACAACCGGAATGAGGTACGGTAATGCTCGTTTTGCGAGAAACGACAACACTGCTTCGCTGAGTTGTCAAGCATTTAGAATGCAAAATGCTGATATTTGGTTGGTTTGGTGAAGAATTGAGGGAGCTGGCATGCAGCCAAGTGGGTGTCGCAATTTGTTTGCGCCAGTATACCTCTTCTGTGCGAACCAGCAGCCGTCGAGCGACGTGCGTTTTGTCGCTTTGATGATTTGGCGCCGACCAGTCAGTCGCCTATTTGCATCAGGTATCTGCATATGCTTTTGTTTAATTTTTTAAAAATATTCTGATAATCAGCGAGCTTATTATTCGTTCACATACGAAACATACAAATTTCACAGTGGCTGCGTTGTTTGACCGATTACGGCAGGTCTTCAATCAGAGGCCGGGCGGCGCACGTCACTGTTCAGTGCCGTATTCGTTCTTTTGCAAGCGTTTCCCTCGAAGCTGTTGCTCAGTTCCCTCATCATGCCGTCTTTTCTTATTCATTTTACGCATTCGCAATCACGAAATGATTGTGGAATGTGGAAATGTTGTCGAAGCCCGGCGTAGAAGCGTGGCAGGGTCATATTTGGATGGGGAGGGGGATAGGTGGGATTGTAGGAAATAGGAGGAGATGCCGCCCAACGGAGATTGTCGATGCAATTCATTCGAAGCACGAGAGGGTTGTCCGCCATTCCCGGCTGTTGTGACTGTGCATTTGCTTATCATTCATGTAGCGCTAGAGCACTTCGCAGCGCTGTTCGAAACAGATCTGATATCTCTCTCAAGAGGATATCAAACTTAAAATATGCTTAAAAACAGATATGAGCTTATTATCTACCCTAATATATATGGAATTGTTCCGCTGTATGATTTTGCCGGTCGCTTTGGTATCGTTCATATTCGTGTCAGTGAGGCAATCTTGGATAGGCCTAATAACGTCTACTTGAGTTTGCGTCGTCTTTGTTTCTTTCGAATCTTTACATCGGTCTGAAATCAGTGGGTGTTGCAAATGGATGCCGATTTTTCTTGTCATGCGCCACGTGCCGTCGGTGAATTCAAACTCGGCGACCACGGTCATGCTTACTTTTAATTGCTTGAAATGCTCAAGATATTCTCCAACTCCTACCCGATATCAGAGTATGGTTTAGAAAATGGGTATGTTCAGGTCGGCAAATGATACGGCCATACGTGGTTATGAGCAGCGTGGAGTAGTAGAGCCGAACGGAGCGCGTGTATATCGCGCCGTGAGGAGTAATACATTACGAAAGGGCGGTACGCCGGCAGTGCTCTCCTCAAATGGTGCTTCGTTGTATACGCTGCCCCAGCAACAACCCAGATATCTCTACGTACGTGCGTCAGTTTCACCGCCTATCGCCGGCTCAGAGCTGACTGGATTGTTCACAGTGCGTTTTTTTTTGTCATTTTACAAACGGGGGAGGGTGCTTGTTGTTGACTTTCTGAGGAAATGAGAACCTATAGAAGATGAGCGCTTTTTCGATGACGGCTTTCACAGTTCTTGTGATTTATCCGTTCTGTTCGTCAGGATTTTGCACCCAACACACGCCACAGTTCCTGAAAGCCGTACATTTTTGAAGTTATAGCTTCTTCTTGTCGTTGTACACGCACGTTTTGGAAATCTGCGATCGCTTATTATTATTTTCAGGCGCTTTTGAACGGCAAATGAGGAACATTAAATGATCATAGAGCGCTTCTGACGTTAAAGCAGAAAACATGTTAATTTTAGTTGTTATGAATACAGGGTTCTGTAGCGGATATTGGTGCTGAATTTGTGGGCGGCGAACGGCAGCGGTTAGAACCGATTCATGATGCTCAGAAGCGATCCAACGGGCGTCTTCTCCGGCAGATATCTGCCCCGCGCTTTTACGAACTGCCGTCAATTCTGAAAATGCGTGTCTCGTTGCATCAGCCCATCGCAGCTAATGGTTTGTGGTGTAATGCATTCCTGCGTCGCTTTTCATCCATTAGTTGCATTTAAATGATACATCACTGCGTTCGAGAGGGAGGAGGGAGAAGGATGAGAGAGGAGGAGGTAAGGGAGGCGAAAAACCCCTTTTCTCTTTTTGCTGATTAAATAAAGGGATAGTCAGTTGTTTTTTTTTTTAATTTCTAAAATCTATTTGTCGCCAATGCAAAAGAGGACATAAACCACAGGTCGCAATATTTCTCGATTTTGGCTGAATTTGATTAGGTCCGCAACCGATTGGAGGCAAAGCATGAATAAAAGCACTTTTTTGTGGAGTTATTTTCGCTCGACGTCGTTGAATTCTTGTATGCATGTTTTCTTTGGCGCACTATCTAGTTCTTGAATCATGGTTTTTCGGAACTTCTCACTGCTCTTCGCTTCTTCTCTTGGTCTGTGTTCCCCCTCCCCCTCCCCTCCCTTTCTTATCTCCCTGTCGACCTCCATCCACCTCAAACCATTATCTTTGCCACCAAATGAATATCTTAACCATTCTCCGCTTGAACGTTGCTGTTATTCTTTTGATTATGTGCAACGGAACTTCGTTTTATGCTCACGGGGACTTGACACCTCTTAGCGATTGTCTTCCTGTAAACATTGCTTGGTAAGATTTTATTTTTAAAAAATTTTTGGTTGATGTAAAATGTTTTCTCTACTGTTGCTTTTAGTAGTTAGCGGCTTAAATTTGCAAGATTGTTAAGGCCGTCGTATGTTGCAGAAGCAGCCGTACTGACGACAGCGAGTCCCATAGCAGCGTGCTCGTCCCCAAGAGGTCTTTCAAGAGAGGATGTCGAGTCAGCGCGCGTCATCGACTGTCCATTGTTGTTTGCTGCCTCACCGACATTAGCCACCAGGGCAGCAGAAACCGAAAGTGTTTGCGCAGGTGCATTCCACAGCGTTCTGAATTATGCAAAATGCTTCCGATCAGAAGAATCGCTTATAATGACTTCTTTCAGTCTCAGTTGGGAAATATTTTGATTTTTAACATTTCTTGGTTATTATTTCCCATGGGACTTCAGTAAAGCAGCTATGATGAATGACAACAGATATGTGCTGGCGAACTTTTTTTCTAGATTCGGAAATCGTGGAAGTCGAAATTTGAAAAATTGCGGAATAAAATGCTCAGTTGAATAGGATTGCTAGCCATCACTTTAGATGCGTATTCCGTTGCGAAAACGGCGTAATGCAAAACATAAAAAATGTGTTTGAAGTTTGTGGAGGTAGTGTAATTAAGAAATGATTTTTTACCTGAAGTCGATTCTTTGTATATTTTTTGAGAGAAGATAATGGGATCGAGATTGAACCGTTTTTATTGCGTATCGACGACGCGGATGTGATAAGAGCAAACTGAATGGTTGACTTTTGATGAGGAAACGAAGAAATGCAGCCATTCATCTTTGTAAAAGATCAGTCAAAATTTGATTCGTTAGTTTAGCGGTTTTACACTGGAGAGGAGCAATCGCATTGTGCAGTTACAGCGTTTCATATTTCCACCAAATTTTTCCTGACAATGTGCGTAGGCTGCCACATTTCATAGTTAATGTTGTTGCAAAAAAAAGTGAAAATAAATTTCGCATATTTGCAGCACGAGGCACACGCCCATACGCAATCACATCGACAACTAGTGCGTGTGTTAGTCGTGGATCACTGTTGCTGAGTAAAGGAGTGCAGGGTGTTGCGGTTGCACAACTTTCCTCTTCCGTTGTGCACTCGTTTCGTAAACCGCAAACCCTCATTACTAACACCTCCACGAAGTCGCCTGGAAATGGTTTGTACTTTAATGCTGTTCAAGAAACCGTTTTTTTTTTTTGTTCTTGGACAATAATTCTTCTGTTTAAAAAACTGAAAACTGCTTGTGTAAGTAACCCTTTCTTTTACTTTTGTAATAACGAGAGTATGTGGCACTAGTCAGGCTTTTTTTTGCTGAGAAATGCGTATGTAAGTAATCTTTTTTCTTATTCTTTATTCATCTGTTAGCTGTAATGAGAATAACGCCTGATGATAGTAATTGAAACATTTCCTCTAAATAAGCAAAAAATGGTCGTTTTCTTCTAGTGTCCCGAACGCTGTCGCACCCTCTTGCTGGTTAGTTACGAGGGGTGGAAAGAAGAACGGTAATTCGAAGTTTCCATGGTCTTATTCATTTCTTGTTCGGTGCGCCTCTAGACTTATGGTTTGTTCACTTCGCAAGCAGAAGTAGGTGAGGCTTTGTTGTGAAGCACATTTAGTTTTATTATTGGCATTTAATATCCGTTTTCCATTACATCTTCTTGCCATCTCTTCTCTGATGAATTTGATTATTTCATAGTTTAGGTGTTGCCGGTGGTGCACCAAGTGCAGTTGGTTTTTTGGGACGTACGACAGCAATGCAACAATCTTTAGGAATGGATCAACATCGCACGAGCGGTGCCATGCCCACGGCAACAGTTACGGCTACTGCACGAAATGGCACCGCATTAGCTGGGATCCGAACTGGGCCTCGAACGGTAACCGTTGTGCCAGTGCTGAGCAGATACCCCATCAACAACAGCAGCACCTCACCGACACAAGCTCGTATCGGTGGTCTGACAGCACTCTATCGTACTTCATCACAGACAGTCGCCTCGACCGGCAACTCAGCTGCGACATGTTTGTCTGGTTACGCAACAGAGTCACGTACGTGCTAGTCTGAGAGAAACTACTCTTGCGAGCGACTAGTTGATTCGCTTATAATGGCAATGGGCGGTGAATTTGTGTCGTTGTCGCACACCGCGTAGCTCTATGTTTGTTCTTCAGTTAAGGGTGTACAAAGTCTCTAAGAGTTGAAGTCTTTTTGACCAGGCGTCCCGCATTTCATTTTGGCAACCAGTCTATGGATAATGCCAAAACAACGTCCCAAGAGTAAAGAGAGGACATTCTGATGTATTCTGCGACTGCTGTTGTCTTGGTCAAGCGGATTATTATGTGGGTGGTTATGAATAAGAGTTCGTGCGACATATCAGTGAGTAAAACCGCAGGACGTGGTTTTCTGGAATCATCTATTTCTTCTCTATGCATGTGTGAAAGCTAGCGAAACAGCCTGCTAGAGATCGGCATGAACTTACCGTCCGGTCCTA
Organism: Toxocara canis; assembly: GCA_000803305.1. Lineage (NCBI taxonomy): Eukaryota > Metazoa > Nematoda > Chromadorea > Rhabditida > Toxocaridae > Toxocara > Toxocara canis. The sequence goes on from JPKZ01001541.1 coordinate 699,517, forward strand.
TGTTTTCGTTTCTTTCATGGACGCCAAACTGTCGTCGATTTATATATATGGGGTAGTAGTTCACCATTTGCCAAATAAGAATGACGGGTCCACGGGGATTTTGCTTAAATTGTTTTTTTTTTGTTTACATTGAAATTTCCTTTCTTCCTCAGGCGGAATAGACGGAATGTGCATAAACAGTAAACTTGATTACTCAAAACTCTGACGATCGTTAACAAAATGTTACGATAAATTTCGTTCATTGTTGTTGCGGGATATTTTGCAATTCAGGTCTTTAATTGATTTTGTAGCATAAAAGCGTCATAGGTGACCGGAATTTATCTCCTTCTATGGTAGGGAGGAGTTTTTGAGCTGTTAAATTCGCAAATAATGACAGGAGTCGATTTTTTCGGGTTGGTGAGTGTCGTTGTGATGCAGAATTGTTGCTGGAGTCATACTTGAAACCACTGGTGATGAGTTAAGGCATTTTAGTCCATCTCTTATAGAAAAATTTGGTGGAAAATTTTATACGGTTATGGAGTGAAAATATGAGTGTTTCAACGCGGCCAATGATTGGGCCGATGGCAGGTTAGGTGTACTTTTGGCTGATTGTAGTCAAAGAGCTTTTGTGTCATTAGGTAGTTTTTTTTTCGCCGAAAATGGCTTCGTTAAGTGCATCTCGGCGAGGGATTTTTCTTCTCAGCGGTAAGCATCGGTCTGTGGAAGAGATATTTCACTGAAATGCATATTTGTGCATAGTTGTATTTTTTTTTTCTCTTATTGTTCACTCCGAATAAATCCCATCACTCTATCGATCGTTTGTTTCACGTGATCATCAATGCTTTCAGGCGTGTACGGTTTTTTTTCCTTGACAGCGTTTCGGATTTGCGATATTTGTTCTTGCAGTTGTGCTTTTCAGTTGATTTGATGATCACATTCTAATGACCATGTACTGCTGTCGATTTATTCACGACCGTTTGTTTCAAAAATACATATTTTAAGGGGATTTTCAACCGTAAAAAGACTCAAGAATTCGTCTTGTGGGATTGATTGAGGAGCGTTTTTGAATAGCTGTTGGTCGATGGTGTGTAGGTGGACATTGATCCAGAGCCTTATTGAGATTTGAGTGTAACGAGACAAGGTCTTTCGCTAATGGTCGTAGTAAAAATTATTGCCATTAGGCAGAGGTGAACGAGGGAATTCGCCGAAAGATGATTCGGACGCGAAAGTATGCAAGAACAATGAACTGGGAGTGAGTGCTTTAGGAGGAAGTTATGCGCGGATGGCATGTTTCTTAATCGCACTCATAATTGCGTTCCATACTGTAGCGTCAAGAGCATGCAGTCTGCGTTATTTTCACGGGGAAGCGAGAAGTGTCTGCATTGGTGATCCGGTTTTTGGGCGCATCATTTGAATTTTTTTTTAAAATCCTAACGCTTCGCAACCATTGTTGATAAGAATGGTTCCATTTAATCATGGGGAGGGGGGTGGTGGCGGCTTTTCTAATGCTTAATTTCTTTAAAAGTATAATGCGAAGAGTTGCATAGTTACCTCTTTTTTTTTTATAAGGACGGTTTAGTTATATTCACTGAGTGCGTTTTACATGAACGACGATGGAAAGCTACGTAATGGCTGACGTTGTTTATACGTTGTGTGACTTCTTTACTGTATCGGTGTCGTTGATCGCTGTGGAGGGTTGTATCTCGTTTTTGTGATGTTATATTTGAAACGTTTCGTTGTACGCGTTTCTCGCTGTCTCGTGCTCAATTTTTTTCTCTCAACCGATCGCTCTTTCTGCCGTTCAGCGCATTCTTTTTAGTTTGTTTTTTTTCTAGTTTTTTTGTACTACATGCATTGCATGAGGAGATGAAGATGTAAGGGGTTTTTGAAACAGTTGGTTGACTGTTTTTTAATCATAAACGTCAGAAGCTGTTTTCATTTGAAGAAGCGAGGTAGTATTCTGTTTACGGAACAGACGATCGATCAGTCTTTGTGATTAAGAACGGGANGGGGGGGGGAGTGGGTAGAGTGCAGCGATATTTACGAATTGTTACTTTAGTTACTGAACGCGTGACTTATTTGCTTTCTGCTGTGCTGCTGTGGCTTATTTGAGGAGTTCAAGTTTGTGATATATGGAGGGGAGGGATGGGAGATGGCTCACGTTGACGACGAGAGATCTGTTTTGAGTACTGTCCAGTTTGAGCAGATCGTGCTCGTTTTTTGTTCTGCTCATTTTCTTCTATTGAATGGCGCTTTTATTTGATTGAATTTTTCTCCTCAGTGTGATTGATCTATTTGGCGGTCGCTGATGCTGCATTCAAGAAATTTATTAAAAAATTACTCTGTAAAGGTTTCGTTCAAGCAGATTTTGCATTTCAGGTTGTGGAGGATGCTAGATGGTGTTAGAGTGAAATTACTTATTATCAAAGTAAGTTGGAGTTTTTCGGCGCTCTTTTTTCGGAGCGGGTACGGATTGTTGTGGAGCGGGTACTCAATTTGTGGACAACGGTCATCGGTGTCAACGCCGTTGGGAAGGCGACAGTTGTTGCTCTATTACAGTTGAAATCTGCCATGGTTTGAGGGCGACTGTTTGTGAAAGTGGGGGTAGCGAGCGGGAGAAACTACAGGTGTAACAGCTGTATTATTGTTGAAAAGAGTATATGATATTGTTAGGACGCTGAGCAAGCATAGGATAGAGCAAAAGGCATGATACACTTCGTCAGGTATTGTGAAATGTCCAGTATTAATTACCTTGTCTGCCTTCAAATGTAGCCTTTCCTAAAGAAGATGGTTAGTTAGCACATCCCTGCCCGTAATTGGGTGACTGATGAGTTAGTAACAGTTTTATTTCATACTTCACGTATGCAATCAGAGTAAGATTTTAAACGTTGTTGTTTTATCTCATGAGGAAGTCGTTCAGAAACACCGTCCGATTTAGTCGCCGTCTTTGGCCTCATTAAAAGCGTTAAGATTGAATGAAGAGGAATAAAACCATCCTTACGGGTCGTGATTGATGCACGCGTTCATATGCAAATGGTTTCCTGCGCAAGTGCAGGTCGGCGACGATAAAACCGCCGAGAAGTGTGACAGCAGAACGGATTCCTCGACATTTCTACAGGAGCCGTTCCAGCTGGATTATTCGCATATTGGCTACTGTCAAAACTGAAAGTTACGCACCTGCAGCACACAATCTACGAGTAAACGAATCGATCACAATTGTTTTAGGGCGTTCTGTTAAAGAAAGCTTAACAACAAATAACTGTCGAGGTTAATCCATTGTGGGGAAAATAATTCATAATAACGTATACCATCGCTTTGGTGGTCAAACGTCTTTGACGTTACCTTCAAAATAAGGCAGTATAATTCTTCAAGTAAAGCTTTGTGGGTGGCATTATCGATGTCTATGCTTCCAGCCGGAATGGCATCAAAAGCGTTAACCCTTTCGCACAGGACAAGTTTGTTTTTCTTCTGTACGCTGGCATTTCTGGCTAATTTCCATTTATTTTTACACTGTTATGTCTCGAACAGAAACTAATGCTGAAAAGTTTATTTGCCAAACGCATTACTGTAAGCAAACGTGTGTGCTTTTATAACTTGAGAAAGCTTCGATTTTCCACGCAACGGATTAGGATTCCTTATGCATGAGTTTTTCCTAAAATTTACAAGTATGACTGCAGTTGGTCAGATGGCTTCCAGTAATCGGAGTTATTGGCGATTCGGAGCCATCTTTGGCAGATCGGATTAATTCGGTGGTTGTACTGAATTGGCGCAGTTTATCGGCATGATAACTTTACATAGTTAGGCAAACGTTCAAAGACAATATGAATGCGTAACTGCGAGAATCGGTGAACGGATGAGCGGAAGTTGTTAGGCATCGCATTTGTGTTCAGAGAGAAAAGCTTTTACGACATGTGCCAACTTTGATATTCGTTAACTTAGCTGAATCGTTTATACAATCATATTGTGCACAAAAATAACACAAATACGGCGTATCACAAATGCGAAAAGTTTTGCGAAATATTCTAAATGAATTTCTCAAAAGCAATAATAAATAACAGATTAACACATAGAAATTTGTTAGGGCAACAATTGCCGACAAAGGAAAAAATAGCTTTTCCATTTTTAGATGACTCGTTTAAAGGCTTACAAGAGCATAAGAGAATAGGAAACCACAGTTCGAGAGAAAGCCACAAACAGTGAAAAAAAATTTTCACCATTAAAACTTCGCCATCTGCGCAAAAAAAACAAAACTGCGTGGACATTTTGTTTTACAATTTTGGCTATTGTTTTTTGCAATCCGTATTAAAAAAAACTAACTTCAAAAATTGTTGCTATTTTGATAATCTATTTTGATAGATGCCACAGACTTGACGCATTCTCGTGATGTTTGTAAATAACAAAAAAAGCTCTTAAAATAACAGTTTCATTTGCTACAATTTTCTTTTACGTTCTATAAGTTTGAATAACAAATCATTCTGGAGCAATATGGCGAGTACATGCTAGCATTACGCCAGGCGGTAACAACAAATCGATTGTTGTCTTTATAAAACTTTAATCGATTCGCTAGACTGGAATTATAGAATCGCCGACCGTATGCATTACGGTCATAAAAGCTTAATTAAGGCTTAGCGCTGCGTTCATATGGAAGGTTTCTTCTCGTTGACGCTGCAAAAGCAATTGTGCTATTTTTGTATTTTAAACATACAGTCTTTTTTTCGTAGCTAGAGAAACTCTTTTAGTCTTTTGAAGGTCGATCGAAGAAATCCATATGAAATAGCTTTATGTTTTAGACGGATGTCGTGACGACGGGTGATGCTCACATCAGTTTTGTTTGATCTTGCTTTTATTAATGAATCCTTTGGATTGTCACACTCTTTTGTTTAGAAAATTCAACAAGCAAAAAGCTTTGGAGCTGGTTCGTATCACTTTAAGTTTTCCTCCAGTGTTTTCAGCTTGCTCGATTTACGTTTTTTTTGCCAGAAGTAAATGCTAAGATATGAATTAAAGTCGAGACGGTACTTGCCATCAAACTTGCTGTAATCGACGGATCAGAGCAGCTTTTTACGAATGAAGCAACTAGCTTAATTGTTGCAACGCAAACGCTAGCACAGCGAAAGCCACAATTCTTGTTTTCTTTGCGTACAAAAAAGCTCGACGCTGTAGAAGTCCCATGTCAGCACGGCCGACGTACAGCGTGTTCAGTGATCCTTACTTTTTGCTCAACGCCATACTTGAATTTACAAGTGCCTTTCGTCGTGTATGTTGCTACCTGAAATGTTTTCATTGCTGTTCGCCACTGCTCTAAACGATAGAAAGCTATTGCGAAATCAAAAAAGGAAACGACGATGATATTACTAGATGATGAAATTTCTTTCGTAAAATTTTAAACGTTATTTTAAATGTCAAAGGTATAAAATTTCATAATATAGAAAGTTTATGTATATGGCACAATCAGTTTTCTCTATTAAGAACTACGGATATTAAAACCATCCATGCGTGTTATAAATTACAATGTTATGTACTTAACATAGGAAAATATGAACTGTGTTGTTTACTATTCTGGCATAACACCCCACCTCCTAAACGCTCCGTAAAAGCTTTATTGAACTTTGAATGGAAGGGCTGGCCGGCACTCGCTTTTGAAATAAGTTTATTTCGGTTCTCCGGGGAATGGACGCTACGACCGACGAACGGATGAATCAACTAGGAAGCGCACAATTTTCTTGACTAGCCACGCATTTAATGAGCTCAACAACGCTCAACTAGGTTCGATTCCACTTATGCGCGGGGATCGCATTCGGGAGGTGATGCGTTTAATTGCGCACCCCCACCCCTCGTCTTGCCATTTCCCTCTCTCAAATGTCGATGCTTAGAGCATCGTCGTATGTGAAGCTCAATTCTATATGCAGTTTTGCATACTGATAGTTCTTTTTGTTTGCACTGCCGTGCATAACATTTTTAACGTCTAGATACATCCCTTCAGGCGTCTATCAATTCGTTGCAACCGTTCGGTCATCATAAGCTAAGCCACCGTTTTCGGCTCACCAATTTTGTTCCCAAATCCTCCATCTGGTTTTTTTAAAAAATTGCTTCTTGCAAGCTTTTTTTACGTGATACCAGTGAAATGTGGTTTTTTGTGAAATAATCAATGATACAGATGTATATGGCGAACATTTCATTGTTGAGTGCATGTATCGCTCTCGACACACAATTACTAGGCAAAAATTTTTTTAAAATGACATTTTTATACTAGTGTTACTATTGATTTTTTTCTCTACGATCGGATGTTTGTAATGTGTAAGCCAAAAAGGAGTTTCAGTGAACTAGCGCAATGGATGAATGCACTCCCAGTTGAAAAAGGAAAATAAGATTCGTGCAATCATTGCTTTTTTGAACTTTTTTCTTCTACATTGTTTCTCTTACGATAGGATTGCTCTAATTTCAGATTACCAGTATGATCTCCACTAGGAGCTACTTACCTTCAATAAAGAACTTCTGCTGTAGCCTCATTCTCAAAATCGAAGGTCAAGGCGTCCATAGAAGTAATCATTTTATGGGAATTAAAGTACGAAGCTGAATGGGTCGAAAATCTGCTATTTCTTTTATTGCTTCAAAACAACCTGCCTGTCGGAGTGCTTTGTCATCTCAATTAAACCCCTTCTGGAATAGAAATGGTGAACCCTGAGACTGCCATTAGCGGTTATAAGATATGCAAAAAATCTCGAAAACGACTGTTGTTGTTTTCGTCATTAAGTGCTTCATTCCAGTGTAGTGGTGTGGATGACTGGTGCGAATATATGAGTGTGGAATGAGTTGCGGCTGCGATATTTGCATAAGTGCCTTAGAAGCGTAGTGTGATGATCATTATGGGTGACAAATGAATTGTCCCATTCATCCACCACCACCCTCGTTGCTAATCGACTAGTTGTACAAAGAACCAATGAATCATTCATGAGCGTGTGAACCAGCGCACACACATCTAGTCGTTAGTGAATCGACCATATCTGCTCATCATAGCACCCGGGAAGGACACAAAACAAAACAACGGGAGGAAATGTGGCCAATCAGCTGGTCTAACCACCGAACTGTTATATGCTTTAAAACTTACTACGAACTGCACAAAATCATGCAACATCTTCACTTCATTGTCCGGCAAGCGGCAGTCCGTAGAAAAATTATAGCGTGTTACTTCAATTAGAATGCTTATGGGTAGTGCCTGCCGGGCGTCTGACCTTTCAAAATCATGAGTTTTGCCAAATCTTACCCAAAATTTAAAAGACGTTTTTTTCAAATGCTTTTTAGGTTACGGATTCATCATTCTAATAGGAAAAAAGTAGATCATCTAGCTGCGACGAATGCCCGCTCTCGCCTAGGTATGGCCATCAGCACCGGCACTTTAGAATTTTAATCGTCTGGAACGATTAAGGGAAGTTTTATAAAATTCCAAGATCACTATGATTTCGATTAAGAGTTAACTGAACGAGATACACAGGCTTCTAGGTAGCAGCGAGAAGGTTTTAACGGTCGTTTTTAATGTTAATCCGCAAATAACATAGGGGACTTTGGAGGAGTTTGTGATAAAATGAGGTTGTTTGAGCTTGTGAAGTATAGGCATATGATCGCCTCTGATGATCATAGTAAGTCCTCAAAAGTTATTCTGGTTGAATTTTGCTCTAATAGTGACGTAAATTCGATGAATTCTGTGCAAGATTGATTGGAAGCACTTACGTCTTGCGTAACGACGAAACCCATAGCTGGATAATTGGGAGTACCGCGAATAATGTCGGCGATTTTGCCTTCGATTATCGTCACCAAACTATTATTGTCACGCAGATTCGTTACTGTAACGATTACTTTCCCTGAGAGGCGGCCCTCGATCGTAAAACCCCTGCAGGAATATTTTTTTTCCTTTCTTTAAAGCAAAAATTAATAGAAATCCAGTATTGTCAGTTTTTCGCTGTTTTCACAAAGGAGCTTCTATTTTCTCAGTCACAGCGAGAGAAAAGCTGTTGTCTATTTGCGTAATCTTATTCATATTTGAAACATTCACCTATAAACGATTTCTAGTTTTTCAAAATAAGCGCACCTTAAATACTTCAGGTGTGATATCAGTTCGAAAGATATCCATGTGCGAAAATTTTATAGAGAAGACAAACTTCTGTGTAAAAGAGGTTTGCATTCATAAGGTTGCCTCTGCTCAACTAGGCATCCGTTTTTTTCACTGGAGGAGAATGGGGAGAGGGTGGTGGGGAGGGGAGGGGCATCTGTTCTTCTAGCTGAAAAGGTAGACGCATCAACTGCTTCTTACTTCAAATACAGATTGCTTTCTTCCCAGTTGATGTGGAACAGTCTCATTTCGTTTGACTACAAGAGCCTTAATGCTTTTATATTTGGATGCCGCCCGTTGTTTTAAACCATATTTAATGCCTTATTTCGTTTATTAGCTATATGGTGTTTTTAACGATTTCTATTCCACCATGCAGCGTTTCCTATTTCGCTTTTTGTTTGCATTGCTTTACACACAAATTAATGTTTGCCATTTGAATTTTTGTGTGCTTTCCTCGTTCATTTCTTGTAAGTAAACGTTTTCATTGTCATTGTTATTTGGATGTAACTAACGCTGCCGCTATAGGCTATTTGGATGGGGCTCTAATTCAAGGGTACAAGTATGGCAGAATACGGTAATCACTCCAAATGAAGTGTCTTTTTATGCAACTAACGCTGCCACTAAAGCTTATTGGATAGAGAATATAGTTATTTTTATTCAAAAGGATCACACCACACTGTACCTGGTATGATGTTCTTCTAGGATCACTAATTCGGCTACCGTCTCGCAGAGAGGCGGCACTCGAACGGTACTATCGACACCCCAAATCAACTCCTCTTCGGTGGTATTCTCACCGATGTGCATCACCGATACTTCGTTATGGAATCCAGCATTCGCTTCGACTACCTCTCCGGGTGTTTTCAGCTTCAGCGCCATTTCGACACCACGACAGACGCCTTTCTCTAAAAATCACTTTTACGGATTTGTGCTATAAGCAGTAGCTATTCGTTGAAAACAGAAAAAGCAGGCAAAACGTTTCGTTTTGTTCATCAGCGTTCTCTGGATCGTTAAATGGATTTTTATGATGAATTCTTGCTTAGTTTTTGCTGTTGATATCTTCCAGAAAAGATGTTTGATAACGACTGATTGTTGGCAATTATAGGTTATCACCGTGCTTGTAAGGTGTCTTCTTATAAAAACCAACATACTGATTAGCATATGGAATTGGTCAAAAGAGAGCGGCTAAAAAACGAAATTAGCGCTTGCTCGTTTTTTGCCACTTTTTTTCTAGTCTTTCCATAAAGGCAAGGAAGGCCTTTTCGAGCCATCGGCAAATCAAGCTGAATGAGTCAGAATTGCTGTGGAAGCTTCGAGTAGAATTCATTTTTATTTAACTTTCAGAAAGCAGTCCTTACATGAATATGATGTTGGAAGCTCAAAAATAAAAACGACTTTATGGCTTTGCTCATGGAGTCGCATCGTAGAGGGGTTGCTGATACATTTGGGCTGCCTAGAATGGAAAATATAGGCATTACGCCTTTTGAAGGGATTAAAACTAAATGTAAAATAAAAGTAAAACAAAATGTAGGATAAAACTGTAATAAAAAATGACCATTTTCTGGTCTGGATGTTTCCTTCAACTTTATGAGCTCGTGAGCTCCCACAGTCATAACTTTTTTTCGACAATCCCCAAAACATTTGTTGTTGGCACTCGCAGGAACAGAAACAACTCAATAGGCACCTGCTATAATGGTGATGTTTAGAATAAAATGAATGATCGGTATCGAAAAAAATTTCAATCATTTCATATCGTTGACTTATTAATTTCCATACATAGATTTGAGAAAGGACAAATAAGGAAGAGAATAACAGATTCACGTGAGCCTTTTGACTCAACTTATAGCGTTTCGATAAGCAGTTATGTTTCTTAATTCCTCAACATATAAATAATAAAGATGTTAGTTGAAAAGAACTCATGTGCATAAAACAAACGAGCAATGAAAAAAGAAAACATATATGGGATTTATATCTAGCGTATAGACAATGCTCTCAGATCACATCTAGAGATTACGCAAATTATGTTAGCGCAATACGCAGAATGATATGTTGCTCGAAAAAAAAAAAAGCTGACAGTTTGACTAAATGTGTACCCCACAGTCTATGAGGGAATTGTTCAATTGTTTGTGCTCTTTGGTACTATTTAAAATTTCGAATTCTTTTGCAGTACTCCGTTCATCGAACTTGTTGAGATGGACGTTGTGGAATCGTTGTAAAATGATACCATTCAATGTTTGGCTCGTTAACGTTGGAAAACTGAATGCCAAAAATTTTGGCGCAATAATCATGAAGAAATAATGAAATTTTCATGAAAAATTTAAGAGCAATTTGCATAAGCGCATATTGGTAACGATTATTGTGTAGCGTAGAGGTTCAGGTGTATGATGCGCATATCGTTTCATTCGTTTGGTTTTACTGTATTTCCAGTATGACTCATCAAATATTCGATGAGTTTCGAATTGAATATTTCTATGAGCATTCAAGCAACCATCTTTTTTTATGAGTTTGAAACGGCAAATTTTTAGCAAAGATCACAAAACGAGCGTAGATTTTCTCACAGTTCAAAAACTGGTTAGCGGCGATTTCGAGATGGCTAACCGACAACAACAGTAGCAGTGCTGCGAGTTGATCGTTCGGTTTTGAACGAATACTCTTGCTCCCTCTCGGTCGTATTCGTAAATGTCGATTTGAACAAGCATTGCTCTTCCTTTGCTTGACGGACCTGCTTCGTATCCACTCCACTCACCGTATAGACTGGCTCTAACGATTCATTGAACAGATGTGACCAATTTATATTGTACTGAAATTGATATCTGCTTAGAAATCCTAGAAACGAAACTGATATCGTTTAAAGATTTGGCGTATTTTGTGGATCTCTGCAAAAAGCTTCCCATCGAGAGCAGTTAGTTTTTTTTTGGGGATCAGTTAGTTAAATTCTGACAAATTTCCAATAAAATTATCTTGCAATTGGTCCATTGAAACAAATGAGTCTCTGTGGCGCAGTGCACAAGCAGTGATGCGTATGCATTGAAGCAAATCGCTTTATCAAAATAACGAATTCGGCACCTGGGAATTGCTTCTGCTTCGCTCCCCCTCCCCATTCGCCCTCTCCCTTCTCCCCCTTTCCTCCCTCAAACTGTCCAATGTTGCCACTTGCTTGCCACTAAGTTATTGTGTAAAGCCAGAAAACATCTTCAACAGCATTTGAATCCTTAGTGCAATAAGGACGATATATTCGAAATGCATACCAATTCTCCTCACCTCTTCAAAAAAAGAAGAACAAAACAAAGCAGAATAAAGCAAAACGAAAAAGCGATTTGAATACTCCTCAAATCACAGTGTTTAATTCATATATAATGTGTCCGACGTCCGTTAAGACGTAGTATAAGAAGAGGAAAATATGAATTACATAAATCTTGATTAGATCTCGACTGCATAGGTGAACGAGCACACTAACATATGGTCTAATCAAATATCTCATAAGCATTATTTTTCCTATGCCAAAAACCTGTAATACCGAACCAACACCGGAACCAATAAAGAGATGAATCATTGGGCGGCTCAGTTTTTACTAACAATAAACTGTTCCTTAGCAGGTTACAAAAAACACACATAAACTCGCGTAGTTTTTACTAGTGAGCACAACGTCCACAAATGTTCGCCGACGAAATATGAGCATTGTGTAATGGAAGAGAGTGAAGTGAACGGAAACGATATAAATAAACTACCGGAAAGCACTTTGTAAACAATATTTTACTGCGAGCTAATGTCCTTCATTGCATCGACAATTCTCATTGAATTCCTCGTAAACTCTTGTCCTAATGTTTTAACAATCACAGCATCTTCATTAATTTAGCGAAAATTGATCTTAAACACTCGAAAACAGAAACGAAACGATAAAAGCGTTTTGCTATGCTGTCCTAACTTTCTTAGAGGAAAAAAATTCTTTTCAAAATCGAAATGCACAACTTATTCTACAAAGACTGAAAGCAATCCAGCGAAGTGAATTATCTCAACAGAAAGCGATTGCTATGAGCTACAAACGCTTTTAGCGCAGGATTTCTCTTGAGTAGATGAACTCATTTCTCTAGAATTCACTGTTCTATCTTCTTCTCCACCATTTTAAAACGAGTGACAAAGGATAGAATCAAAACGCCAAATAGAAACGTACAGATGCTTCGCTACTTTATCAATAAACATAGAAGTTAATTCCCAACAATAGTAGATCGGAATTTCTTGATATGATAACAACTTTTTGATAATCCTAACATTATAGTTAATAGTGCAAAAATAATAGCGGCTTCACTAGATGATGTTTTTCGAAACGAGAACCAATTCTGCAAATTCGTTGTCGATGAAAGTCCCCAAAAGATATGAGCAAGAAAACAAGCGTAAGCTATCGATTAATCGGCAAAGTCAAAGGGTTCCTATTTTGGGCTTAGTGGATGGATGTACCCTTAGTGTGAATCGCTTTCGTGGAGACGAGGTGAGAGGAGAGATGGGGTGCGCACTTTATGGGTATGCAATTAGAGGTAACTGCGCGGCTCCCAGCTGGCTGCTTTTGTCCATCATCAATTCTAGCATAGATCATCGCCACCAACTAAGCGCATCCCCTAGAATATATGTAGAATCGTCCGTCGCTTATAGAGGAGAGAATCGTCCGTCGTTTATGGAGGAGAGAATCGTCCGTCGCTTATAGCGTTCAGTTTTAAAGAACTCTCGTCGACATCCTATATAGGTATGGTAGCATTTATTTGGAATTTAAAGTGCTGAACAGGACATGATATCGCTATTAACCAACCATAGCATTCATTATTTGTAGAAAGAATCGGTTGATGAGCCAGTAATGATGTTAATATGCAACATTTGTTCAAAGAGAGACCACTGGGCTCTTTTAGGAGAGATACGGTATTTTTCCCCTGTAATCCATTAGCTGTTAATTCTTTTAACTTTCTTCCTATATAAAAAAAGATTTTTGGATTATTCAAACATACTTCAAGAAAATCGCCCGTGTAACAAGCTGCATTAATGCGCAGCTGGTGAGCGATCGCTTTGTTGTTTACATCGATCAGCACAACATCATCATATTTACTAGAGAGACAGACGTTTAAACTGCGCTCCGATATACGGCCGCAATCAGCCAGACAAACGTCCTGTCACCAATGATCATCACCCTCACCAAACCACTTTAAATATCCATCATTCAAATGTCATCGCTTCTTCAATATAGACAATAAACCATCATCTGAGCAACTCTCCGAAAACGCTGACCGCGGCAACTCACAGACGGAAATGGAAACAAAAATGTGTTATGCATAGAATTGTAAATATGGGCATGCGTTATGCATCAAATTGTATATCTGGGATGTGTTATGCATGGGAATTGTATATCTGGGATGTGTTATGCATCAAATTGTATATGTGGGAATGTGTTATGCATCGAATTGTATTTATGGGTATGTGTTATGCATGCAGTTGTTAGCTTAATGTGTGAGTAGGCCCTAGCCGAGAGCTAGCTTTTCGACGTACAAGTGCTAACAGGCGGAGCTGTAATGCCACAATCGCTGAGGCATTTTGTGGACGTGAGAAGAAGCGTTCTACTCACACATCACGCTATATGGCTTTTGCACTGCAAATCGATGAGATAGTGCGATTGCTGATCGAGAAAAGACCGTCGAATATTTGTGTTGCTTGCATTGAGAAAACACGCGAAAACGAGGGATGCGTATACTTAGTAATGTGCCCATATCGCAAGCTGTTTTTTCTTTCAATTTGTTCCAACTTTCAAGAAGAGATTTTTTTCGACGCAGTTAAAAAGAAGCGGAAATGACGCGGATCTTTGACGGATACGGTCTGCGAGCATGTAACCAGCGGTCATCAACTTTTTAAGCTTCCCTCAACCCATTTCGAACTGTTGAGACATGGCATCAATAAATTTCTACGACCACACTGCCGGATTATTAAGCTTTGGTAAGAAAGCCTTATTAGACTTTTGAGTCATCGCATGCCAACGCTTCCCCCTCACTCTCTCTCTCCTTCCCTCCCCCCCGCCAGCGATCTGAGGTTTAAATAGAGAAAGGGATGCAAATAAATTGCGTGTGAGGAGCGTTTTGCATGGGATAATTCAAATATCGTACCAACGACTGCGACATAGGGTGCTTTGACAACAGCGCACACAGTGTTATTTTCCTACTATTCATCTGCTGCAGAAGTTATGCTGAAACCACCAAAGAAAAAGCCTAGGTGGCTGTATTATGCTCAAAGAAAAGCTAGCTGGTACGAAGCGAATGGAAATATGATTCGATTTGGTCAGACAGATGTTGATGACTGCACAAGCGCTTAGCATACGTTCTGTACGATGTGTTTCTCGTTGAGAATCTGAGTGCAGCTTTTGAATGATTTTTTGCTGATAATAACTTGCAAAGAATCTGGAACTAACCTGTAGATACTTCTTACTGATCCTTGCCTCTGCTTTAGTTTTAGTGACCTCGAAGATCTGCTTAGCCCAATTTAGCACCAATGCCTCCAAATCAACAAGATCCTTGGACGACGTACCCGCTGAGCAAGCTACATTGAGTGGTTGCGAAGTCGACATAACGTTTGTCCACAGAGGTTCCCGCTCCGCTTTGTCGTCACCACCTGAAGTTTTACGATATCTGAGTGTAGTCGCAAACACACACAAGACACCGTCAGGATCAGCTGTTATCTTTCTTGATGATGTCATCCCAAACCGAAACGTCCTACTCGAAGTTGCTCCAGCGGATCAGTGCTCTTCAGTGCGGTCGATTTTTCGGTGATAACGATTACAGGTTTTTGGGAGTTCACCTAGCATTTAATTTACGTCGAGCTCGATAGATCAAAAGCTTTGACTTAGCATCAAAACTTCAACGAATGATAACCAGTTGCAAAATTACCACTACATAAATTGATAGCCAGCTTATTCAAAAGATCTTAGCGCACAGCATAGCTGCGAGCAGTGCGCTTTACGTTTCTGGATTGAGCGTTACATGAAAATTATATTTGCATGTACTCTTCGTTTTCAAATCATTTTTTGTTGTCCTTGTTTTAAAAAAATCTTAAATTGCTTGCTTAGAATTGGCAACACTTTTTTCATTTACAAAATAGCATTTCTACAATTGAAAGCGTTGCTTTGCATACCGTAACAGCGACCGAAACCGGTTCTTCGTGCTTTCATGTTATGTTTAAAATGTCCTTCAAAGTGTCATTAAGGAATGCCATAAAAACAATCAGGGCCTCTCGATTAACTGCAAAAAAAAAAGAGAACTGTTTCCTCCATTCGAATGGGAAACAGCTTTTGGTTCGAAGATTTCTAAAAGTAACAGAAGATTACATTAGCGTCAATTTATAGGGCTGCAAATGGGTGTTTTTTTAATAGCATTTGCGATACAAGTTGCTTTCTCGCCGTTGTATACATGCCAGTAAACGAATGTACCGTATCACTTGAATGCTACCCCTAAAGTGCAGCCTCAGGGGATCTATTTGAGGTATACGATAAAACTCATTATAGTGAAATCTTCGAATTCGACGAACGAGTTCGAATGGAACCACTACACAGAAAACGTGATCGGCGCTGTGTGACGCAAGCCGAAGCGATATTTCATTTTCGTTCCGCAGATCGATTGTGCGCTCTCGTGACTACGGTATATTACTGAGCGAT
Source organism: Toxocara canis (assembly GCA_000803305.1). Lineage (NCBI taxonomy): Eukaryota > Metazoa > Nematoda > Chromadorea > Rhabditida > Toxocaridae > Toxocara > Toxocara canis. The sequence continues at coordinate 715,278 of JPKZ01001541.1, forward strand.
GCGGCCGACCGACTGCACCGCCTTCGCATTCCGGCCGCTTCGAGTGCCACATCGATTGCTGATGTTTGTACGTCAAGGCGATTCAGAGTGGTCACTCATGAAGCTTGACAGTTCTGTTCTGTTCCCGTTTCTGATTCGGGAACAACGGTATGCATAAAACATACTAAGAGGAAGGGGGGTTGATGTAGCCGGAAGTAGTTTGAGGTAAATTTATCGGGCGAGGAAAGGAACTACCGCTGCTTGGAAGGTTTCTAATTGCTATATTTGGAAACTTTGAGGATGGAGTTTGGAAAAAAAAACCTCGAATGACTATTTAGAGCGGTTTTCGATATGTAAATTTGGCGTTTATAGATGCGATTTTCAGTGGTAATGTCAAAACCATTTTATAAATAACAAATTATTGAAGATACAGTTCGCTTGTTGAAATTTAACTGTCGAGAAAATAAAATAAGACAAACATGAGGATGCTTCGCTATCTCGCCGGTAAACCATGGAGTTGAACCGATTGCAGTTGATATAAAACCTGTGAATGGCGATCTAATTTTTGTATTCAGTATGCACGAATCACGAAACTTCACTTAGCACATCCAACGTATGAGAAATTCATCCAGAAATTTTACTTCTTCACGTTCTAATACGCAGAAATAGTCGTTCTGAAAGGTAACGGTCTAAGTGTTTTAGCTGACGACGCAATTGCACATATCGGTTTGCCTGTATGCATGGAAATATTCAACATGCGTTAATCCTATGCACAAAGCAAATATATTAGGAACATTAAAATATACTTCGAGTACGCACATAGAAAAAATCCATTATGTGTCTCACCTATTCGCAGCTCTCAGCAACTTCTTCAGTAATCCTCAAAATGTGAAACTGAAAAATCCGTTCGACCAAACAGATGCGTTTCACTAATCATATTTGATTCGACTAAAATTGACTGAATCAGTTTCACTAAACATAAAAGATGCTAAAACAAACTTTTATCGTTATCTGATGAAAAAATGCTCTAATTTAGTGGTGAATTATTAAAGATATCATTGTAAACGCAATTTGCTGAAATACATGAAAAGTGGTGCATTAGTGGTCAATTCCATCATTTTCGGCCTTCATTGAAAGCAAAATATTTGTGATAAAAAGAGCAAAATTTTTCCCAAAAAGTTGATCAATTATCATATTTTATCATGACGGGTATTAAATTATGATATAAACGTGAAGTTTAAATGTTAAGAAAGCGTATGAGATACATCCGCATATATCAGTGAAATAAAGCGTCTCTAATAAATTATGACTCGCAAGAAAAGCTGACTAATAAAGAGCGAACGAATTACATTACAAAAATATTATAAAATTATGACGATGCGAGCATGGTATATCTTTTTCTCTAAAATTTCAATGATTTAAATAAAGATTGAAATGCATTTTTATTTGTTAGGGTATGAGAAATTTTGTAAGTGTTAAAAAAAAAGCAAGAATACCAAGCGATTAAGTAGAGAGAAATGAAAGAAATCTTTTTCACACTTCCGGTTATACTACTCGTTCCATCGATAACAATTTTCTAAATGACAGCTCATTACAGCACTATATCTTAAGAAAAGTTACCTCATTTAGTCTTTTTTTCTTCGTTATAAAACTTCTAACACTTCTGCGAATGAGTTAATGCAATATCTCTGATAAAACATCTGTGAGCTCTAGAGGTTCACGAATTACAAGAAGGGTTCATTTTAGGTGTTACTACATTAAAAAAGCTACTATATTTTTTTTCACCCTTTGCTAAGCAGCATTTTTAGTGCGAATGTGTTAGTGTTTAGCGGTATTTGTAAGCGAAGAGAAGAGTGACAATGGAGCTACTCTTTCGCCACCGTTCATCGTAGTCGTTCACTCGCTGACATGGAGATAGGGGCTTGCTTCGAGCCAATATGGTGTAATGCTTGTGAACAGCGAGCGCATTTATTTGTTGGCTTTCTCAGACTGTAATGCGTCAAAAGTAGCGCTGTTTCTGCAAACATCGACGGCAAAAAAAAGCTCAGCTCAATGCTCATTACAGAAATGTAAATAGAAAGTTTGTTAAAAATCATATATTGTCGATTAAAAAAGGGTAAAAATTAAGGAATCTCTTTAACATAACAGGATTACTCGAATTGTTCTCCTATAGTTTCATGTCTTCTGTACAAGAACGATAAAGGACTTGAAAGTTTCCACTGGTAGTATTCTTTATAAAGAATGCTTTCATATATCTGATGCATGCTTTCTCAAACATGCAACTCTCTAAAAAATTTTGTAAATTATTAAGCACCGTTTCTTCGTTTTGCAATAATTGATCATAAAGCTCTTTCTTTTTAACAACTTTCAACTCCCACAGACTGGGACATAAATATAAGGGAGGAGGGGGGGAAATAATTTTAAACAGTCGATGGACTACTTAGTTACTCCTTTATTATGGACAAAAGAACAGCTGTTAGGGAAGGAACCGTTCTTGAGCAATCTCAAATCGTTAGGCATTCCGCAATTACCATGAATCGGTATGAACGTGTTTGATATTCAATAGTATTCAATACTTAATGGCGCTTGAGTGATGCCGCAAACGAAAAGCGTTAAGAAATAAACGGCAAAGAGTTCAGAACTACAGAGTCCCGCTTCGATCACAGACTCTGAGATAACGGCAACTGGAGGGTATCCCGCGCCACAGGCGCCAAGGCAATATGGCGCAAGCGGATGCTGTATATCCGTCGAGAGCAACTACTGCATGGCAGCAGACAGCCGGCCGCTAAATTTCGCTACCGCCATCTTTTCACGCGCAGCGCTGATTCATCTTAATGTAAAAAAAACCGTGTCAAACTACACGACGCATGAGTCACCACCGTTCACGAAGTAATACTCTTACCGTACCTTTGTTGACGCAGTTGTCAACTTCGACATACCTGTTGTGGCATTACGATATTTATTACGGCAGCTCATGCAAGCGTTGTAAGAGACGGCAATAATATTGCTGCAGAGCATAAATTGCACAACTGCGGCGAGAAGGGAGTTCAAAACGTATAGCAAATGAAATCGTACCGCAGAGCATCGGCAGACGTACAAGTTCGCAGTTCGGGTTTTAGGTGGTTGCCGTCGATGTTTGGTGGGGGTCGTTGCTGTATGCTGAACGTTGGTGTAAGAAGATTAGTGCGGTACGCTCGGTTGCATCAATCCACTATTAGCAGCACTAGTTGCAGCACCACTACACTTCCCTCAATCCGCTGGCCGTTATGCACAAATACACCACCACACTAACGTAAAGGGACGTCGCGTTTTTAGAAGGGACCGTTCAAAATGTGTGCGCGCAAATAGATGAACGCCGCTTCAGCGCTTTTCTCGCATCATCGCTTGAACCAGCAGCCAACGACCACCACGCCCACCACACGGCAAGGCACCCAATCGCGATTCGTGAAAACGAAACGCTCGAGTGGCCGCTCACTATGAAGCGCCTTCGGCTAGATCTCACTGCACGGGTCTATGGATCGGGTGGGGGATTGTTGTTGTCCACATAGCAGGTTAGCTTTTCAGTAATCATCCGCTACAGCTCGTCGATGTTATCGAAAAATCTTTTGGAATACGACGCTGCGTTCGTTCGGGAAATGATTCCTCACTGTTGTCCCTGCAGGAATGGAATGCTGCAGACTTCAGCAATTGACTTCGACCATCGCTTTTCTTACAAAACCGATGTACTTCGCATTAAAGGTGTGCTTTCTAGATTCCCCGTCTCCCAAACAGTATTTCATGCGGCGGGATTCACAGTTGGCTGAAATTTAGAAAATGCCATCGAAATGCTCTTTTCTACCCCTTCCAGCCCTTAAACATTCAGCTGTCAAAGTCGACGCATCGGATAAAGTCATACACTGATACTTTTGCACCAGTGTATTGTTAGTGCGGATTGTGATATGAGTTAAAACAGTGGAGGAGAGTTATAAAAAAGCTGTCTTTGATAAACTGAAGAGAAATATTTTAGCAATCTGGACTCTTCGTTCTGCTTCCATTTGTGCTCACTAGGTTATCAATCCTCATAGCCAATATGGATTTGAGAATACACATATTTGGAATATGAAATTAATGCTTGTGAAGAGCAATGATAGCGAAGTTTGCGAGTCAGCTGCTATGTTCTGAATCGTGCAGAATCGTCTGTTCGGGAGTTGATCAATTTTTTACAACAAAAACCGACAAATTCATCGGTAAGTCTTTTGGTTTTTCAGCAGAAACTCATTGTTGGACGCTGCGCCAACCAAAAATTGTTTTATATTGAGAATTCAGCGTTGTTCGCATTTCGCCAGTGAATAAATTCACTAATAAGCGATGAATTAAATGCGCAGTATCATCCCGAACCAAATTTGAATAATACTGCTTTCATATTTTACGCCTTTTCTATAAGTTTCTTGATCGTCGCCTATGAAATAAATATTTGCATTAGGATGTGTCAGAAAAGAGGTGTGATATATTCATCGATGATGATCGTCACGTCTAGAGGTATGGTCACTCGCTCGGAGTATCTTGACAGTGTTATTTGGTAAAGTTCAGTTGAAACATTTCAGAAAAGGGAGGAGGGGAGAGGGTATAATGAATTACAGCATCACACCGATTACTTCAACTTCAAACGGAAGATATATAAATTACATATATCGATCCATAATCTACATCTCATGCTCATTAATGCAACACATATCATGAACTCCATCGAAAAAAATTGTATATTGCTTCTATACTACTGGATAGACCTTGAGAAATTCACGAGTTTGACGGAATCAGCTTTGAAAAATCTTTCCGGCATAATTCTTTAACTCTAAAGAAATATGTGACGATGAGGTTTACAAAATAAGCTCAAAAAACCATAACAAACAGTATGGAGAAAAAAAAATACTATGCAACTCGATAACGATGAATTCACATAGTTGGCCGCCGCCGACGACGTTATGGATGAAGGCGTTGGCATGAATATTGTAATTGTGCAAGTGAGTTGTTGTCAGACATTTGTGCAGATGGCCAAAGAGAGGAAAAGTTCAGCGAAGAAGGTTGAGTAAAAAAGAGAATTGAACAGATGGGTGGTTAGAAAAGGATGAAAGACTATGAAGAAGGCAACAAGAGAAGGAGGTTTTCTTTTGTCGTGCAAATCGCATCAAGTGCTCGTTGACTTTGCCGTTCATAATTGGCGCTATAGAAATGCGCAATAATGGTGCAGTATGATTATACGTAAAGGTGCTGATTTGTGTCTATCGACAACACTGTCCCATTTCGCTTTTAAAGCAAATGATTCCCCATCCTCACTTCCAGTAGCAGCACATCTCCGTTGCCATTAGCGATTTTCATTTACTATTTCCTCAAGCAGTGATCGGCTTACCCTGAAAGCAATCTTTGTTCAATGCTTGTGGGCAAGCCAATAAAGAAATATTTACTGCAAAGCCAGCGAAATTAAACGTAGGGAAACTGTGTATGCAAATTAGCAGCTTTTTTTCCGTAATAAAGGATGCCGAGTCTGTTATTTGCATAAAACCTTAACTACATTTATTGACCTGTTGATAGAGCCATTGTTTTGGGACGTTTTTTTTGAGCGATTATTTGCTGATTATGAGCGTATTGACATTAAAAAACAAAGCAACGATTTCGAGTTGTTGTCGACAGTCGTTAAAAACTGCTATTAACTACCATACGCAGTCTTCTCACTTTCGTGGGAGTAACTTCTTTCATCTTGCACAACTAACATAAGCCGTTATTACGGTTTGCATTTGCCACAGGTCCAGAAACTCGTTTCTGCGAGCGCATAAATTTTTAAACCGCGTTTAAAAAATCAGGTATTTTCTTGTGACTGAGTGCCTAAATCATGCGGTATTATCTGCTATATTCTACCTAAGTAGTATTATCTGCCCAATTCTACTACTTGATTTCATCGTTCACTGTATGCAGTTTTTGTGTCGTAATGCTAGGTAAGAAACATGACAAAGAGATGACGTAAAAGCGCAGTGAAAGATCTCGCATCAAGGACCAGTGAGCGTAAAACCGATCGCTGACATTTTAAAATATGTAAATAACATCGAGGTGAGGTCGAATTAGCTAAGCCAACAGACGCAATGTCGAAGCATTGTGGGATATCCTCGATTTGTTAAAGAGTAATAGTATCTTTGGAACAGAGTTTGTTGGGCGTATTTCGCAACCTGGGAATGGAATTGTCAAATTCGGTTTTTGAGCACCTCTTTGTGCACCTTCAGAAAAGCGGCCCACATTGCTCAGCTCTTCTCCTGAAATCCGTATTTTGCATCACCATTTCCTCCTTCCTCTTCTCCCCTCCCTCCTCAGTCCTTACTAAATTCTTGCGTGCTCTCGTGATCTTGTATTTTGGCAAAATTTCATTACTTTTTAAAGATTCTTCAAGTTCGCGATTTTCGCAGTCCGAGTTAGCCGTTGTTGACGAATTCATGCCAGAGAAAAATGGATGTTAACCTATTTGGCGCTTGAATTAGCATTCCTCTTATTCCTACCACTAGATTGGCAGAAGAGGTGGGAGTAAGGAAGGGGAAAGAAATATGGAAGGGATGGAAACAGGAAGATCACTCACCTATTCCACCGTTTTTGAAGAGCAGTCTGCGCTCAACAAGTCTACATAAACTGAAAAAAATTGAAAATTATGAACACTTCTCCAGGCGTTTAAAATCGTGAAATTCTCAGCGTATTTAGCGCAGTTAGCATTTGTCGATCATTAAAACCACCAGAAACGTTTGCCAAACAGCACTGCAATTTCCATAGTTCAAGGTTTTTGGCCCAAAATTCGTGACCCTTGAGATTTTTGTTCAAAAGCAATGACTAGCAAAAAATCCTCAAAAACGCTGGAGAGTTGAGCAATGTGGTGTGATTTGAACGAGGCTGCTGTTGAGCGCATCCGAAAAAATTATGGAGAGATTGAAGTCCCTTGCCGAACGGTCATTACAGTCGGTCGTCCACAGATTCTACAAGCCCGATCCGAACGCATCCGCTTGAGCTTTGTCGCTGTCTTCTACTCTGTTGGCAGTAATCAATTCCTATATATAAGTCCATAATTGATGAGAATTTTCGCGAAGATTTCAATCATTCAGATCATGGTTTCGTAACTCATTTTTCTTCTTAGATTAGCGCTTCAATCCATTTCAATACTCTATAACATTGAATTTTTTGTTTGTAATTCTTAATTTTTCGCTTACAACTCCTAGTGCGGAAAGCAAAGAGACACTTTCATCGTTTCGAACTTTCTTCAGCCAAAAAAAAGTCACCGGTCTCAAGTAAGCGTATTATACTTAGAAGAGCACTTCTTCCTTCCTTTTCAACTCGATATCGCTGACAGAAAACGTGGACGGCATAATTTAATTTCGCTACCTATATTCATTTATAGCAAAATCACTACAGTTCCACTTTATTCCACTGCGAAATTCTTTAGCACATATGTGATTTCCGGAAATGGTGTTGTTATGCGCAACGATGAGTTCATCGAAGCCATGTTTCGTAAGGGTTGGAGTACACCTGTCATTTCTTAAAACGCAAAAAAACATTTAAGTTTTGACAATTTTATAGAACGAATGTAGAGATTCTTTAAAACATTTTTAATTTATTTAATTAGTCGAATGTATATTTATTTAATTAGCTAAGTAATATTAAACTTTAAAAACTAACGAAGGTTTTATTTATTTAGTGAAATTAGATTCGAGCTTTGTTAAGCGGTTAGACCTTTAGGACTTAAGAACTTACTGCTTCCCTCAAGTATTCTTTTTTTTTTTTTACCGATTGACATTGTTTGACTCAGCAGTGTAGGTCTATTGAACTTCGATGCTTGTGAAAGAACTTATTTGTTCTTCAAATAGCGTTGATTGAAATGCTCTGACTTCATGACAAAGTCACAAATTGCGATGTTTTCTTTGAAATATTGTTTTGCAAACGTTTTCGGGGGGGAAAAAAATTGCGTCGATTGTTTCAAAGCCGGCCGTTTTTCGCTCGGCGATTCTTTGCACATTCTAGCATTCTAAAGAACTGTCAATCTTTCTCTAGATCCCATTCGAAAAATCTATTATCAACATCATGCGCCGCTTTTTGAAATATACAGCTGCTTAAGTACACGACTCTTTAGGATGTTCTAAAGTTCAAACTCGACCAGAGTCTATCGCTTTGAAGCGATAAAGCTCTCATTTCACTCGCTGAATCTCTCATATTGAAAAACCGCTTACTGCACTATTTTAGTAGTTGTTGCCATATATGAGAAGAAAGTTTTCATAGTGCTTCATTTCGATCACATTTACCAATAGTATATAAGAAAGCCAAGTACAGTGTTCATTATAAAGACTATTTAATTTAAAAAAAGAGAAGCCGAATTTGTGATATTTGAAATTACGTTTTGTTGCATTGAGTAGCTACAAAAGGCATATTTGAAAATAGCGATAAATCTGAACGTGCCATCACTTGCCCTTCACAGTGGTGCTTTCTCCGAACGGCGCAACGTCTATCACATTGCAAGAAGGTAATGCACTCCGCATAAGCGGTACTTCCAACTGTATTCTTTTTGAATCACTTAATTGCTTTCAGTGAATTCATAAATTTATATGAGAAGTAAATAGGTTGACAAGTTGTGAATTCGCGTTATTTTTATTCAAATGAGCACGGTGTCATTTAGTTCTATTTAAATTTGTTTTGTAGGATTCATTAGAAGCATCGTAGCTGAATGCATACAGCGAAACAATAGATGCGCAGCAATAAGGTTGGATTTCATAAGCACAATCTGATCGATGAATTTCACTGGCATGAGTATCGATGAAGTCTCCGAGATAATGAGGCCATTCAGTTGAGGCGATTGAAATAATATCGTCGCATGCTCTCCCATGTGACGATATTACTTCGTAAGCAATTTTTGAGTGGTTTCAAGTATGAAATGAAACATTCCACGAAGGAATACGGAACGCTGCAGTCGCGATTTGATTCGAGCGATAGTAAAAAAATTTTTAAAAAAGAGACCGTAGACAGCGAACTGAGATATTGCCATTAAAATTCCAAATTTCTTGGCCATCAAAATCCTAAATTTCTTGCCTTATCATGATATCTCTGAATAATGCTCCTTTCTGTAGCTGTGAACAACTACTTTTGAGTAGTCATTTTTTTCGATCACAAAATGACTGAAATAATCGTTGGCGTTCTCAGGTTTGGACTCGTTTGGCAAGTGGGATTCAATCGGATTCAACGTCTTTGGTCATTTTTACAACTAGAAGCATTGCATACGTTGCAATGCTTTAATACATTTTTAATTACGCAAGAAGATTTAAGTCTTGAATTAGGTAATTTTAAGTTCATAGCGCAAATAAAGTTTCCTTCTAAATGGTAATCAAATAAATATGAAAAATAAATTTCGAAGTATATGATTCATTGAAATTCAAACAATCGAACATAATATTAGCAAAAATGAATGTTAGACGTTAGCAAGAGGCTCGAAACGAACAGTGAAATCAGCGCATCTCGTTTATCGTTGTAGCAGTTGCATATGTGAAGTATTCGTAAGCAGTTTACGATCTTAAGCAATTTATGATGCAGCAAAGTGCCACTTAATAATTTCTTCGAATATTTCTTCTATTTGTTAATGATATGATTAGTTTCTTCGTTGAATTGGCAAGAACTATGTATTTTTACTTTTGAAATTTTTACACTTTCAAAGGGCCTAAAATCGTAGGTTTGACCTTTGACCTTCAGCGGTTATTTAACAAATCTATAATGGTAAACGATATCCGATAAACGTTAAATTATCAGTGCTGAGGATAAGTGAAGGATATGTGTGATGAGAGAGGTGGGAAAAAGTGAAGAGACTTAACGAAGAGAAGGACGGTGAATTGATGGTGAATAGACTCAAACAAAGCGACGACAAGTATCAATTAAAACTGAATTAAACGAAGAAATATAAATGTGCAGCAGAGTGGCGGCTAACTTATTTATAAATGCCCCAGGAACTAATAATATGGCCATCCAAGGGAGGGGGGACTAGTGTTTAAGGAACATGAACGGGTGGAATGGTAGGAGTGCCCAAGTAGAAGTAATGCATGGTTGCGAGATAGCGGAAAGAAGCACAGGCATTTTGTTACAAACTGGAAAAACCTTGTCTCCACATTCCTACTTTTTTCGTGTTTGCTTCCCCCATCCACCCCCTCTTCATCTTTCCCTGCTTACATCTTTCTTCTTACTAAAGATTCTTCACCCATCTTCACAAGCTGTCATTCGAACAACCTGAGGATACCATAGTTCATTGAAGGTTTACTACCTAATCGCTTATGATGCCGATTGAATGACGAGATACAAGCTTGCATGTGTCATAAATTGTGAATAAATTTCAGGCTAATAAATAAGTTTCGTTGCAAAGAAAGAAATTGTTCTGAAAGGTGCACACAGTTCGCATTTGATGAGAAGTGTGTTTTTTGAAGTGCTTATAATTGCGGCCATTTTGCAAATCGCTTAATGTAATTCTTTAGTTTTAAACATTTCAGCAAAAAACAAAAGATCAGAGTCATAGAATAAGCCAAATGCGCTTTGCTTTGGGACCAAAAATTAAAATCACACCAAATCAAATCGAATGCATCCTTCAACGCGAGAGCGAACAGGAATAAGCAAAAGTGTCCGATGTATTTCGGTTGATGTTCGGGCCGAAAATAATGCAGAGCAAAATCGAAAGTCGAGTCGAATATTGTCTCTGGATCTATTCAAGTGGCCGATTCCACAGTTGAATCCAGAGTTGGCTCAAGACGGGAGAATAAGAATTGAACCGATGCTTGGCTCAAGTTCGACTCGAAATTAAAATGTCTTTATTCAAAGAGATAGGAATTTTTGACTTCGGAAAATTAACCATTAGTGGTTGGAAGTTTTTATGTGGTGAAACGTTTACGGCATATCAAAGAGATTTTGGTAGATGAGCGTTGCAAGAGTTGGTCAATTATGAGGAACTCGGCTGCTGATAGCTCGATTGAGTAGTGTATTGTCGAAGTGTGCTGTCAATGTGGGTCTGCGGAGTGCGTACATATTTGTTCATCTCACTTTCACTCATCAATCAAAGAAATGAGAATTCGCATAGCTCTCGTATGTTTCATGCAATCGTAAGTTGAATGCCTTATTTGCATAGCGGAAGCGTACACAACACACCGCTATATGTTCACAAAAGGCTGATCGGTATGTGTTTGTTGATCGCATGCGTACTCAGCCATGTTGAGCATCACCATACTTACAAACGCTGATTTGCGCATGTTTTCATTTTGAAGTTCGAAATAATGCGATATCAAACCGATATGTGATATCAAGTCGATATCGCATCTCCTGGCAAATTGATACTGCGATATCAATTTGCAAAAATTTCGATGCAAAAAGTACGCTGAACAGCTTGATTCGATGATTCTGCCCTCATTCAGCCCCCCAATCTAGCCTCATCCACCTCGAATTCGCTCGCTCCGTTAAGTTCAACTATTTGTTCATTCCCCGAACCCCCCCCCCCCCCCCCCCCTCCTCGTCATCCACCTCGAATTCGCTCGCTCCGTTAAGTTCAACTATTTGTTCATTCCCCGAACCCCCCCCCCCTCCGACCTTCTGGCAAATGCTAAAGCCTCAGGTTTAGGAATTCAGAATTACGTAATGCTTGGAATGAAGTCGCGAGAACATTCGGAACAACAAGGTTTCATGCTACATCAAGAAACAACAAAGATTCTGAACACGCATTTTGCCCCCAAACGATGAAGAACGTTACGACAGAGACCGATCAAGCAAAATTGTTTTTTTTTCATTTCCTTTGCACGTATATCGGCTGTAAGTGAAACTTTTGAAATGAATTTGGTCTCGATCGGAGCAACTGAAATGGAGCACTTTATCGAACATATTAAGTAAAACGTTTAGCACACGGATTTGTAGTGCAGCGTGAAACCTTCGCCAAAACACTGGGACTTAACATCGTGGTTATACTGTTGGTGCATAATATTTCAACCGCGCTCATTTCTCGAAACATGCTTTCGCGATAGAGATGGAAGAGAAAATTGAAAACGTCGAGAAAAGAATTTCTAAGTTCATTTTTGACCGAAAACGAAGTGACCAAGTAAGCTCTAAATCGGCTATGCGCATGCTATAATATCCATCATCCGTAAATGTTTTAATTTGCATAGAATGCTTGCTCATCGACAAATGATCACCATGTTCAATTTCAATAATGATGAGAGCAGCGAGCAATTCAATAATATATCGATAGATATTAATACCGTTCAGAAGACGGGTTTACAAAGTTGAAGTTTCGCATAGTAGTAAAGTAGCGATATGGAACACGGAATTCGCTTTCCGATGGTAATGTTTGGGGTGCGAATTTTGCGGTTTTGCACGCGGCACCAATAGCACCACTACACACCTCAATTCACTGCGCACAGCTTAACCAGCAGCGTTGTTTACCAAACAGTCAATCAACACGTTTTTTTTAAATTCTCAAAATATAGCACTCTAAAGCAGTCATAGTTTTCTCAAACGATGGTAATAAACTCACCCGACAACTCGCCTGCGGCATAGTAGAAAGATAACGTTGACCAACACTGATATATATATATTCATATTTATATTTATACTTATATTTATATTTACATTTATATTTGTAATTATATTTATATTTATATTTATATTTGTATTTGTATTTGTATTTATATTTATATTTATATTTATATTTATACTTATACTTATATTTACATTTATAGTTGCCCCTAATTTTTTGAAACATATATGCATATGTCTAAATATATACATAGTATCAGCAAGGAAAAGCTCTGCGAGTGAAGTAATGTAGTCACTGCCATAAAATCACTCCTAGTTTTTAAAAATTTTTAACGGTTTAAATCTTCCTCGATTACAGCTCTATGCTTCTTCCAATTAAACTATGAATCTATTTGAGGATATGATTCCATCTAGGATTGCAGAAAAGAAGGTGTCGATTTGGATGGCCCAAACAGAGGCATTAATTATAAAAAGAACCAGGAATTGGGGAGGAGGGGGGGGGGGGGGAAAATCACTTCCTGACTAAAAAATCACAAACTCTTCTTGATCAGACACTGGATGAACGCTTAAAACCTTTACTCATGTCCCATTTTCGCATGCTACGCGTGAGGGATTGTATTGCTTAAGCTAGCAAAACTTCAGTGTTTAGATTTACGCTTGGCAGTTAGCGAATGTGCGTGGAGGACAAGCGTCGATGTGGTGCGCCTAATCGGATCACCGCTGCAAATTGGTTGCCAAACGGCTCGTTGTCAATCCGATCCAACTGTGCAGCCACGAAGCCAGCGCTCTGATTTGTCCAATTATGCTTTTTCACTATTTTGATCGCATTTGCTCGCAAAATGAATTCACTCCAAAGCAGCATAACCTCACGTGTCACATAAACCAACCGCAACCGATTAGCTGCACGGGTGCAAAAATAGCGTTTGAAATGATGCGTTTTCTAAAAGCCCTTCTCGCAAAAACATGCAGTGTTTTCACTCCGTAAAGCACCCTTTCATTCAAACGTAGCTCTTTCAGCACGCAGGCTAGTGAGAATAACCAAATGGATCATTGCGTTTTGGTGAGAAGTATTGAAATGTGTGCTTGCGGTATATACTTTGAAAAGGATCACCTTTCCTTCACGTGAACTCGTGTACACAGGAAATCGTCGTCTCAACAGTAATATTTAATAAAAGTGCATATTTGCAGGAATTAAGAGGGAAGAGCGCATAAAGGTTCGAGAACTGAACACTGACATACGCTTTGAAATAGAATGGATTAGAGAAATGAAGAAACAAAATCTAGAGGGCCTTTCTAAAAAGAAAAAAAGAAGCTGGAACGAATTTAAAAAACAAAACAAAAAAAACAAATAAACCAAAACTATATACTGAGACGGCGCGAGAGGCTGCAAGACAATTATAACTGTATAAGGGGAGGAAGCAGTTCGACACTGGCTGCGGAGATGACAGTCCACCAAGACTCCTTTAAAAAAATTTTTAGACTTCTCAAAAGCGCACTCAGCTGGCCTGACGTGAATTCCAATGGTTAATTAAAAGGGTTTGCAAAAGTCACAAAGGTGATTCTTTCCATATGTTATTTTCGTAACTGAAAGTTATGACTGCGTTTTCGCTTATAAAAAGTAAAAAAAATAGAAATGGATCTATGCGGATGAATTAAACGAAGTTCTGTAAAGCGTGCACAGATCTATTTAAGCTCTTCTCAATTAGACGGATTCAAGACCCATTATTTTAAAACGGTTATAAAGTTCAGCCTTTTTGAAACTACATTTTTCAAAAGCGATTCTGGTTTTAAAAAAAATCTCTAGTCCTTCTCCATACGAACACAATCTTTTTAAAACGCAAATGTGAAACCAGATCCGCAAGCACATAAGAGCCTGGATCATTACGCCCACCAATATGGAGAGAGGCGCATTTAGGAATGGAACTGCGAATGGACCATTTCATTGATCAGTAATCTACGCAGTTAGGTTCTTGTTGAACAGCGACACGGTTATCTGCACAACCTGAATAGTTAGCGTTCAACTTCATACCATCAGCATATCGCTTTACATCGGGCGCCTCCGGGAACGAAATCGAGGAGGTCATTGATAGACAGAAGAAGCAAAGGGCCTGAGACGCTACCCTAAACAACTCCGCTATAGGCGATCATTTCATCCGTGTTGCTTTCCTTAATTTTAGCCCTAAACCTTCTTTCGGTCATGAAAGAGGAAATCGAACGAAGGGGTTCACCATCTATGCCGTATGATCCGAATTTCTTTATCAAAAATCGAACATGAACAGAATCAAAAGCTTCGACGAATCCGACATAAGTGCAGTCCGCAGTGCTACTTTCCCAAATACTCTTGTACCAGTCGAACGTGCAAACTAGAAGTTGTGAGACTGCTGATCTGAGAGGGGAGAAGACGTGTTCGTCGGTAATAATAATATTGTAATATTGTAAAAATAATATTGTAACGGGACAGAAATGACAAAGGCACTTCTGCAGTGAAACTCTCGAGACTGCGGCATAAAATACAGGTCAGTGAGATCAGCCGATAACTGGCTACGACATCGCATTTTTAAAAATATGGAATGATTATGGACAATTTTCATGATGGACGTAACGCATCAAATTGTAGAGTTTCGCGCAAGAGGGCTGTTACAGCTGATGCTATATGGAAAGCAGTCTGCCCAGTAATGAAGTGCGGAATGAAGTAAGGTCCATAGCATTCTTAAAAGGTGGTGTAAGCAGCCTTAAGTTGAATGTCGCAAATGTCGAATTTCTTTCAACGATCTCGTAATACGACCATGGAAAGCCGCTTACGGATCGATAATATGCTTATAATTTAGCCATAAGGGTGGCATGAGCCGCCATCAACGTTCTGGGCGTATCCTGCAGTTGTTAAAGCGAGGACAGCTGTTTTTTCGTTTCGAGTTCGTTGAACTACGCTGAAGTTAAGAATTTCTGAAAGAAGTACTGAACGAGTATAGATGGAGGAGATGGGGAGGGGTGGAGAAGACATAACAGCTCTAGGGGAGAGAGAGCGCAAAAACAAGGCAACCGAACATGAGTGTCTATGGGCTCTAATTTTTCAGATGCCGTGGTCGAAAGATGCTAATATTTTGTGCAAAGAGCAACGATCAGTAGAGTTGAGATGGAAGTAGTAACTGCTTTCACTTTGACGTGCTTTGACGCGGTCGAACAACGAGGATGTTTGACGATGGGACAAAGGCATGTAGTCGAGATGGGACTTGTAAGAGAACAGCGTTTTTAAAACCTCTAACCATTTCCGGTTTTTAATTAGTAGAGGATATAATGGAAAGGATTTCACATTGAGGGAGGCTTATAATTGACATTTTACGACATTTAATTAATTTTGCGTTTTGTCGTAAACATTTATCCTCATAAAATTGTTGTCATAATTTTTTCGTTTCATCGAGCAATCCATTTTATAATTCCACGACTTATTCAGCTTAACATCTTCACTGGCTAGGCGGAGAAGAATAGAATTAGGCTATATGCTTTTCCCCTTTCTCTGTTACCATTTTTCGTCTTTCCAAAATTGATCGATCGTTTAGATTGCGAATTTGACACCTTTCGCATAAACTTCTCCATTAATGTGGGCACTGATCCGTCTTCGAGATAAATCATCAATCTTTTCACATTTCAGCTCTGAACTCACATTGTAACTTCAGTTCGTGAATCATCTCCAACCAGCTTATACGTTTGGCTTACTTTAAGCAAAATAAATACCAACACTGCGCTGTCAAAAAAAGATTTGTTTATTAAATTCCGCCATATACCATTTGCGATTTTGAAATTCTTGGAATGCTCATTGTGGGATTGTTCTGTTGTTTTGTAAGAATTACTCTCAATTAAAGACACCCATCGTAAGGTCTGATGAAAATGTTGAGAATGGTTGTATGATCTCGACATATTTTTGATCGTCACTCAGGAGATGGCTCCAAGTTCACATTATAACTTCAAATTAATCCTCTGTGCTTACGAACTTCCAAAAGAAATGGAGTTTTTTTTTTACAGAAGAAGCAAAGGGCCTGAGACGCTACCCTAAACAACTCCGCTATAGGCGATCATTTCATCCGTGTTGCTTTCCTTAATTTTAGCCCTAAACCTTCTTTCGGTCATGAAAGAGGAAATCGAACGAAGGGGTTCACCATCTATGCCGTATGATCCGAATTTCTTTATCAAAAATCGAACATGAACAGAATCAAAAGCTTCGACGAATCCGACATAAGTGCAGTCCGCAGCGCTATTTTCCCAAATACTCTTGTACCAGTCGAACGTGCAAACTAGAAGTTGTGAGACTGCTGATCTGAGAGGGGAGAAGACGTGTTCGTCGGTAATAATAATATTGTAATATTGTAAAAATAATATTGTAACGGGACAGAAATGACAAAGGCACTTCTGCAGTGAAACTCTCGAGACTGCGGCATAAAATACAGGTCAGTGAGATCAGCCGATAACTGGCTACGACATCGCATTTTTAAAAATATGGAATGATTATGGACAATTTTCATGATGGACGTAACGCATCAAATTGTAGAGTTTCGCGCAAGAGGGCTGTTACAGCTGATGCTATATGGAAAGCAGTCTGCCCAGTAATGAAGTGCGGAATGAAGTAAGGTCCATAGCATTCTTAAAAGGTGGTGTAAGCAGCCTTAAGTTGAATGTCGCAAATGTCGAATTTCTTTCAACGATCTCGTAATACGACCATGGAAAGCCGCTTACGGATCGATAATATGCTTATAATTTAGCCATAAGGGTGGCATGAGCCGCCATCAACGTTCTGGGCGTATCCTGCAGTTGTTAAAGCGAGGACAGCTGTTTTTTCGTTTCGAGTTCGTTGAACTACGCTGAAGTTAAGAATTTCTGAAAGAAGTACTGAACGAGTATAGATGGAGGAGATGGGGAGGGGTGGAGAAGACATAACAGCTCTAGGGGAGAGAGAGCGCAAAAACAAGGCAACCGAACATGAGTGTCTATGGGCTCTAATTTTTCAGATGCCGTGGTCGAAAGATGCTAATATTTTGTGCAAAGAGCAACGATCAGTAGAGTTGAGATGGAAGTAGTAACTGCTTTCACTTTGACGTGCTTTGACGCGGTCGAACAACGAGGATGTTTGACGATGGGACAAAGGCATGTAGTCGAGATGGGACTTGTAAGAGAACAGCGTTTTTAAAACCTCTAACCATTTCCGGTTTTTAATTAGTAGAGGATATAATGGAAAGGATTTCACATTGAGGGAGGCTTATAATTGACATTTTACGACATTTAATTAATTTTGCGTTTTGTAGTAAACATTTATCCTCATAAAATTGTTGTCATAATTTTTTCGTTTCATCGAGCAATCCATTTTATAATTCCACGACTTATTCAGCTTAACATCTTCACTGGCTAGGCGGAGAAGAATAGAATTAGGCTATATGCTTTTCCCCTTTCTCTGTTACCATTTTTCGTCTTTCCAAAATTGATCGATCGTTTAGATTGCGAATTTGACACCTTTCGCATAAACTTCTCCATTAATGTGGGCACTGATCCGTCTTCGAGATAAATCATCAATCTTTTCACATTTCAGCTCTGAACTCACATTGTAACTTCAGTTCGTGAATCATCTCCAACCAGCTTATACGTTTGGCTTACTTTAAGCAAAATAAATACCAACACTGCGCTGTCAAAAAAAGATTTGTTTATTAAATTCCGCCATATACCATTTGCGATTTTGAAATTCTTGGAATGCTCATTGTGGGATTGTTCTGTTGTTTTGTAAGAATTACTCTCAATTAAAGACACCCATCGTAAGGTCTGATGAAAATGTTGAGAATGGTTGTATGATCTCGACATATTTTTGATCGTCACTCAGGGAGATGGCTCAAGTTCACATTATAACTTCAAATTAATCCTCTGTGCTTACGAACTTCCAAAAGAAATGGAGTTTTTTTTTTCAGAAGGGATAATTTGAAATTTTTATGGTAGTCTCGTAACTTGGCGAGAACCTGCTCTCGGATGATCAAGAGCAACATTTTTCTAATCATTTTCGCAGGTCAATTTCGGCTTGTTTTGATGAAGTATTGCTCCCTTTCTGAAAGGGAGGCAGATGTGCGCAGAGCGATAGTGCGCGAAAATTAAATGAAGCAAAATTTGTATGCGCTGAGAAAATTACGATGTTAAGCGAACGATAATTAGCACGCCTACAAACGCATGAGAACTTCAAATTATACCCTTATTCATAGCAAACTGTTGACATTCTCGACCCTAAACACCATTACCACATGCCATATACCAGGGCACATAACTTGTACTAATTAAGAAAAAACAGTATTCACTTGAATATATACGCTTGAACAGAGATATTTCCGAGTAGAAATCTATCTGGAGGGATGGAAAAAAGTGAGAAATCCCTTTAAATAATTTCTGTTGAAAAGAGCTTCGACGGTTGGATGGAAGGAAGTTTGTTGATACTTCACTGCAAAACTGTTTATGAAAGCAAGAAGTTGGTAACAGATGGGATTTTCGTGTATAATTGAGCTTCGATAGACAAATCCCTTCTCTCTAGCGAACCGCAAACGGTATTCATCTGTTGTTTATTTACAGAACAACCCATATAGGGAAATATACACACATGTCAGAGGAGAGCATGGAAACGCCAAATGTTAATGCACACCAGATCATCAGTGAGCAGAAGACGAACGATATTGCCTGCTCAGAACTTGAACGAGTGGGAATTCGCATCAGGGGTTGACGTTATAAATGCTCCAGCAACTCATCCATTGAATTAGTTGGTTTCACCAGATGAAGGAGATTCAAATTTTATCCTCTGATGCGAGTCATCTGAGAAAAATTCGCTTTCCTGCCGCTCAGGTAATGAATTTTTCCCTTCTTCCCTTGTAAAGATTTGTGATTCCTTCCGCAGCGGAAGAACTGGCTTGAAATTGTTTATAGGAAGTTGCCCTAAGGTGTACATCATATCTACCTAATTTCACACTTGCAGCTTCAGTTAAACTACCAGATCGACAAAGAGACACGTGCACAAAAACGTCCACAGTCGTAACGTAGCCATGATGCGCTATGCAAATTACAAATTTGCCAGTGCGTAAAGCGAGCAGATGCCACCACTGATCGGGAAACCTTTTGAATTAAACGATAAATCGTCGTACCTCGCGGTAAAGCGAAAGCAGTAGCGACGGTAAATGTAGCATCACACATTACTGCAACTACAGTCGACCAATGCTTCAAAGATGGCCGTTGCATCCAAAATGATTCCAAATCGAAAAACGGTGAAAAGAGGCCATGAAAAATGACGCAGAAAATATTACAATCAACTATTCTTTATACGGGAGGCATTCTCGTTGTAAATTGTGCACTTCAAAAGGCACTGCATTGAAAGTGAGCAGTGCCACTCACTGCGACCGTTTTTTAATGGACCATTTTCGACATTTCCGCCATTAAAACTTCTGTTTAGGTGGGACCAACTCGTCTGATCGAAAATAATATTGGCACTATTATTGTTGGCACTATTGAACTGCGACGTAGAACAAACGAGTAAGAACGGATGCTTTACATCATTAGATCGGTTTTGACCATCCACTATCATATCAAAGGTACCCTAAGCAGTAACGCGGTATAGATTTATGCGGGTGGAAAAGTTGGGAAGTGTTCACCTCTTAGGCTCATGGTCATCGCATTGTGATTTCTCATAACGATGACGACCTATGCGGTCACTGCTGTACGCTGAAAATGTGCAATTTGGCAAAACGGTTGACCCACAACAGCTGAAGGTATTTAGTGTTGAACAGCGGAATTTCCGATTTCGCTTACAGCTGTTTTACGATGGTTTGCAGAGCCCATAAGCAGCAACTGCAAATTCCATAGGAAACTATCCCAGCAAGCATTCTCGTGAGGCCAGCTATTCCCAAAAACTACCCCAGCAGGCATTCTTACCAGCCAGCTACCCCTAAAAGCTATCCCAGTAAGCATTCTCGTGAGGCCAGCTATTCCCAAAAACTACCCCAGCTGGCATTTTTACCAGCCAGCTACCCCTAAAAGCTATCCCAGTAAGCATTCTTATCAGCCAACTATTCCCAAAAACTATTCCAGCAAGCATTCTTACCAACCACCTGTCCCCAGAGTTTGTTCTCAATAATAGTACGAAGAAGTTGCATCCGTTGCAGAAGTGTAGTGCAAAACTAGCCAAGGTTGCCGTTTTGTTAATGACCGCAGATAAACTTTTGCTATCGAACGAAAAAGCTGATCGGTTGACTTCAGCTGCTGCAAACAAACGACTAAAGGATCACAAAGGAAGAGTAACCATCTCGACCTCTAGCATCAAAATGGAGTTGTGCACTGAAGGTTCGCATGCCGTCTGTAGGATACAAAGCGTTCTTCATTCGTTAAATCCATGCAGCACAGCAACCAAAGTCGAAATTCGGATATAATATTTAGATTAATTCCCTAAACGAAACTTTACGAGGCATAATCAAGGTACAAACTGCAGACTAAATATAATCTGGGATTTGAGATGGATTTTTGAATTCAAAATTGACACTCAAACTGAGTTCAGCTGATCACTTATTTTTTAAAGATCAGCCGCGAAGTAGCGCAGTCTTATACGAGTTCAGTTACTTAGTAGCCGTAAACATTCAAACTCAATGTTTGTGGCTACAAAGTACAACGGACGAAAAGTGAACGAATCAAACTTCATTTCGAGAACCACAAGTAGGCGGCTTGACTTCGACTTAAACAGTAACGTATAACGTCTCCAGATACAATCTACAGATATTTCGTAGCTGACAGTGACAGGTAAAACCATGCCGTTGCTTGCCACTACAACAGTGAGCTGCAACGGCTTGCTTGCTGTCTAAGTGATAACATTGTGGGTGCACCTTTTCTAATGGACCTAAATTTTTGGTGGGTTCTATGCGAAGACGTTGCGTTAAGCTTCTATAATCTTAACATTAAAAAGTTTTCAGAGAAGTAATCATTCCTCCCTCAGTGATCATTCAGCAAGATTTGTTTCCTTTGCTTTTTCTCTAGTAATCCTTTTTTTCGTCGGTGAGGAGAAACTCTCAGGTCATTAAGTTTAGTGCTTCCATTTGTCTTTCTGTCTATCTGTATCACCTCGTCGAATGTCTCAAAAATTGTGTGACGAATCGAATAAGCCTTCAGAGTTAATAATTTCGCAAAAAAAGGAAGGCATTATTGTACGTCATGGACATTTCAGTGTCCTCTCCTTTGCATGCGCTTGCGCAATCAGCTTTCATCGCAGTGACGTCATCGCTGTTGCGAGAGTGCGCTCTATTGCGCGATCAAACGCAGTGAATTGCGAATATTTTCGTAAGTGATTGCGAAGTATTCGGAAAGAATTAGAATTATTTTCGGAAATGGGTTCGGTACTTAAGTGAATGAGTTTGCATTCGAGATTCATTCTCGAACAGTCAGGTATGTCCCATTCGATTCAGTTCAAGTGGTTCAACGGCCAACTGACGCGACGATTCTGTGTTTGTTACGAGGATGCGACCGACCTGTTTGATAGCCTCATCAAGAAAATGACTCAAAGCGGATTCGTTCGTGCACAGGAGAATGTCTTCTGGATTGATTCCGATGGTGAACGCATCCTGTTGGAGGACGGCGAATCTATGCAAGTTGCGCTCAACCTGCACGCGAACAACAGTGTCATTCTACTGGAGAGTGCTGCTGCTGAAGACGGCGTCGCGACAGGAGACCGAAGAACGACATCTCATGGACCACGCAGAGGTCCGTTCCACGATTTCCCTCCTTTCCCGAGAGGCCCATTCTCCGATTTTTCTCCTCCTGGCGGAGATCCCTTCTCCGACTTCCCTCATTCCCATAGAGGAGGATGTTTCTCCGGCTTCCGTGGTTTCCACAGAGGTGGCCATTTCCCCGGTTTCCGTGGTTTTCATAGAGGCCCACCTCCCCATGAACCTCATCATGCTTTTCCATCTTATCCACCCGCTACTTTCTATTTCGAAGAAACCATGTAACAGACCAAACGTTTATGGAGCTGCGGCTAGTAGTCCTATGTTCTAGAACGTTTCATTCTGAAGTATGGCTATTGCATTACAGCTTGCTTGCACATTGTCGTCGGTAAAAGATGTAATTTGCTTTGTTTTCTTAATAAATGAGTCACTGTTGGTGTTAAATCGCAAACAGTTTTTCTTGCCAAAAACTATGTCTTTGGCAGTTTTCAAATCGAAACCCTAAGGAACCGCTGAAAAGTACTTTTATGGTTAAATAACCATCCGATGAAGTTTCAGTCAAAATTCTGCCCATCACTGGGTGAGTTTGATGATATAAACACAATGAGAAGCCCTGTAGTTGAATGTGTCACTTTCAAGTTTTTATTTCTTAAGCTCTTCATGCTCGGGTGTCCTTCCGTAAGTGAGGAATTTCCCCGAACGTTATCATGCAGTTTGTGCACAACACACATAACTGTTCTCGCCCCGTTATGCTTTGTTGTTCTCCTCATTCCACTGTGCGTGTCATACTTTATTTTGCTATAATTCATTGTTCCTAAATCGTTGTGAATAAAAAGCATTGTTCTTCACCAAATGGTTACTGCCGCTTAATATCTTGAAGCACAGCTCTACTGTTGTACTGTTTTGCCCTTTTAGATAACAGAAGAGACAATAGACAAGAATAAATGAAAGGAACTGTCAAGGAAATCGAATGGGTAATGAAAATATCTCCTTTCCGTTTTCATACCTTGCAAGGCATGAGCAAACTGTCGCAGTGCTAGCGATTCTCATTCGCGCAAGAAGAACCCAAAGTCTTTGAGAATCGCAATTCTTATTTGGCCTCCTTGAGAAATTCCCGCAGCAACGCAGCTGTAAAATATACTCACTCCGATGATTTCGGACACAAGTGAGCGAATATGATGACGACGTTTTCATTGTGATGCGCTCGACCGTAGTGGAAGACACGGGGCACAAAGGTGTTCCGGGCAGAATCTTGTCTTGAGAAATACAACGTACATCGTTTTTCAGCAGTATATGAACCTATGGGAAACTTAAGCAAAAGCTCTTCAAAATCTGAAATAGTCATTCATTAAATGAAATGAAAGTCACAAGCTATGCAGCTAATACTCCGCAAGTAAAATCGAATCATGCCGACTGCTGTCGCTTCATAGAAATGTATTTCTCTATTAGACTTTCACCTAAGATGTTCCGACGGACATTTATACAGATTCCGTCACCAATACACGGGCAATGTAAATTCTAGGAGGTCACGTACGTTGCATTGGGGGGCCGTACTCCTACGCAAGACGTGTACGTGAAAGTCACAAGCTATGCAGCTAATACTCCGCAAGTAAAATCGAATCATGCCGACTGCTGTCGCTTCATAGAAATGTATTTCTCTATTAGACTTTCACCTAAGATGTTCCGACGGACTTTATACAGATTCCGTCACCAATACACGGGCAATGTAAATTCTAGGAGGTCACGTTACCGCAAAAATTCGAGAAGTACGACAAATATCAGGAGATAATGATTGAGATCTAATCTGTTTTAACAGTTCTTTACTCGTTCTTGATGAGTAGTAACTAAAATGCCTAAGTGAGCGTTTTGCGTTACGAAGTTTACACACTAGCACGCCAGAAATATTGAAAGGAGCGTGAGTATAGAGTTGAATATCTCGAAGAAAACATATATGGCGTAAAAAAATTGAATTTAGACTTTACCTAAGATGTTCCGACGGACATTTATACAGATTCCGTCACCAATACACGGGCAATGTAAATTCTAGGAGGTCACGTTACCGCAAAAATTCGAGAAGTACGACAAATATCAGGAGATAATGATTGAGATCTAATCTGTTTTAACAGTTCTTTACTCGTTCTTGATGAGTAGTAACTAAAATGCCTAAGTGAGCGTTTTGCGTTACGAAGTTTACACACTAGCACGCCAGAAATATTGAAAGGAGCGTGAGTATAGAGTTGAATATCTCGAAGAAAACATATATGGCGTAAAAAAATTGAACGTTGGAAATCGGAACATTTAAAAAATTGGAAATTATACCTTTGCAACTCACTATAAATAATCGGTGAATATAGAAAATTTTTAGCTGACAACCAGCACTTGTTGTTTTCAAAAATTCTTATATGGAAAGCACAGAATCCCAGCTGAAACGGCAAAGAATTTATTCTTAGGTAGATTCAGTGTGGGTACCATTCGATGCGGTAATAAGTTTATACACCTCAATGGAGCTCATCTCTTAGAGACAGAGCCATCAGTGTGCGCTTTTGTGAACAGGCGGAATTCCTAAGCAGTTAAAATTTGAAACGAAAAATACTTTTCCTCATTCTGCAAAGATAAGCCTAAACATCCCGATATTTTTCGAAACAGAGATTATGAGGTTTATTGTCTTCAAAATTTTTTGAACATTACCTGTAAATGTGCTCGCTGGTCAGGTTCTTCTACGTCGTTCTACCACTTCCTGTTGTGTTGGAGTGGTCATCACTAGATACTGCAAGGGAGGGACGTTGCCGCTATGTGAATTGATGGATGTGTTGTAACAATGTGGGTAAATGGTAGAGTATGACAACGAAAGAGGAGATAACCTTTAAAGATTCGAGATGCGTGTGCCGAGGATGCGCAAACGCAAAAGCAAATTTTTAAACTTTCCGGAAAAATCCGATACTTCTATACTTTTTAAACAGAAAGTTATCACATTTACAATTCCGTCAAGCACAGAAAAGCAATCCTTGGTTCAGGGATTCCAACTATCGCTAACTGTTAGACGTTTTCCCCGAAAAAACTCGCAGAAAAATTCTCGTCGCGGATCATCGACATTTCACAATCGCTCGCGTCGTTTTACATTTTTGACATTTCGCAACCGCTCGCGTCGTTTTACATTTTTGACATTTCGCAACCGCTCGCGTCGTTTTACATTTTTGACATTTCGCAACCGCTCGCGTCGTTTTACATTTTTGACATTTCGCAACCGCTCGCGTCGTTTTACATTTTTGACATTTCGCAACCGCTCGCGTCGTTTTACATTTTTGACATTTCGCAACCGCTCGCGTCGTTTTACATTTTTGACATTTCGCAACCGCTCGCGTCGTTTTACATTTTTGACATTTCGCAACCGCTCGCGTCGTTTTACATTTTTGACATTTCGCAACCGCTCGCGTCGTTTTACATTTTTGACATTTCGCAACCGCTCGCGTCGTTTTACATTTTTGACATTTCGCAACCGCTCGCGTCGTTTTACATTTTTGACATTTCGCAACCGCTCGCGTCGTTTTACATTTTTGACATTTCGCAACCGCTCGCGTCGTTTTACATTTTTGACATTTCGCAACCGCTCGCGTCGTTTTACATTTTTGACATTTCGCAACCGCTCGCGTCGTTTTACATTTTTGACATTTCGCAACCGCTCGCGTCGTTTTACATTTTTGACATTTCGCAATCGCTCGCGTCGTTTTACATTTTTGACATTTCGCAATCGCTCGCGTCGTTTTACATTTTTGACATTTCGCAATCGCTCGCGTCGTTTTACATTTTTGACATTTCGCAACCGCTCGCGTCGTTTTACATTTTTGACATTTCGCAACCGCTCGCGTCGTTTTACATTTTTGACATTTCGCAACCGCTCGCGTCGTTTTACATTTTTGACATTTCGCAACCGCTCGCGTCGTTTTACATTTTTGACATTTCGCAATCGCTCGCGTCGTTTTACATTTTTGACATTTCGCAATCGCTCGCGTCGTTTTACATTTTTGACATTTCGCAATCGCTCGCGTCGTCTTACATTTTTGACATTTCGCAATCGCTTTGACAATCGCACACGTGACTAGGACTGCGTGATCGTGATTGTGGCATGCTGCGCTATTGCGAAACAGAGGCGATGAATTTCGAATCGTTTCGAAAATAATTTTTTGCGAGTATTTTCGAATTTCGTTTTGGTTTATATGATCAACAGGTAGTCGAGATTCATTCTTATCGCATCGAACGTGTCGAACACGGCTCACTTCAACTGGCTCGCCAGCCGACCACTTCGACATTGATAGAGACACAACTTTGCGAGAGAATATCCATTCTGCGGCGTTGGCGTTGACTGCGCACGCCAGAGACGGTGTGATGTTTCTGATTAGTGGTGCACCTCAAGAGTTTGTCGTGACTGATACGGGAAGAGCGAATTCAAGAGGACGGAGGACAACATTTCGAGACTTACGACGAACAACTTCTCGATCAAGATCTAGAGGACAAAAATCAAGATCACATTCTCGAGCAAAAATCTGCGTTTCAGGCAGACAACGAACGAGAAGTGCTTCCAGCACAAGCAGCTCTTGCGGTTCCATCAATTCGCCTTCAAGCAACTTATTTACTTCGTCTCGAAAAAAATGGAGGAAATTGAAATTCCGTGAAATGCGACATCCGAAACGCGAATTCAAGATGCTCAGTCACGGTTCTCGAAAGAAACATTTGCGAAAGAGGTCACCATCTCGTTTCAGACGATATCATCATTTTTGTCGTAACGGGCTATTTACAGCTGGATTCGGATGTCGTTGCGGTGAATCATCACCAGATCGCTCGCAACAATCACACGATCGCTAATCATATTTTGATTCCCCACTCACTTACCGCTAGCTCCTTTCCCTTTTCCCGACTGGCATCATGCTTTCCCGACATTTCGTCGTCATCTATCTGCCTTTTTTCGGGAGAATCATAAGACAGTGTTACGTCAAAACCCACTTATTTTGGAGTGAGATGAACAGGAGCACTGAAATTATGACTTTTTTCGACCATTTGCCATGCTGGAAACGTATTAATGTTGTTATCATATGATAATCAGGCGGTCCATATCAGTTCCTTCCTTGAGAATATTTTACTTTCGTGTTCTTTTCGGTTGTCATTTCTAGTCTGCTCATCGTTATTTGTGCTGACCTGCCATAAAGCTGCCTAGAAGAATAAGAAATCACCCTTCTAAACTGTTCCAATCTAAATTCTCCATCGATCTAAATTTTGACTGCTTACTTTTCTCGGAGGAAACTCGATCACCACACTGAATC
Organism: Toxocara canis; assembly: GCA_000803305.1. NCBI lineage: Eukaryota > Metazoa > Nematoda > Chromadorea > Rhabditida > Toxocaridae > Toxocara > Toxocara canis. The sequence goes on from JPKZ01001541.1 coordinate 742,831, forward strand.
AGAAGCGTTTTTCGAGTTGGCTTTAATTGCTTCGCTTCCATGTCTTTTTGAAATGGTTCGCAGTTTAGTGTTCCAATTGGTGAACTGCTCGTGACATGTTGTTCACGTTTGTCGTACTCTATGCAGAAGTATTCATATCCTATTTATGATTTGTTTTTTTTTATGGCTCTCATCTTTTTTTGCGTTGTTTTCATATAGTCTCGTTCACTTGCATTGAACAAACATAATCTTCTCCAACAAGATTTTTCTCGTATTTTTCACCAACAAATTTAAATTTACTGTTGAATTTTTACATTAGCATAAGAGAATGTGTCCATTTATTTTTGCCTGAGATACAACTATACGAGTGTCGAGAAGAAAACAGTTTCCGAATCTAGGCTTTCTCAAAGTTGCAGTTTTTGAATGGCATTGATAGGATTTTGCTGATAGTGTTTTACGTTCATTGCTTATCCTCTCAATTAGCGTCATAAATTGGCCAATGGATTGGGCCTGGTTTTCGATTGCTTTCGATAAACGCACGATTAGGCGCCTGTGCTTTTCAATTTTGACCTCTGATCGAGCAATAATCGATCTTAGTTGTTCTCAAAGCTCTATAAATAGCCGATGAAGTAGGCCTCCAATATTTATGCCTCTGCTTCAGTTCCTCTAATGTTACCATTTGTTTTAGTTGCTGTTAATATGGACGTCATATTGTGTTTCAAAGCTGTTAACAATCACTCTGATACAATTCGATTCACTCCTCTTTATTCTGATCTGTGTGACCGTCACGAGTTTGTAGCTTTCAGTTGTTTCCGTGGGTTTCTACGTTAAATTCAGTTTATAATTCCTTTTCTTTTCGGATCGTTCGAATGTGGAACAATCCGCCGCTTAGTTTCATTTCATCGCCTGGTGTTTTTGCGTTCATAGTTTGCCTGTGCATTTCGGACTTTGCAAAATCTATGAGTTTGTCTTCAGTTGACACGTTGCTTCGATTATCATGATCGCATATTTTATCCGATATTATCTGTTTGCTTTTATGTGTTGCTGATTTTTTATTTTGCTTGACGAAATAAACGCTTCACAGGAGGATTTATTTTTTATCAATGTACAACGTACTTCACAAGATTTTTTTTTAAATCAATGTTTTATCAGTGTGTACCTTCAGAAGAGAATTTACGACGTACTGATTTATTTTCAGCAATTAAGATATGATTTATGGAATACTTGAGTGGAGTTGGTGCAGCAAGAGAGATGCTTGAGTGAGGTACGGGAATTTTCCCCACTTATCTCTGCACAATGGTTCAGCACAATGCTCATCCAATTTGTTGGTCATTTTTCGCTTGTTGCTCTCGGTTTTGTTTGTTTTGCATACTTTTTTCCATAATGAAGTTTAACTTTAGTGGCCGTTTCTTTATTGTACGCTTGTCACCAACTATTTTAAATGATCTTTTTATATTTTTCATTCTAATTCGATGTGATGTGATTGCAAACAAACGAACAAACCAATGAATGAATGAACGAATGAATGAATGCTCATTGAAAGAGTGCTCAAAGAATGAACGAGTGCTTGCTGAACATCGCATATCGAGCGATTGGCCGACGCGTAGTGACGACGAAGGAGGAATGAGAAATGGCTATCGTTCTTTATCGAAACCAGTTGGTTATAGCCAAGAAATAAGTGCGCTACACTCATAACTGAGCCATACAATGCAATGTTTGCTAAGTGCGACACCACGGCTACGAAGAGATGTGCCACGGATTGTATTGACGTGCTCTTGATAAAGCATTCCAAATTGAGATCGTTCATATTCATTGCCCATTTGAAATTATCTCGTTGGTGAGTGCGCTAATTGAAGTCACATCCGGTGATCGTTAACGAATTTTAAATAAAAACTGTTAAAGGGAAGACGCAGTAGCGTGATCAATCAATGAATGAGGATGCTTAAAGCAAACAGGAAATTTGAACTTGATGAATTCACCAAAACAACTTCTTGTAGCGTTTGGCTTCTGATGTGTGTGTTTGTGTATGTGTGTATGTTTGTGTGTGTTTGTGTATGTGTGGTTATGAGTACTTGGCTGTACTAGAAAAGTAAGAAGTATTTCAATAGGCCCTTCTAATAAGCAACGTTGTCAAAGTGCATCGTTCGATCGCCATAAGCATGCGTATGCATTTTTGTATATAGGGTTGTTCCTTCTCGAAAATTACTAAATGATTTTTTACGGGAATATTGTTGGGTTAGTTTTTTTTTGAATTATGAATGCTTTAGTACGCATGCTTTGCGGTTTTTCTACGCAAAATATGGAACGGAATTGCATAAAAGAATTGATGCCGACTTCATGGAACGCTTCCGCATTTGTTTCTTTCAAAAGTGCAAGAAGGTGTGGATGAACAACGTCATGAACAGAGGAATTTGAAGTGTTTGGAGAAGTAGAATAAATACTGCTGTGGGGCCGTCGTACTATGTAATTTGCAACGATATTTGAAATTTGCAAAGGACAGAGGGGGAGGGAAGAACAGATTTTGGGAATTGCTGCTGGGGAGGTTTTTTGTGAAGAGGAAGGAGATGACTTAACTCTGTTGTGAAAAATGTATTCCCTTTACCTTCCCTCTTCCCTTCGACCTCTCACAGCCTCGAAGGAGGAGGATTTTCATTCCTACTCCCATTTATCGGTAGTGTGAATGAATGTTTTCTGATTGTCTTTTTAAGCACATTCGATTTGCTGTACGAAGTTGCGTTAGGTAAGCATTTTTAAGGTTATGTAAGTGTAAAGGAGCTTGAAAACTCATCTAAGTCAGAGACCGCTGCCTTTATAGGCAATGATTACGACCACTGTTCCATTCTTGTTTGGAACACTGAAAGACCGAAGAAGGCTGATGTGGTGAAATCACACTTACAGTGGTGAAATCAAAAGCGTTGTTCAGTAGAACAATGCAAGTGATGTCTACCTTCGCGATGACACTCTGGAGAAACATTTCTCGACCAGGAAGGAGAAGACCTGGTTGTGGCAGCAGCAGTCATGCAAAAGAGGAAAAGGAACGAAAATCGTATTGCTAGATAATCGAGGAATATGGCGCAAGCAGTATATCAAGATGTGCTTCTCGGCTGGCTGAGAATGGTTGGACAACGCTTCGGCAGGATGTGTGAGTTATTGTTCGCGTGACCAAAACGTGTACGCAAACTTTTTGCTTCCTTCTGTCGTGTAAATTCGAGCTTTTATGTAAACAACGAAAAGATACACGAGTAAGAAAGCGATGTACGAAACGCTAAGAAAATACGCAAGAAAAAGTTAATGCTTTCAATAAGCGAACGTGAGCCTTCCCATTAAATCTTAATGACCTTTTTCACTGAACTCAACTTTATTCAATTCGCAAAAGTCACTGAAGTGAATAAAATTTAAAAACATTTTTTTTTCTAGGATGGATCCACAGATCGTTTCTTCGATCGGCATGCTGCGGATTTTGAATGCCGGCTTACCGCTAGCGAAAAATGACCGGCAAAAATAAAATTACGGTTTTTGTAAAATATTCAAATAATTTTTAAAGAACAGAAATTGATTGGAGATAAAAGAATAACTTTGATGACTTCATCTAAATCGTTGCTTTTCTTTCATTGTCTCATGTCTTCACTTTCGGAAGATCTCATCATTTCAATCGTTTTTTTAAATGTTGAAACGTTCGACAATTGTTTGAAGTGCTCGATTTTTCAAGCTTCAAGGAACACCCACTTCATTGTTTTTTTTCGCATTTGCGTTCATAAAATATGCTGTGGTGAGGAGTAATAAAGATCATGCATGGGTGGTCAACCCCTCCCACGCCATACACCCAGTTACGAAGAGGAGAGTAACCCTCAAATTTCATGATTTTCGAGAAATAACCCACAGTCGCCAGACCGACAAGCACTGGAAAGAGTCGAAAAGCTTAGATAGTTTTTAAGGGGGAACCTCTAAAAACGTTTGACTTTGGGCGGCGCTGCTAGCATTTGCAGATAAATAAAATGCTACTTGAGGGCTGGTTGCACAGTTAAGACTTTTTTATCTTAAAAATCATGGCGCGCAAAATTTAGATTCAAAACTAGTGCTGCACAAAATTTTCGGAAATTATGGGTGTGGAGGGAGAAGGAGATGAAAGAGCANCCCCTGTCTTTTGACCGCAGTTCCAGAGGGGATCAACGAATAGGACAATCTTATTTATTAGTCATTGTGACGTTCCAAGTTTTGGCAAACTTTAACGTCTTTAGCCGCCCTCAAAAGCCGATTTTCTTCCTTTTCCTTGTTGTACTTCGCATTTGCGAAGTACAACAAGGAAAAATCAACACTCGATTTGTTTTTGCACTAAACAGTTGACTAATCTTTTCACAAATAATTAAAAAACGCTTAAAATTTAAATGAATCTCACCTCCCCAATCTCTTCTTTTCAACACTAAATTATCCTTAGCATATGAGTGCTGCGTGATCAAAGTAATGCACACTTCCGAAAGCGTCGAAAGAGCGGCATTTAAAAAGGGTGCGTGTGTGTGTGTGCTATAGGAGGGATAGAGAGCAGCCGAATTTTGCGCTTTAGGATGGGCGAGTGTGAAACGCGTTGTGTTGTTATTCGAACTTGTTGGTTGCATCACAACACAACCGTTTCGTCTAGAAGCAACATCCATTGGCACACAATGTGTCTCTATCGGCTTCTAATCAGCTGCTTCAAGCTTTTTCTTCTCACCTTCTTGCCAACGATTTGCTCAAGTCACGTTCACTTCATACGTGATACATCTAATTTGATAACGGTTGTCGAACCATCAAATCCGACCATTAGTGCGCCGTTATGTGCCGATTCATATTCGAAGCGTATTGGTACTATTATCTGCAAACAACTTGGCTTCAGGTTGGTTGATGGTTTCAATTGCAAAATCATTCTAGGGATATTGAGAGAGTTATTTTACGTGAGGAAAATCGTAACGATGATTTTATTTGAGACATTTTAAAAGGTTGAAAAATGACGCATATTGTTTCTCCTATTGTAATCGTTTAGCATTCATTCGGTTTATTCAATGCGCACTATGAAATGAATGTAAAAAATATAGATATGCAAACGTAGTGAAATAAAATACAAAACATATTTGCGAATTATGATTTGAGAATTTAGAATTTTCAAGGTAGAGTGAAGAGAATAGTAGTGCAAATGAATATTGGATATATTCGATATGAAATGACCGATTGTCGAGATTTGCTCTCAACAGTTTCGAAATAGAGATATGATAGGGGGTTGAAGGTTTAAAAGGTTGAAAAGTGATAAGCTTACATGGTTACATTTATAAATATTTGTTAGCGACATTCAGCTGAATTTGAAGCATGTAAAAAGCCTCATAAAATATGAGCGATGACAGCGTAATTTGCAACGATCAATAATTAGTACATAAAGCATTCTTTAAAGTTGGCTTAAGAGCTTCATGCGATCTCGAGTATATCGTAATCACTCAGAAGTATTAGCGAAACTTTAGATATTTGAAAAGAGGAATTCTTCGATTAACCGGATGTACAATTGTGCTGAATATGATGAGAAGGATAACGATACATAAAGCATTCTTTAAAGTTGGTTTAAGAGCTTCATGCGATCTCGAGTATATCGTTATGACTCAGAAGTATTAGCGAAACTAGATATTTGAAAAGAGGAATTCTTCGATTAACCGGATGTACAATTGTGCTGAATATGATGAGAAGGATAACGGTTTTGCATTATGGAACGGCTAAAAATCTTTCCGTTGTCGCAATTCGTATTTCGAAATCGTTTCCTTTATACCATCGTTATTAGCAGTGACAAAGCTGAAACTCTTTAGAGTTCTGGTCGTTTATTGTTGAAGAGTATAACTCCGTCCATTGCATTCATTGTTGAAGTTAAATGAAGCATTTTTTGAATGAGCAAAATAAAAACTGTTTCTCCACAATAATTTCAGCAAAAAAAAAAGGAATTCCAAATATTTTATGAAATTCTTCTCTAGTCCTATCAATTGTTCATCTTCGACGATTTTTTTCTCGAATTAGAAGCGTATTTTTAAGTAATTTATTAAGTAACTTTAAGTAACTTAAGTAACTATTCGAAAATTATTTCAAAAATTGGCAATCTATTCCAATGTCTTTCGAATTTTTGAAAAACGTATAGCACAAATGAACTATTAAAAAAGTTTCGTTCTTTTTTTTTTTCGCCTTTTTTCGCCGCTAAAAGAATTAACATTTTTGAAAGCTTTCGTTTTCGAAAAGCTATTCAATGCTTTTAAATTTGCGTATTGTTTGATGAGCTCATTGAAATGTGAATTGATTTATTTATAATTGTCGAAAGTCTTTTTTGCTAATATCAAAATAATAGCGCCTAAGTAAAAATGTTCTCGATTAGTGCATTCGGGCACTAAATTGATTAAACTGATTCATCGAGAGCATCAATGGCCGAATGAATTTTGCAATTTTAATGATGAAAATTTTCTATCACAAATTTAAAGCAAATTTGAATAGAAAACGATATTTAACCTTGTAAAGGTATAATGAACAATATGAGATGCATCTCTGATCGTTTAATGTTTAATTAATGGCAAATGGTATGCTGTGTTCATCTGGCCTTCTATCGTTCATTCTCCATTCAACTCTGACTTCACAACATTAATTTAGTTTTCTCAAAGTACTTTGTCGTGGTGACGTTTATTGTAGATCCGATCATTTCAAGAAATGGTTTTTTTTTTCGTCACTGATTGTTTCACTTTTTCTCAAAATGGTATAACAAATGGGGCATGGATCATTACGTTTTAATCGCTGATCGATTTGCTAGTCTCATTGAAATCAATTCTTTTTTGCCTTTTAGAAAGAATTTTTAATAAAAATGACTTAATGATGATATATTGATCGAATTTACAATAAATCTTATCAAGGCAATTCACTTTGAGAAAAACAAATTAATAATGTGAAATCAGACTTTGATAGAGAATGAACAGTGCAAGCCCAGGTGAACACAGGATACCAGTGGCTATAAAAAACATTAAGCAGTAAGATATGCGTCTCCTTTTTTCATCATGCCTAAAAAGGGTTAAATATCGTTTCGTATTCCAAAACTTGCTTTAAGATTTGATGATATTTACGTATAGCCTCTCATACGCTGATTCTGATGGTACTGCTTAACAACTGGGCGCTATCTTACTGACAGAGGTATGGATGAAAGAGAAAAAGTTCGTGTTGTTGATGTAGGCAAAGAAGTGATTAGTGCAGTGAGCACCCGGATGTTCGGTCGAGTCACGGACTCATTCGAAGAGTGGTCCGGCCGGAAGATCGAGCAGAAAAGTGAGGAAGACATTCGGTCAGAAGTGTAGCCTTCATACAGCAATCGGACAGGGACGGACCACAGCGGGAAAAGACAAGTTGATTGAAACACTTGGCGAATCACCAACCATCAGGGCCATTCAAAAATTTAGGAAGCACTTCTCGTCGTGCTACCCGTGGCATAATAAGTCTGAGTGAGCATTGACCGTGCATTTATAGAATTCACAGCATATAAATTATATATTGCGCACATAATTGTGTACGTAAAACATATGAACGAACACATAATCTTAGGCCGTGTTGTGATACTTTATGGCTGCCAGTTGTTAGTGCGTTTTGCTCATTGTATGCGATCCAGTTTACGATAAAGTGCAAATCCTCTCCGAGTACGTTTAATTGCTAACGCGCTACCCAAAAGCCACTGTTGCAGCAGTGTGCAATAGTGGTAGTGAAGTTTCACTGAAATCAGCTCTTAGAGGGAATAATGATTGAAAATAACAAGTTATTTCTCTTCAGTAGTTGTCTTGTTTCGCAAATAAATAACTTAAAAAACTAGTCAATAAATTAATTAAGATCAATAAATGACAACTTCGCATAAAAGCAGTAAGCTGGACGGATAAAGTATTTCGTAACTTCGAGCGACATTTCTAGTATTTTGATTAGGCGTTTTTATAATATTGTGTGGTAATAATTGTACTGAATCAATTTGTGCTTGCAGTGAGATTGGTCGCGCAGAGAAAGTCAAGCTTCAAAGCGGAACAGCAGTGAATCTCTTGTGTGGATTACGGGACTGCTTCACGTTCAAGGTCTACAGATGCGATGAAGGCGTTCTTGTTACGTGTAAATCAGAAGGTTCGTTTCCGTTCTGCGCTACTGAAAATACACCATATCGCAACGCAGTATTACCGGTTATCAGTTCGGTTATCTGCGTACTTGTGCTTGCTTGCTTCCATAAGTGTAACTGTTAAAACTGTCTAAGTGAGCAAAAATGATTGCCGTGATTAAAGGCTTTTACTGCGCGCCTACCGATTTCAAACATTTCATTTCGGGCGCTTCTGAAGAGGTATAAGCAAAAAAAACCAGTTACAGTGAGCGAGTCAAACAAGAAATACTTTGCGCAACAGCGCTCTTGAGGTTTCTGGATGTACGATGCAACTCGATATCTATTCAAATGTTTAATAGTTGTTCTCGAAAAAACAAATCCGAACATCCTTTTGACCACTGAACGTTTCCATTTTATAAAATTTTTTCTCTAAAAATTTGATATGGGAGGAAAGCATTTGTGAGATCATAAATTGGAGGTTTGTGGGCACACAGAATCTTTCTTCGTTCGTTATGAGGCAGCACCAAACACCTATTATTGGGAGTTTGAGTCATGAGGCACAACGTTCATCGCAAAAGTTGACCACTTTAAAAAATAAAAGGTTGCGAAAAACTCGGTCAGCAACTTCGTATCTGAGCATGAACTTAAGCCAATTTCAAGTCGGTCACAGTTTTTTTCAAAAGAGTTGCCACGTTGTCAAGTTTACTGTTGAACTTCTGAAACGGACTCAACAAATTGATCAGCAAACCGTCTGTTGAGCTTTACATTTGAATTTTGTATAATACCAGTTACGAAGGCTTTCTTTTTTTCCATAACCCGTTCGAATAGTTTAACATAGTTCCAAGTGAACGTGAACAATGAGAAAACTTTGAAGATCTTGTTGGAATTTTCTTTCCCCGTTTTCGTTTTTCTACGATGAAATTCACAATTTCCAACTGCTGTTCGGATTTCGCGTTTGTTTAACGCGGAGTTGTAAAGGTCAATTTTTACTCTCAACTTCAAACTATTTTCTCAGAGCTCACTAACTGCAATACCACCACCATCAATACAGCCTCCTTCTTGTCTTGTGTGAAAGTGTAACGCACGAATTGTTTCTAATTTGAAATCCTTGTCTGCAATTTCCTTCAATTAAAACTTTTGTCTAGCGATTACTGACCCTTCTCGGATTTCCGGAAGCGTGCTAACTTCATCGTCGATTTTATGCCAATTTCGCCGACTAGGCCATTGCAGCATTCATATAATAATTCCAGTGTAGAATACTTTAGCGCTTCACTGATAGCTACTCATCGGCACAACCAGCGAGCGGTAAACAAGAAATGGTAATGCTTTTATTTGTCGTGGCCACTAAACGTGGGGAACTGAAAATTCAGTTCAGTAAAAAGAAGTACAAATTAGATACGCTATAAAAGAAAGAAAAAATTCTATAAATAAAAAAGGACGTTTGATGATTTAAATGTCACAGAATAATGCCTTTTAACCACTCGGATTTTACTTGTTTACTAGCTGCTGCAGCCAGCTAACTTTGAAGCTGAAAGATGTAGTACCAAGAAACCGTGAACGATTATTCAGTGACTGTAAATTTTTGAGTAGAAGATCACCCATTATACAAGGAAGTGAACAAAGGAGGCCAGGTAATTAATTGCAGCAATGACTGATGACATTAAAGCAACAAAATCACATGATAGTTCTCGATGCCAGCATCGATCATGTACGGGACAGAACAATTCGGTAGCAAGAGACTGGTGAATTTCAATAGTCGAGGCCACCTTTACCCCACAAAAACCACTAGCTGGAATGTTGATAACGCATGGCGAATGTGTCCACATTTTTGTCAACTTGTCACTTACCGCACACTTCTTGCTGACTCACTTTTACGGAGTGTTTTCGATGTTCTGAAAAGGAATTTTCTAAAAATATAGCACCCTTTTTTTAAAATATCCACAAAGCCACACTACCCCTTTCTTACGCTTGGGCATAGTTTGTCATTCATTGCCACTGACACAAATGTTGAGATTTACTTATAGAGGTGCAATGCGAAGCCGGCGAACTATTGGTCGATGGTCGATGTGTTTCGTTCCGTGACGAATCTATCAGAGATGTATCGGCCGCTGAACTCCTTTGCCAAAAATTTGGTCTGTCACTTTTCACAACGAAAAACAAACAGCAAATGGACGAGATCGCCTTGCTGGCTCGAAGATTTGCTGGTAAATTTCTTCTAATATTAACACAATTCGCCTCTCAGATGTATTATTTGAATGAGTGACAGCACTTGAAGGGATTAAATTGACAATTCGATTATTGTCTATTGCTTTTCTCCTTTCTTCAAATGGACAACTTGATATTTTCGTGTTCTTTTTTGCCACTATCCAAACGCTCACATAAAAACATATTACAATAAACACTGATGATTTTATATTTTATCCTCATCTATACATCAAAAAAAGTCAGCTCTGTTTTATGACTCGATAAAAGTCTCAAAAAAAGTGTTCGAACATAAACGAGTTCCACAAAACAAAAAGCATGCAATCTTGAATAAAGTAAACTTCATAAAACGAGCAAAGGTAAATCAAGCAAGCTTCATGCATATTAGCAAACTGAATTCAAAGTGAGTATTGTAGTAAAGCTGCCATCAGATTACTCCATAACATGCAAACAAATTCGTTCCTTAAGTTACTCCATAACAAATTCGTTCCAAATAAATTCGTTCCTAAAACATTTTATACAACAAAAAAATGGCTCGAAAAAATATTAACAGTTTCTTCCACTCAAGATTTCTTATTTCTTAAAATTGATCTCATCATTAGAGGGTGAAGGCAAATGCACAAATTTTTACAGCTTTCATTTTTGATAGTAATTCGCTGAAATTTTCACGTAAAAAGGGAAAAACTTCGGTTGTTGTGATGACTTCATATATGGCAATCATTGTAGAATTATTGCAATCATATTGAAGAATAATTAGCCTGTTGTTTTCCGTTCTTAATTCTCAAATGGTTCACATGGCTACGGAACGAAAAGCATTCCAAATTTTATTAACCTTGTTTCGAATTCAATGTCACTTTTTAAAAGGTAAGCCAAACTATAGGAGTTGAAAACAATGTAATGAAAATGCGTCCCTTTGTTTTTTTTCGTTCTCACAAAACATTTCAACGAACAGCAAAATGCTTTAATTTTTTTATAGTGTATTAATTTATAGTGTATTTATAGTGTATTAATGTAGAATTAGAGTTAGTGAAAGACTATGTATACCTCGGTCGCCAAATGGAAACAAATAATTGTCTTGACGGAGAATGGGACCGAAGAAGAAGAGCGAGATGGATTGCCTTTGGAAGATACAAATCAGTCCTAACGGATCGAACACTATCAATGATGTTAAGAGCGAGCCTCTTCAACACAACAGTTCTTCCAGCTATGCTCTATGCTTGCGAAACATGGGCTACCACAAAAGTTGTGGAAGAAAAATTCGCCATCACAGAAAGGGCAATGGAAAGACAAATGTGCGGTGTCACTCGGAAGGACAAAATAAAGAACGATGATTTGCGTCGCATGACCGGAGTAAAAGACGTGGTAACCGAGATGTATAAGAGCAAAAGATGCTGGGCGGGTCATGTTGCAAGAATGTCTGATAATCATTGGACCTATAGGCTCACACAGTGGATACCAAGAGAAACAAAAAGGCTTCTTGGTAGGCCAAAAACAACATGGGATGAGCCACTCGTGAAACTGTTCGGTCGCACAGAGCAGAGATATATGGAACTCGGTGGACCTGCGCTCTCACAGGGAACGACGACAGGTCGCAAGGTGATCGCAAGGTGATAGTGTATTAATTAGGATCCTATTTATATTAATTCAAAAGAGCGTTGAAAGATGGGAATGCAATTTTCGACCAATAATAACGAAATAAACAGGCGAATTTTTTGAAAGATAGTCGCGAATTTCATCGCATCATTTTGTTCTTGAAATTATTTTCTTTTAGTCAGTGAAAGCTGGATAACCTCCGGAACACTCGAAGATGGTTTTTGGAAGCGGCCCAGTGAAGAGATACCACAAGTGTTGTTGTCTAACGACGATGGTCGTTGCTTGAAGGTCGATCGAACAGGATGGAGCGCTGTTAATTGTGGCTCACGTTTTCATCCTTTATGTCAAGCCGGAGTAGAATGCATCACACATATGGGACATTATAATGGCAGGAAAAATGTTACTGAAGGAGGCATGTTTGATCAAAATTGACGAAGAATTTTTGTGATTTTTTGAAACAAAGTTGGAAAATTTGTAGTCGCATTTTCTTGAAGGGAAAAATACCCTTCAAAAAATTAACGGAGCCATTAACTGCTGAATTTATTGCTATTTGATGCTAGCATAAACGTTACGCACTAGATCATTATCAATCAGTGGCGATTTCGCCACCCAGAAATCTCTTAGTGATTTTGAAACTTTGATAGACTAAGAGAACGCTAATGGTAGGGCAGATAGGCAACGGAACCGCCTAATCGGCGATGGCACAAATCGAGCGGTGTACTGTTAAATGAGAATAAGCTGCCATGTAGTCAAGTGAGAACTGAATAGCATCCATTTTTTTTTAGATTCATTCCGTTCAAGTTCTTCGAATCGTTGCCAAATCTCAATTTTCCCCATTTGGACATTGCTAGTGGGAGGAAGGGGGGAGGGGAGGGGGGAACACACCAATAGTTTCACTTCCTCGCTTGTATTTATTCATGAATGCCAAATTCCTTTTCCGATCCGTAGTGTTCCATATTTATGAGTCATTCTCGTGCCTAAGATCTCTTTTACCGTTGTCACCGCACTGCTGAGTCATATGATTTTGACTTGGATCATTACGAAGATGAAGCAAAACGCAAGACTCATTTGAAGGAACAGCTATCAGCACATCGTTTTTTTTTCAGGTATATGAGGGAAGCAAACTGGATTATGGGGATGGGAGCTATCACCATGTCTAAAATTCTGTGAACGACAAAACCTCTTCCGCAATTTCGAAGAATATAGATCGTCTTCATTGGAGCAAAATTACAATTCTCTCTAAATTGAAAAGGGAAAGGGGTGCATTTGAAATAATACGGTGTAGAGAATTTGGTGAGTCGTAAACCGTGACAGCAAGATTCATTGAGGGCCCATTGCCAGCCATCTCCTCCAATACTATATCTCTCATTGATGACTCGTAGGCATGCACTGCCTTGTAGTTGACATTACTTTTCGCACTCATGAACTTTTTAGTTTGGCTGAGCTGTCACTTGTCGTTCTCTTAATCTTAATCTTTTACATATTAAATGAACTTAAAGTAATTTCTAAGCAAGAGTATTGCCATTATTGGGATGAGATTCACACATCGATCACTCCAATAAGGTGCTCCCTCCAATACTATAGTAGGCATGCACTGCCTTGTAGCAGTGCATGCCTACTATTGTAGCAGTGCATGCCTACTATAGTAGGCATGCACTGCCTTGTAGTTGACATTACTTTTCGCACTCACGAACTTTTTAGTTTGGCTGAGCTGTCACTTGTCGTTCTCTTAATCTTAATCTTTTACATATTAAATGAACTTAAAGTAATTTCTAAGCAAGAGTATTGCCATTATTGGGATGAGATTCACACATCGATCACTCCAATAAGGTGCTCATATAGCGATTGTAGCACTCAACGAGGTTTTACCTCGATTTTTTCATAGATCAATTCGCTTAAGTCATTTCAGCTTCCAATGCCTGATGATTTACTGCGAATTCGTCTTCCTTTCCTGGATGCCCCCCAGCATTGTACATTTTTTCATTCGGAATTCCCTTCGAAAATGAATTTCGCCGGAAATTTCGCTCACTTTCTAAATTTCTGTTCTGAGGGCAAAATCACTACAATTTTATGCAAATTTTTTCAATTGTGGAAATTTCTCTGAGCCCTACGTTTTGAAATAAACACTGCCGTTTTCTGGATTGGTCAATTTGTTTGAAACAAGCTGTTTTAGGAGTTCTTTTATGTCAAATTCGAAATTATTATCGACAGTCTGCGAAGACTTTTAGATTCGGAGGTCTCATCCACTAAGCTGGAAATTTGTGCTGATTTACGAGAAACAAAAATGACTGCGTCGATCGTTTCATAACTAGAGCAGGATCCTTTCTTAGTTTTGAGACCGTCGAACAATGCGAAAATATTAGTCACTTTTTTGTGAAAAGTTTTTGGAAAACATACTGATTCATGCGTCGAAAAAAAATTGCCTAACGTTTTTGTGGTTTCTTCAATGAGGATAACGTTCATCTTAAAAGTTTCTAAAATGAAAGGCCACCGTAAACGTTTGCCTTTCCTATCCATATCGTTGCCTTTGAGAGGTCACCAAAATTGCTTCGGTAAACGATTGCACTCTAGCAGTAATCGAGCAAGCAAAACTGAAGAAGCGTTTCTAATATAGATGTGAAATATAAGCAGATATACCTGTGCAATAGGGGCAAAAAATTTTCGTTGCGACGAATAATACTCGAGCACATTTAGGAAGCCAATGCCGTGATTTCCAGACCACGAGTGATTCCGCTAGATCATCCACGAATGAACATCATTTAGCAAAATCCATAGTTTCGCAACAACTTTGTTAGCCTTCCCGTACAAATGAGTTTTTTTATTTTATTAATTTTTTCATCAATTTTTTTCTAAATTCATTAATTTTTTTAAATTAACAATGAAAATTTAATGATTTTCTCAAACAAGTTAAGTAAACCAGATCACTTATCGCCAAATGAAATTCACAACCTTTAATCGAATCGAGTAGAGTTAAGGAGCGATGTACTTCTGCGAACTATATGCTAAATGTGCGGTACCGTGAAAATGATTGAATAGCACAGCATCAGGTAATGTACGCCATCAGTGTTGCATAAGCGTATGTTCGATTTTCTTGCATTCAGTAATCTGAAGTGTTATCTGTATGAAATTGCCCATTTCAGGATTACCGTGTATGAAGTGGGACATGCTTGAAGAGAAGTTTGATTCAAAGATGAAGGAGCACGAAAGCTGGCACCATAACTACTGCCGAAATCCGAATGGTCTGAAGAATCGACCATGGTGCTTGGTCAGCCCCGAGACATTTCAGTTTTGTGATGTACCGTTATGCAAAGAACCCGCTTCAAGCACAACAGGTACTTTGAATGTAGAGGCCGATTTCTCTGCATTCATAGGTTCTTTCAGAAAACTCTTTAAGAATTCAGCTTTGATAAGACGTTAGTAGAGATTAAAGATGCTAACGCTCAGGTCAAGTCAAGAAAGCGCTGGTACAGGAGAAAGTGTTTACATGTGTGAAATAGGCGGAGTTAGGTTAAGAGATATCTTACATAACATTGTATGCAGTGATGCAAGACTGTTCGATTTTGTTGAATAAGATGATGATTCGATTCGATTCCGTGCTGTCCTCGAAAGGTTACGATAGAATCCATACTTACATGACAAAAATTCTCGTATGGGGCGCTCATTTGTGGTTAACCAAGCTAAGGAAAGCCGTCAAAAAAGTTGGAACAGGTCGATCGATACCTGCAATGACAAATGGCTTCGCAAAGAAAAAGTTTTGACTTGTCGTTGGAAATTAACAACGTACCAGGGACAGACGTGCACTAATCGACAAAAATGAGTGATTTTCGATAAGGAAGAAAGTTGGGTTTTTATGGAAGAAAAAATTTAAAAAAAAAAGAATGTAACCGAATTAGCAAGATTTTACACAAAATTTACAAAGTGTACACATTGTAAAATTGCGACATTCAGCGATTTTTCAGAATGATTTCATTCAACGTTAATCGATGGATAGTCCTTATGCACACAAATAAAGAAAATTGCCTATGGCAATGAGGATTTATGCGAATGCGGCGTCGACACAAATTCATATGTACAAGCAAGCAAATCTATCCATTGACATTCATGCATAAGAAGGCAGAACGGAGAACATGCCGAATAATAAGTAAGGAAACATAAAACAACCAAAATCGTAGGATAAAAAAGAATATCCTAAAATGGAAGAACATTATGCTGTTTTGTATAGTAATATCGACAACCAATGAGCGCTAAATAAATTTCGGTACTGCAAGACAAGAAAAGAAAGGAAGCATCATGAGTTGTGTATTACGAAAGGAAACTAGAGCTCTTTAAAATTTATCTAAGAATGAAATGCATTTTATAAGGAACTTTTGAACTAGTTATGTGCGGGAAGCGAGTTTCAACCTATGAGACTTCGTCTGGCATCGATCCTGACAAGAGTGAAAACTACGACCGAAAAGTTGTGGAGTCGATCAGCACAGCTGCCGCGCTAGGGCAATCATCGAAGAACAAGGTCACAACAGCATACTATTGCCTTGAAAATGTTTGCCTGACGCATTTTAGCGATGGGCAATCACGTTATTCGAGGAGTGACTTTAGAAGAGATCCGCGTAAAATGAAATGTCAAAAAGGGCTTCAGCGTAGTTAACGTTATATGGAGAGGGGATCAGTGATCTCCAGATAACAATTTTTCGTAGATAAATGAACATTAACGATGAATAAGATGTCCTTATGGTTACAGCTACTAAGAAATGACATCCTACTGTAGGCCATTACACTCAAGGGAGTGTATGAGGCTTCCGCAGGATGTCTTTCCTCTTACGTCCCACTTTCGAGCAGCCTTTGTGGGAGCTGTTTTGCCGTATGACAGAGATGCTATGCTATGTGTGTGCCTAAGCCTTTTGAACACCGTAATTTTCTTCCGACCTTTCCTCTTTCATGCAGCTCCGCAGAGTATCATCTCACAACTGTGTCGTTGACAGATGAGCCGATCGCTCAATGTGCGGCTGAAGAGACGCGTTGTGGTGAAAGCAAAGAATGCATTGCCACCGAATTCTTTTGTGACTATGAAGTGGATTGCGCGAACGGAGCCGACGAACTGAATTGTCGTAAGTTTCTCTCCATAAACCTCTCGGTATTGTTTTCACCGTGTATTACGCTCACGTAAAGGTCGACTGCCTTGCTCAAGCATGGTGCAGGTAATCATCCATAGACATTTGTGAACTGCACTGGGCAGATATGCAGAGGAGGAGAAAGACATTTTCCAAATGAGAAATTTTCTTTGCATGCAACATGACTCCGGTTCATTAAGGTAACCGCTCCCGAAGCAGCGACTTTTTTTCTGCATCACTGAGGCTGCGGAGCCACAGCTGAGGCACAGTTGTGCCCTGAAGCCAAAATAAAGTCGTCGCGGAACTGGAAAGCTGAGAAGAATAGGGAGGGAGGTGGGGGAGGTCCAGGTGGACAGGAGACAGACTCTTAGAAGTCCGCTGCCGAACTCAGGTTAACCTGGAGCTGGGGGAGAAGCAGGGTTTTGTCGATGGATGAAGCCGAGGCCGCAGTCTGGCTTTCTTGGAGGTAGGAATTTGGGCGGGAGCTAGGCCTTTGAAAAACCAGAGCCAGATTATTATGGAGGCCGGAGCCAGACCAAAAATTTGACTTTTGTTGCTCTAAAGCCGAAGTGATAGCAAAGTTTTTTAGACGTCCCAACTGGAACCAAAAAGTTTTTTTCTGGAACCAGAAATGAAGCCGGCGCAACTTTCAGGAGCTTCACGTCACTGGTCAATGGTGAAGAAATGTCACCGCGACCATCACAAATAGAATAGCATAGCAAAATGACGTTTGTGAAGTGGTGAAGTATGTAGATAGAATGAATCTACGATCTCATTTCACTGTTACGAAAATTATTCTTCAGAATACTTTCCGGGTAAACACTGACCAAAACCAAAACATTTATGCGCAAGCTTTAAACTTCAAATGCCCGTATCTCATTCGTGTTGCACATTGACGGCGACTGACGGTGATAGCGGTGCTTATAGTCGTTTTGCGGACATCATAGGGTGGTGATCGACGTGCTGCCTAACAACAGAATTTTCAAATTTTTCAATCCTGAATCTCTCCCGAAATTTTAAAAATTTTCAGCCCTGAAATTCTGAGTCCCATACAGCAGGATTTTCAAAATTAGAAAATTTCCTTCATATTACACCGGAAAAACGATTAAATTCTGGTCAGTTTCACGGAGCTTCCATTCACCAGTCAAACGACAACAGAATGCTGGAATAATATTTTCATCCGTTATTACCAGAAGGGACCGCAACTGTCTTTATGTGACTTGACAAAATGTAATGATTGTAGCTGACTGGATGCGCAATTTCACATTCGATGGTGAATTCGAACTCAGTGATTCAATTATCGAAATATGGACTCACATTCCTCATCCGCAAGGGGTACGTTTGTTTCGTTTCCCTTTTCGTTTTATCAGAATTGCGGACTTATTGGGTGATGAATCATCTTCCCAAGGTGAGAGGTGCCATAACGAGTATCACCTGATGAAACGAAACTTGGCAAATAAGACTTTCGCAAAACATCTTCGCATCTAGCGCTCACCATGGTCCTGATTATTCACCGACCATTATTTGAAACAGTCACTATATATCTCAAGACTCGGGCAGCTTGAAACGCTTAGTAGGTAATAATAGCTTTAAAGCTGTAACTGTTGCAAAAACTGCTTTTTTTTGCAAAATAGTGCAAAATCGGCTGGCAAGGCCAACCACAAGCTTAAGGGGATGCCAACAGAGATTGGCTATTGTGATACGGTTTCGTACCATGTGTGCTTCAATCTCACATTGCTTTGTGCTGTCTTTTGCTTTGCTTCGGTATGGGTGGGGGGACGCCAGTGGTTCTGTTTTCGTGTGAAAAAGATGAGGGGGTCCTTGTACTTGGCTCATCTGCGCTTCTAATATTTGTGCTGTTGTATATCTGCCTATTATTTTCACCGTCGTTATTCAGCCTAATAAGATTCGTTGGACAAATCTGCCAAGGTGTACGACAGTAACTACATTCAAAGGAGAATTTTTTGAGCGTCCATATCAAAAACAAAGACTAAAAATGGGCTAATTCTGAAGCGGTCATTGTTCAAGCTTGCAATGACAAGCAGATGAAAATTAGAAGAGGGAGTTAACTGTTGCAGTGGTGGTCGGCGGGTTGAACGTACCGTTTGCAGTGCGCCCGTCGATGCTTGGATGGCGACGCATTCGGATGTGCTTCTTTCTCGTACAATGAGGTTGCAAGGGTGTGCGCTCTAGCCAGAAGTGTGTCTCGCTCATCACTTCGCTCAAAACCAAAATCCGCTTTCTATAAGAGGGTTTTCGATTTCGACAAAGGTATGTGACCAACACTATACTTTTAAAAATGCCACTACATATGTGAAGTTGTTTGTTGTTTGTTCCGCCTCTTTGGATTTACTTTACTTTAATCTTCGATGGCGATTAATTAAAATTGGGCAGAATGCCGTGTATGATGCGTTCCGCGATCATGATCAGTGCATGAAAGTGACCATGAGTAGGTGCGTCGAGATGTTAGAGATATGGACGATAAACGTGTTTGCTTTTGTGCTGTTTCATAGGCATAGTGTTTCGAATACAGATTAGTGTTCTAAATGCACCAAACTTGTTTAAAACACCAAAAATGTAGTGTTTACTCTTTTAACTGCTTCCCGAGCTTTCAATAAGTGGACTACTTAACCGTTTTTGAGTGTTAGGCTATGCCTACCGTAATGCTGTAAGTATCATCGTATACTACAACAAAGTTCATGACGGCATTTTACATTAACTCTAAGAGATATACATTTTTGTCTTTATCTTCTCACGTTCACTCTCTTACCGCTTGGAATGCTATTGGACATTTAAGCATATCTTATTTAACAGGTTCAGCACATCTCAAAAAGGTGGCCATGCACAAGAAGTTTGTTGTATCGCATAATGCATAAATGAGGATTGCTCTTGGGAAAAAGTGGACTTTTCACTGCTATCTAAGAAAATCGTTGATATTGTATATAAAAGAGTTTATGCTTGATGCAAAATGCTGTGTGAGTTCTGCAATTCAAGATTCGATTTCTTCACGCACATTCAGTGATGTACTGCAACTGAGGAAAGGTGTTTCTGCGTGGGCGCCCTTTTGCTCGGCGAACTACACACGATCGAACGAGGAATACGTCTGTCAATCGTTTGGATTTCAGTAAGTACAATTACCATCCATATAGTCGTTTATGAATTAACGCATAAGATTTTTCTGAATGGTTCTTTCTTCTTAATCCTAATAGTGGAATATTTTTATATGATGGAGTGAAGATGAATGACTGAATGGTAAATTTGGTTATAAAATACAAAAGTACACTACGATGAGAGAGTGATGAATATTCGTCAGCCGAAATCAACAAGAGTTTTGAAATTGAAACATTTCAAAAAATGGAATAATGAAATCGCGACCCTTCAGTAACTTGCATTCTTATAAAAGCGAGTTGAAAAGTAATGTAAATTGGTTTGAGCTCGAAGAAACATCATAAGAACGTGTTATTGCCCATAGGAAACAAAATAGGAACGGGACGAGTGAACGGGCTAATTTAGCGAGATTGTTTGTTTTCTTATGGAATTGTTGGGAAGGAAAATGTCAGAAGTGAGGGAGGTGGCGAGCGTGACGAAATGTCGAAACATCGGGAGGGTTGGAATAAATGCGGCGGAACCATCTGCATCAAAAGGAAAATGAAAACAACTGAATATTTCACAGCAGCAGCACGTTTTCTTGTAAAACGCCGTTGACGAAAGAATGCTTTTGTAACAAATTTTTTTGTTAGGACCCACATGTTTGCTATGGACCGTGGTCGATTTGTTCGGAATGATGGTAGCGAAAGCGAACTGTTGGACGTTCCGCACTGGTCCGCGAAATGTTTACGTTCATCATCGTGCATGCACCCGGATGTGCCTTCGTGTCCGCGTACCCTCAGATGCACTCGGTGCGTTGGCGAGCAGTTTGCATGTAATTCTGGAGAGTGCATCAGTGCCCTGAACGTGTGCGACGGGAACGTTGACTGTACAACTGGCGATGATGAGCACAACTGCGACCGTAAGTCGGAAACTTCCTCAAGAAGCAGCACAGTTCGTTGAATTTTCAAAACAGCATTGCTTCAATAAAATCGAACTGCACATTTCTCAACTTACAGGTGTACGGGAAAAAAACTCGAAAGGCAGTTTATTTTGACAGTTCGTATTTTCTTCGCATTCATATAGGCTATTTTTTTCGAAAATTCACCAAATCGACCTGCATTTCTAAGCTTAATTGAAGTCGAATTGATATCGTTCAACCGATTTTTGGTTTTCAAAAGCCACCCTTTCCAGAGCTTAGCTGGCGTCTAGTCAACATGGATGAATCAGATGGTGATCAGCTTGAGGTTCAACATCATGGTGTTTGGCGGCCAGTTTGTGCAGATTCACTGCTCGATTCTTATATCCCACTTCTATGCGCCATCGTCAATTCGAGGTTTTCTATCTAGCAGAAAGCATTTAAAAGCCATGAACTAAATTTTTGGTTTTGAAATGTTAAACTGTTATAAATAAGGAACAGGGTGCTTATCACAAGAATTCATAGAGAACAATCCGCAGCCGCATAAATTCTTTCATAAATTCATGAGCCGCGCAATTTCTTGTCATCACTTTACCATGGGAAGCCTACCATTTTTCACATCGGCTGTCTTTGGAATTATTGTCAACAAAACCAACTGTTTCATTCTGGTACCCACTGGAAATTATACCCGTGCTGAAACCTGAACCGTGAAATTTCCACTTTCTGGGCAGATACGTTCATTAGACGATCAAGCAAGAAAGAAACTGATCACATCTTCAAAGGCAGCCAAAATCGCTTCAAACGACAATTCACCCCGTGATAAAATGAGAAGAAAACGGTTATACTTTGTATCCACCGAGCGGGAGGCAAAACAACAGAGCAGAAATGACGTTAACTTTGAAGAGATGGTTCTTGAATTGAGATCTCATGTGGAAAACATACTGTTGCGAGTGAAAAATGTGCATGATTCTACCGTAGAAGAGCCATGTTCTGCAAGCGGCTATTTCTGCTGCATAACTTTTCCTTGGAAGACCGCAACGCAAAACGATCGCAGCAATTTTCTGCGCACAATTTTTACCTTCACTATTTCTGCTGTGTTGTTATTCCCTTTCTATTCCACCCTGTAGTGAGTTCCTTTCCTTTTTTCACTGCGAAAGTTCATTTTATATCCCGGATAAGCTTAATTACTCTTTTTCTCGGCTTTGTCATGCTTTTCGTTGCGGTCAAATTTGTTCTATTTTAAGCGTGGGATCGCAATTTCTCGGTGTAAGATCTCCTGATAATATTCTACTTGGATGGCGAATCAAATGCACTCAGGAGAAGTGTGTCCTAGATGGGCAAAAAAGGTGCGCAACAGGAGCTGCTCGTCTTCGATGTTCTTTCGATGACGGTATTGGAATACACAATTAAAGTATCCAATTGCCTCGAACACACTAAAATATCATTAAAATTTAGACAGCCTTTTATTACATACTTTAAGGCGTTGCATTCGTTATATTCATCACAACTGTATGAGCTGAATTGATGTGTACGAATCCCTAAGCATAAGTATCCGTTAGCTAAAACTTTCATCTTGATTGATTTTAATAACGCATGCTGCTTAGATGTGTGAAGCAACAAATCATCTACATTGAGAGCGTTATTCGTTTATCTATTGAAAAACAAATGACAGATAAGTTATCTATCAATCCCTCTGTCGTTTAAGCCAGTATTTTTTAAAGATTCATTTGTTTGCGGCAAACGTCACGTCGACATGATTGCACGTGATCCACGTAAACAACGTTACGCACGTGTGGTTGGCGGTTTTGACGCATTGCCTGCAGCATTTCCGTGGACGGCTGCGATACGGGTCCGGCGTAATCACACGCATCACTGCGGTGCTTCGGTACTATCAAATAAGTTCCTTCTTACGGCTGCACACTGTTTCGAGTTAGTTTGAAATGTTATTTTCATGTTGTTCAAGTTATTTCACGCCTTCTTCGATGACTAAACAATTGCTAACTGATGCTCAAGCATATTCTCGATCCAACGTGACGGTGACATTCCATTTGATATAGCAAGGGCTGGCAAGGTGAAAAAAGGAGGAAGTAAACATAAGGTGGCATTTTTTTTTATTGTTTACGGGGATGCGGAGAAAGTTGAGTTCAAATTTGAGAGCACTTCTCGTGATTGACAACATCAATGGGTCTAACATAATTTTATATCATAGATTTGATGAAATTTTGCCTAGAAAGTTTTCTTCGCCACAAAAAAATAGCGATATTCCCCAGGGAACTTTCGCGGGAATCTAAAAATACAGTAATAAATGATGTATGTGGAGTGTGTATCTATTTTGGGCACACGTTTATAACTAAGAAATCGTTTATCGGAATGAAGATAATTCTGTTCTAAGCAAGAACAGATAAGCAATTCTTCAACAACTGCTTCACTCGAATGTAAAATTTTCTTCCGACTTTCGCAATGATTTGTTTATAGTGAAGAGCCAAGTTTGGATTACTATGAAGTGATTGTCGGTGATTGGGACAGCACGGAAAATGATGGAAATGAACAGACGCGTAACATGAAACGCATCATCCGACATCCTGCATACAGAGGTGCACATTCTTTTATTCACTACATTCAGAAAGGACAAACATTCATGATTTCATTTGATAAGTAATAGTCTTATTTCCTAGTCGGAGAACATACGTTCTCCACATTTCGCACTCTTTTCACTTAAATGACAAAGCCGAAGCTCCAATGAGGCGTCTCCGATGATATGGAATTTCTTGGTCCTTTTTCATTGGCATTAATATTATTGAAGAACTACTAAGTAGAATGGCGCAAAAGTGTGCTTTACCTTATACCCACATAACATATAACAACCTCCTTTTATAAGCGCAAGGTCTGTAACTTCAAAGTAGCCAATAATTGTCTTGGAAAGCAAGCACTATGAAATTATGAACGAAGTGTACTTTCCGGATGGGGGGACTGAGATTTTTAAAACTGTGAGTGTAGAAAATTTGATGATATAAAACGAAAGCTGTTGGAATTGGTTTGAAGATGGAGATTTTCCTTTTTGCTTTCATCCACACCCAAACTCATTGATGCTTATGTCCTCCAGCTGAGTCATCGCACGTCGGCCACTTCTAACTTGTCTTCGGCATTAGTGCGGAGACTGAGACGCAATACCGGTGCATTTTTTATTTCAGAATCACATGCAGTTAATCGCATTTCAAAATTCCTAGCATAGCAGAATATAATCATCGTGGAAGGTAACTTGTCACAACATCCTTAGCAAGGATCATGAAAAAAGAATGAGGAGGAAACACCCGGGGTTAAAGGTTGTTTCAGGATTTGGTGAATAAGTTCCATAACTTGACAACATAGCGTTCATGAGCTCCATAACTTCTTCCATCGTGCTTTTTTTTTGTAATGTTTCGACATCCGACGTCTAATCGCTTACTTCCAAAGGACAGCCGAAGACTGTTCTCGTTGTGGCCGTTTATCGAGAAAGCTAGCTTTTCAACCTCTGTGACATAAGTCTGCTGATCCACAATGGCACTAAATATCGCCCAGAATCCTTTCCATTGTAAGAAAATTTGTATTATCAGCTGAAATTTGTATCTTTGCGGGATATGTGCGGTCTTGATGTTGGTATAACAGCATTTGTTAGCGGTGGTTCGAAATAAATAGGAATCGAAAATATAGCACCTACAAATTGTGTGTTTATCATACGGGGTTGTTGTTGTTCGTATGGCTCGCTGGGGGACATTGCAAAAGGGTGGCTCTCAGTCGTCATGGATTTGTTTCACGACCTTACCAATTCAACATCTCACTTTTTACATCGAACCAGGTAAACAATAGCACGATGTCCCATCCTCATCATCAAGCATTACTTTAAATTCTTGCAGTTCTCCTGCAGGAAGATCCTCCTGATCCATAGATGTCAAATGCTTAACCGCATTTTTTCGCTCACCGTTGAGCTACTGAAGATGAGATAAACTTTGTATTAGCAAAAGCTTTGTTATTCCTGACTTTATGATATCCTGTTTTAGAATTACGGATTCGACGGTACACGTCAAGAACGAATTGTTATAAGTCGGTTACCTCAATAAGAAAAACATTTCAAGCTTAAATTTCTATAGGCAGCATTGCGCTGAACGCAAGGCTCGTGATATCACCAAAAGGTAACTTGTCACAACATCCTTAGCAAGGATCATGAAAAAAGAATGAGGAGGAAACACCCGGGGTTAAAGGTTGTTTCAGGATTTGGTGAATAAGTTCCATAACTTGACAACATAGTGTTCATGAGCTCCATAACTTCTTCCATCGTGCTTTTTTTTGTAATGTTTCGACATCCGACTTCTAATCGCTTACTTCCAAAGGACAGCCGAAGACTGTTCTCGTTGTGGCCGTTTATCGAGAAAGCTAGCTTTTCAACCTCTGTGACATAAGTCTGCTGATCCACAATGGCACTAAATATCGCCCAGAATCCTTTCCATTGTAAGAAAATTTGTATTATCAGCTGAAATTTGTATCTTTGCGGGATATGTGCGGTCTTGATGTTGGTATAACAGCATTTGTTAGCGGTGGTTCGAAATAAATAGGAATCGAAAATATAGCACCTACAAATTGTGTGTTTATCATACGGGGTTGTTGTTGTTCGTATGGCTCGCTGGGGGACATTGCAAAAGGGTGGCTCTCAGTCGTCATGGATTTGTTTCACGACCTTACCAATTCAACATCTCACTTTTTACATCGAACCAGGTAAACAATAGCACGATGTCCCATCCTCATCATCAAGCATTACTTTAAATTCTTGCAGTTCTCCTGCAGGAAGATCCTCCTGATCCATAGATGTCAAATGCTTAACCGCATTTTTTCGCTCACCGTTGAGCTACTGAAGATGAGATAAACTTTGTATTAGCAAAAGCTTTGTTATTCCTGACTTTATGATATCCTGTTTTAGAATTACGGATTCGACGGTACACGTCAAGAACGAATTGTTATAAGTCGGTTACCTCAATAAGAAAAACATTTCAAGCTTAAATTTCTATAGGCAGCATTGCGCTGAACGCAAGGCTCGTGATATCACCAACGAGTAATGTTTCCTCGTTAAGTTAGCGAAATCCTGATCAAATTTCTAGATTTTCTGATGATCGCTGGAATGATATCCTACATTTTTTGTCTGAAGTAAAACAACTAATGGCGATCTCAATCGTGAAATTTTCCATCTTCTGGTCTTTACGATGGCCATGCCGAACATATCGAGCTGCTTTATTCCTATAAGAGCTAACAAGTGGTTATGTAGACTTATTCGCTGACGATTTGGCGATTATCGAACTCGATGAACGGCTTCGTTTCGGCAAACACGTACAGCCGATATGCCTGCCGCCAACATATTTTGACTACAGTCCGGGCCGGAAATGTGTTGTTTCTGGATGGGGTAGTCTCGGTGAAGGTACGCAAAGTATCGTACTTTCTTTCTGTCAGAGAAATTCTCTACTGCTGCAAAAAAAATCAACGGAGACTTCAGTAATTTTTAGTGCTGCCATAAATAAAGTGCGATTACGAAGAATATAGAAAGGAAATGCTTAATTATTCCATCTTCGTTAATTAGGAAGTTACTTTTTCAAAAAGGAAAGAACGTTAGGGAGATAATGACGGCCAACTTTTTATTCATGTTGCATCATGAGTTAGCTTTAATGTACAAACGATTAAGGTCAATGATAGAGACCAGGCTAGGTCCGCTGTAGACTTTGGATGGTAAGCTATTTGTATAGCATGGGTTTCGATTTGGTTTGCCAGCATAATTATCATTTGATATCGCACATACCGCAACTGATATACATAAAATATGATACGAAGATATTTGCTGCAGCGTCCTCGGTAGACTATCCGAAAATATTGCAAGCGGCTATGCTTCCAATTCTACCGCGAAAGGAGTGTGTTAAATCGTCGTCAATCTACGAGTTGATGAGTTCATCTGCGTTCTGTGCCGGATATCTAACTGGTGGAATCGATACTTGTCAAGGCGATTCCGGAGGACCTTTTGCATGCCAAATCAATGGTGATGATTATTAAACATTCCTTAATTTATGTACATGGAAATTTCGGCGTGCCGAGGCTATACAGAGCCAATGGTACTGAAAATTAATATTTTAAACTTTACGTCAAAGCAACATTTTGGAGCACAGTTAGGCGATTTAAGCAAGTGATGTTTTCAATATCGTTGCACCGATTCAACCGCTATTTCAGCAAATTCATACTTTTTGATTATTCTAAGATTACTTATTTACGCATAGATAATTGAACACTTTCTCTCGCAAAGAAGATTTTGGCGGGTGTGATTATTTGAGATTTAAGCGCAAACTTTGAATAAACGTCTTTGAAAGGAAAGTTCCTTGAAAAGAAAATATTTTCTAGGTGAATTTCCGCAAACCTGCGAGCATATCATAGTTTTTTAGAGAAATTTTGTCATGTTTGGAGGCCACAATTAGCTGTACATCATGAAATCATAAATAGATCGGATGAGCAATTTTAGTGTCTAAAATGATGTTTCGTTCGCCTTTTTTTCAACTAACCATTGCAGTTTTTCAAGTAATTCATATAGGATATCAGGTCCTTGAAAGGAAATCTCGTCTTTCTCACTTTAGCTTAACGTAAAGCATTCTGACGAACTGTTCGCATGATGAGTGGCTTACCATTCAATAAGTTAAATTTTTGGTTTAAGACGTCTATTATTTGGGCGGTGTTATCAGCTGGGGAGATGGTTGTGCGTTACGAGGTCGACCTGGCATATACACAAAAGTGGTACCGTATATCGACTGGATAAAGCGAGTTACAAATATGTAAAGGAAACCATCGACAGTGACATTGTTGTGCAGAATATAAATATTTCAATCATATAGCAATACTGTATTGCTTGAGGAAGGTACCGTATAACTCCAGTAAAAACCCCCGAGGTAAATATGGGCGAATTTTCGACTCTTTCGGTTAATTTCCATAAATAAATTAGGCTTACGGAGCACGCTGACCTTCGATTATTGAAGTGGAAATCCAAAGTGGAAAAGCTTTCATTGATTGTCGCTTTTGTCAAGAAGTAGCTTCTCTTGAGATTACAGGGTATTTTCATTGCCTACCATATCCAACGAACTGTTCGTTAAGACACTCCCACGAAACCGTCGTACTAATTAAAGTAGTGAAGCAAGCAATAGAACAGTTACTCCGGAAAAAGAAATTATTGTTTTGATATCAGTATTACCTAAATAGCCGCCTGCTATGTTTGCGACTGAAACGGAACCTCTTGCTCAAACTTTTTCGTCTGTTGTAACATTATACGAGGATGAATCTGTTCAGCTTGCTATATTAAATCTATATCGAAAAGAGTTTCTTGGATTGGCAATATGACCTCATGCATAAAAAGGTCATCATGGAACGACGATGGCTATGTCAAAGACCACTAATCTCTTGGCTTCAAAAGAGGAAGGGATATCGCTCTCTGCCTCCATTTCCACTGGGAAAATAGTTTTTGAATTGCGATGTTTTAAGAAATGATGTAAGGAAGCTCCCGAATTCCGTTCGTTATGATGTACAGGCTTTATCTCAAACTAAGTTTTTCCATTTGGAGGGATCGTCCAACCTGCCTTTCGCAATTTAGTCCACCTCTGGGCAAATAACTGCACACAAAATTTTTCTAAAGTTGGGCCGCCACCTCGAAATGATTTTGCCGCGACACACCATTTCACGCAGGTTCGATTCAAATCCATTGTCATTCTCATATCAGTTCTTCTTTTGGCCAACCGAACAGCCAAATTCCGTAAGGTTTTTAAACTAGAGCGTTCACTATATATTCATTCAATTTGCCGTTCGATTTTTTTTGTTGGGGGGGGGGGATTCATTGAACCAAATTAAAAGTTCCATAATAATGAGAGGCCTCAATCGCATACTCGGAATTCAAAAACAGCAGATCTTTTTCCATCATCGGTCATACAATTTCGGAAGGTAAGATAAAACGATTGTGGGATATCCCCTCAAAATTGTCAACGCTATCTCGTTTCAAACGTTGCACCGCCCACCGAAAGCCATACTGTACGCCATCTATGTGGTAAGTGTTCCAATAGGTTCCACCAAAAGACACGATTTTCCACTATTCTACTATTTACTATGTTTTATTTTAAAAGTATAATTTAAACGTTTGTTGCAACAACTAAAACAAGTTACTTTAATTGCAATTTGTACGATTCTCAGATGTCTCACAAACGTTTTGTGCTCAATGTAAAATTTTTGACATTTAAGGAAGATATATCTTTAGAATTTGTCAAAACATTTAGTTGGAGTTGAAAAACTACGTTCAATGCCCTTACGTTGTCCTGCACTAGGTGCTATCCTAATAGAGGAAAAAATCCTTTTTACTTCATGTTTCAGAAAGCAGCGTACTAAAACATGGAACAAAACAACACTATTGCTAATGGGTCCTGAATAACAGTTCACTCACTTAAATACGAGTCTCTTTACATAAACATTCGTAATTGGTTACGAATGAATGAATGCAGCAGTATTAGAGCACAGCCTGAGAGTGGCAATTGAATAGGGCATTACTGTAATGAACCAGCTAATAGGGAACTTTTTTGTTGGGAGCATGAAAGATCGTTTGAAATTGATTTCATTTGTCATTTTAATAAAATACGCCTTTTGCTCTGCGGTCCATTGCAATCCCCTATTTGTTTTTATAGAAGATCCCAAGTTGTATACATCTCTTATTCATTTTTTTTTTGTGAGGTGACTGACAAGTCAGTAATAAATTTCGCAGTAGAAATACGAATTTTTAAAAGATTTCCCAAATGTTCGTGTTCCAAATCACCTAATCTGAAATATCATATGAGATCTAACTCAATGCGACGATAATCAAGCAAACGCGTACCGAAAATGCTCACATGATTTGCGTAATTCAATCTGTATGAAGTCGGAAAAGCTTTTGAAGAGCAGCTCTATTTCCGAATTCAAAAACAACGACCGAACTGGACAGCTATATTCAAAACGAGGACGGCAAACGATAATAGATAATGAACGCTTTCTTACATGTTCGATGCAGCTGTACTGAATTACCCATAGAATATAATTAACTATTCTAAATGCTTCATTAGTCACTAACTCACAGTGAGTCTTCCAACGCTGAGATTCATCAACGAACGCTCTCAAATATCGAACGGAAGTGGCAGTTGAAATGAAAAGCATCAGAGCCATTCATGCTTAAAGAAGATTCACAACAACCGACATTTTTCACTATTAATATCTAATTGCCAGACATTAGACCACAGGCGAAAAGTCCAAAATGAAACTCTTCAGTGCTTAGATGCAATCTGAGTAAGTAGCTGCACCTTATCGATATTTAAAGATCGAGCTGGCCTACGTAACCTGATAGGTCAAGCCATACAATGAAGTGACCGTTTTATCGTAGTTCAGAACCATGTGAATGTAATCAGATATTAGGGATTAAAATTGGATGGGAATAAAGCTAATAAAAATGGACAGCGAATATAACAGATTTCCAAGAAAGACAACTGATTTATACTCCGATTTTCAACCGAAATTAAAAGTGATGGCAGTGCAGTACGTACCTCAAGGGGCACTAGGAGATGAAGAGTTCAGAAGATCACAACCGTGGGATTTCGGCCTTCTGAATTCTCCACGGATCAATGCTTAAGATCTTGGCGGAATCAGTGCACTGAATTCCAGTTTCTTATTTTGCTACTGAACCTTTTTGCCGTTTAGCTGGGATTGCTAACTTGGGAACGATATTTTCTGGGTTATTGAATGGAAAATATAGATATTAGACGTTCACGAAGAGAATCGTTACGAATTGCGATGCGATATGACGTAGACGTCTTTATAGATAACGCGCCTATGGTTCAGGTGTTTGAACGTCGTCTGCTGAAGGAACGTTTGTGCTAGATGGGCGTTATACGATGATTACCGCAATGTCTAGAGTTGACCATTTCGTTTTAAGTGCAATCAACAGACCGCACTTCACTATCACCTGATGTGAGCATATAGAAAATTGCAGCAAAGCTTCTCAACAGTTCTATGTGCGACCTTCTAAACATACATGAGCTAGGATCTCGGCAATTTCCCTCAGTGCGTAAAGGGCACTGATTCGAGCAGACTGAGTGAGTGAAAGGGAAGTAGAGAGTTATTGTTTGAAAAAGGGTTGTTGATTAGAATATTTACTTTAAAAATTATAGTGAACGTGTGCATCTTTTGACATCATAAACATAGTTGGTAGTAATAGTTACAACAGTAATAATGATAACTATTATTGTAATTAAATTATAACAACTATTATCGTAATCATAATAATAACTATAATTGTATTTGTAATTGTTATAAATTAAATTATAAATGGTAATAGTTACAACAGTAATAATGATAGTTGGTAGTAATAGTTAGAACAGTAATAATGATAACTATTATTGTAATTAAATTATATCAACTATTATCATAATTGTAATAATAATTAAAATGGTATTTGTAATTGTTATAAATTAAATTATAAATAGTTGATAATAGTAAAAGTAGCACTAGTTATTGTCTTTTTTTCATTTATAATACACATTGCAGTCAATAAGTCATCCTATTATGCTGACCAAATAAAGCAATATCGCATTATGCTTCATTGCACATATTATGACCGCAATTAACAAGGGAATTTTAGGGGCGAAAAATTATTCTTTTAATAAAAAAAAATACGAAACGTTCAGTTGGTTGAGTTTTCGAACCGGAAAAAAGCTGAAAATCTGTTGAAAATTTTATGAAAATTTGGCAGCAATAACCCTTTATTTTTGTTTCTTACGCAACTCATTATTTCTCTAGCACCATAGCAACGTTTACGTATCACATGATAAGCAAATGACTGTGAACTATATCGATATACGTTTGTTGGTGTGTGATGTTTGTAGTACGATGATAAGTGCAACTCGCTTTCGACAAATGCACACCACGTTCAAGAATCAGGTTTACAGCATTCCAACTCGCTTGCGACGTTCTCCGATCATCGTCGGTGCGCTCATCGCCTTTCTTTGTACGCATTTTCATTATCGATTTAAGCCTAATTCCCAGTTGTTCCTCGTTACGTTCCTCAACTTTTTTTTTTCCTTCGATCAACCACACCTTTTCACCCATATTTTCGACTCGTATATGACCCGCAAATTAGCTATTAGGGCAAAAGCTCAGTTCAAGACTCAATTAGACGGCAGTCATGTATTTGATTGAACTCGAGCTTACGTAGAAGTATCATATGGGAAGTCTATCAACGATTCATCACCTAATTATTCATCTCTTCTTGCGGCAGCTTTTTTGCTCACTTTGTTGGATGGTAATTTTTGCATGATCGTACTACCTAGCTAACCCTTTCACTTCTGGTATGTTAGTCGTTTAGCTCATGAGACGAGAACGGTGAGATGAGAGAGAGGGAGAGAGACAGAGAGAGAGAGAGTAGGATTTTAAGGCGATATTCGCACTCTTTTAGGGGGATAAATTTGATGGAAAGGTCTAAGAGTGTTTCAGCTACTCTGCCGCCCACCTTTTTGCTTTTTCAATGAAGATGTTGCTTTGTCATTAAACAATGTGAAGTAGCAAGGCGGAAGGGAGAGGAGGTGAAGTGGGACGGGAAAGTAGACCAAAATGTGGAACTTGTTTAAAAGTTGGGGAGGGGGAGAGGAGGAACTTGCTAGATCCACGAATCTCTCTGAGAAATATCTCATGTTTACCCATAATTATGTCACGTTTCGGCGCTTCTCTCCAGTTTTCAAAGTCTTTTGTGGGTCTCTCGCTTTTCGACCAAAATCGCAGGTTACGAATCCTTGGATTACCTTTGTAGAGCACTATTTTTAAGAGCTAAAAGTACTCGAAATTTCAATTTTAGGCTAGTTTTGTTGAAGTGTAATTTCCATTTATCTAATTGCCAGCCATAACAGTGAGGTGTTGTTCGACAATCCGAGAACTTGAGAGTGATCCCTAGTTTCACGGGTAGCGGGATTGTTCATATTAGTATAATATCTCGAGCTACTTTTGACCCGAGCTTATGGAAAGTGTTAAATGTGTTTTCTTTTAAAAAAAGCTGTTACCTGATTTCCTCTTAGGTAAGTCGGTGGCCATTCTCTACTCAGCACATGTCTCACGCGTAACAGAAACTGGCGACACCCTCGCATAGGCATGCACATGGCCTTTTCGGAACAGCGACGAATTGCAACAATAGAGTGGTTGGAACGTTCAATCTCCATGCTGGGGAACAGCGGAAGGGTATGGGGAAAGGGGGAAGTGAGAGGGAGGAAAGGGTGTGAAGTCACGAAGTCAAAGAATATTTCATCTTTTACGCAGATCACAGGCGGGTTGAAGAAGAAGGAGGATGAAGAGGAAAATATCGACATTACACTTTTTTAAATGAATCAGAGTTGCTTATAAATAAAGGTTTCTGAGATGGTCCGAGAAGCTCCATCAGTCATCTTTTATAGAGTGCTCGGAACTGCTGTGAAAGGACTGGGCGTTGATAAATGCTGAAGAGCACTTTAATGACTTCAACTTTCGGTATTTTTGTCGCTTTTCAAACATTTAATGAGGAAGTTGCACATCATTTTACCTTCATAATTTAAAAACGGAAATGGATTTCTTGAAATTACCTTTCCTGAAGATCACATCTTTTGTGCTCACATCGCTACCATTTGATGACTCGATGCGCTCGCTAGTCGATATTCGAGGCGTTTCTGTGCTCGTGTTAGTGAAATGGTGCCAATGGCGTGAGATGTGAGGATAGTACAGTGCCCTATTGTGCTGGAGGGCTCTGCTGAGATGCAGCGTCGACTGGAGCACTCACAAGTGGTGCGATTGCGAGTGGTGGACGTTGTACCCATCCGACACAATTATTACCCGACACAGTTGTACCTGTTTGTCGGACGGGTCAATGTCCGCCACTTGTGAGTGCTCCATTCAGGAATAAAGTTGAGATGAGATGCAGCGTCGACTGGAGCACTCACAAGTGGTGCGATTGCGAGTGGTGGACGTTGTACCCATCCGACACAATTATTACCCGACACAGTTGTACCTGTTTGTCGGACGGGTCAATGTCCGCCACTTGTGAGTGCTCCATTCAGGAATAAAGTTGAGATGAGATGCAGCGTCGACTGGAGCACTCACAAGTGGTGCGATTGCGAGTGGTGGACGTTGTACCCATCCGACACAATTATTACCCGACACAGTTGTACCTGTTTGTCGGACGGGTCAATGTCCGCCACTTGTGAGTGCTCCATTCAGGAATAAAGTTGAGATGAGATGCAGCGTCGACTGGAGCACTCACAAGTGGTGCGATTGCGAGTGGTGGACGTTGTACCCATCCGACACAATTATTACCCGACACAGTTGTACCTGTTTGTCGGACGGGTCAATGTCCGCCACTTGTGAGTGCTCCATTCAGGAATAAAGTTGAGATGAGATGCAGCGTCGACTGGAGCACTCACAAGTGGTGCGATTGCGAGTGGTGGACGTTGTACCCATCCGACACAATTATTACCCGACACAGTTGTACCTGTTTGTCGGACGGGTCAATGTCCGCCACTTGTGAGTGCTCCATTCAGGAATAAAGTTGAGATGAGATGCAGCGTCGACTGGAGCACTCACAAGTGGTGCGATTGCGAGTGGT
Organism: Toxocara canis; assembly: GCA_000803305.1. Lineage (NCBI taxonomy): Eukaryota > Metazoa > Nematoda > Chromadorea > Rhabditida > Toxocaridae > Toxocara > Toxocara canis. The sequence continues at coordinate 777,504 of JPKZ01001541.1, forward strand.
GGACGTTGTACCCATCCGACACAATTATTACCCGACACAGTTGTACCTGTTTGTCGGACGGGTCAATGTCCGCCACTTGTGAGTGCTCCATTCAGGAATAAAGTTGAGATGAGATGCAGCGTCGACTGGAGCACTCACAAGTGGTGCGATTGCGAGTGGTGGACGTTGTACCCATCCGACACAATTATTACCCGACACAGTTGTACCTGTTTGTCGGACGGGTCAATGTCCGCCACTTGTGAGTGCTCCATTCAGGAATAAAGTTGAGATGAGATGCAGCGTCGACTGGAGCACTCACAAGTGGTGCGATTGCGAGTGGTGGACGTTGTACCCATCCGACACAATTATTACCCGACACAGTTGTACCTGTTTGTCGGACGGGTCAATGTCCGCCACTTGTGAGTGCTCCATTCAGGAATAAAGTTGAGATGAGATGCAGCGTCGACTGGAGCACTCACAAGTGGTGCGATTGCGAGTGGTGGACGTTGTACCCATCCGACACAATTATTACCCGACACAGTTGTACCTGTTTGTCGGACGGGTCAATGTCCGCCACTTGTGAGTGCTCCATTCAGGAATAAAGTTGAGATGAGATGCAGCGTCGACTGGAGCACTCACAAGTGGTGCGATTGCGAGTGGTGGACGTTGTACCCATCCGACACAATTATTACCCGACACAGTTGTACCTGTTTGTCGGACGGGTCAATGTCCGCCACTTGTGAGTGCTCCATTCAGGAATAAAGTTGAGATGAGATGCAGCGTCGACTGGAGCACTCACAAGTGGTGCGATTGCGAGTGGTGGACGTTGTACCCATCCGACACAATTATTACCCGACACAGTTGTACCTGTTTGTCGGACGGGTCAATGTCCGCCACTTGTGAGTGCTCCATTCAGGAATAAAGTTGAGATGAGATGCAGCGTCGACTGGAGCACTCACAAGTGGTGCGATTGCGAGTGGTGGACGTTGTACCCATCCGACACAATTATTACCCGACACAGTTGTACCTGTTTGTCGGACGGGTCAATGTCCGCCACTGGAAGTGAGAGGGAGGAGAGGGTGTGAAGTCACGAAGTCAAAGAATATTTCATCTTTTACGCAGATCACAGGCGGGTTGAAGAAGAAGGAGGATGAAGAGGAAAATATCGACATTACACTTTTTTAAATGAATCAGAGTTGCTTATAAATAAAGGTTTCTGAGATGGTCCGAGAAGCTCCATCAGTCATCTTTTATAGAGTGCTCGGAACTGCTGTGAAAGGACTGGGCGTTGATAAATGCTGAAGAGCACTTTAATGACTTCAACTTTCGGTATTTTTGTCGCTTTTCAAACATTTAATGAGGAAGTTGCACATCATTTTACCTTCATAATTTAAAAACGGAAATGGATTTCTTGAAATTACCTTTCCTGAAGATCACATCTTTTGTGCTCACATCGCTACCATTTGATGACTCGATGCGCTCGCTAGTCGATATTCGAGGCGTTTCTGTGCTCGTGTTAGTGAAATGGTGCCAATGGCGTGAGATGTGAGGATAGTACAGTGCCCTATTGTGCTGGAGGGCTCTGCTGAGATGCAGCGTCGACTGGAGCACTCACAAGTGGTGCGATTGCGAGTGGTGGACGTTGTACCCATCCGACACAATTATTACCCGACACAGTTGTACCTGTTTGTCGGACGGGTCAATGTCCGCCACTTGTGAGTGCTCCATTCAGGAATAAAGTTGAGAGAAAAATTGAAGCCACACCGTACACTCTGCTTTTGATGCCTGGGTGTGGAGGGTATTCATAAAAATAAGTAAACGGTTGATCTCAAGTAGTGCCGATCTCTATGGCATGCATTTTTATTAATTCGACTTTTGAATCTAAAAGAAGACGCGTAAATTTATGAAAAGTAGGTCATTGTTGCAGTGTTGCTGCGTTGGAGGATGGGCTATAACGAGGCCGAAGAGGGCAATGGCGAGATAAATATTGAAGAGGTGGCAAAGCACAACACTGCGGCCTCAATATGGATGATTTACGAGGACAAAGTTCTTGACATTACCAACTTCCTTGACAAACATCCTGGTGGAGACTCGGTAAGCTTGAAGATAGGTATCATTTTTGGAGATTTCTTGGGAATAGAGGATTGTTAAATTATTTATCCACCATCATCCCCTCCCTCCTCTCCCCTCTGCCACTACGGCATTCTTTTAAAGGACATTTGACTTTATGCATACGGGACGTAAATCTTTTTGTTGATAGCAAGTTGTTTAGCCCCGTACCTTTTACCTCATTACTTTAAAAAAAAAAGCGCCTTCTGCGTCGAATGAAGTTCCATTCTTAAGAAAGTATGTTTCGAATTCATTGACCGTAGCTTCCATATTGTGGAGTGGGAAAAGGAAGCGAGCAACTGTAACCGTTCAGCGGTGGAAGGAGGCGTATCCTTTGTTGTGGCTAGGGAATGCAGTGCAGGGTTGTGCTATATTTTGAGTTCGACCAAGAAGAAATATGTAATGTTTTATTGAGATTTTGTATTTTAACAACAGCATTACGCTGGAAACTAACAATTGCTGTTCGTCGTATTCGATTTCTTTAGTGCAGTTTTTCGTGTCCAGCAAAACCGGTTTTTTTTATTACGCTCTTACTTAATTTGGTGATATACTCCTACCTTTTGCAATCCTGTGTGCCTTAATGGGCTCATCTACTGTAGGGAATAGGACTGGGTGAGCGGAGGGTGAGGGAGTTTAGTTAAAGAGATGGAGGCGATAGGACATTAAAGCCTAACAACTACTACGAAAGAGAGAGCCGGACCCGTCGTCAAGGAGCGAGGCGGACGCCCTATGTGCCCCCTTCTCCCGTCGCGTTTCTCTCTCCTCCATTTCTTCTTTCTCCCTCTTTCGATGGCTAAGTGGAAATTTGAAATTCAAACTTGAGAGATTAATGAAAACAACTTTATAAGCAACTTAAACAACTTAAAACAACTTTATATGCATAAGGCAGCGCATTATCGGTTTAGTTGTGGGGCCTGCAGTTGCGATCTGTTCGTGCTGTAGAAGAGTGAACTGTTTTTTAAAAAATATGTTGCATGGCCGAACAACAGGCGGAGTTTGGAGAAGATGAATAAGATTGCCGCAAGTAAGATATAAGGTAGCAAACAGAAAGCGTACGGATGGTATTCGATAGACTTAGTCAGAACGAACTCTCAAGTCGAACGAATCAAGCCATCTCTCGAATATTGAAACATTCTGTATTTCAGCAATATTTTGAGGAAGGTTGTTCTAAATGCGGATAGATCTGAAGTGAAAACTGCGAAAGACGGAGCATATTTTACGTTTCAATCGTAGGTTCTGACTTTGACGTTCCCACATGAAAATGCTTTCAAAAGATACATCCGAACACCCGTTTGAAACTATGTACGGAGCTATTCCTAGGGTACAGATTGTACCCGTAAGTACCCTAGGGTACAAATCCTAGGATAAGTTCGTAACTCGCAACTGTGTCTTAAATGGTTTTCGAATTGAAACCACAGGACGAGCAAACACACAGATCCGTCGCAAAGAAGCTGTGGGCCTTGAATGCTTTATCTTCATTATACTTTGAAAAAAAAATTCTCATTGGCATCAATGTAACCAACTTTTCGACCAGCCGCTTACTCATCACAAAGAATTTCATATGTTTGCAATCAGCGGCGGTAAGTTGATTGACGAATTTGGGTGCTCGGTTGCCAGCATTGGTTATCAGTTTATCAGTTAACACATGGCGTAATACCTATGGTGTAATCTCGGTTCGCAGTCTTTTTTTCTACTCGAATAAATTGCCGGGATCTCGTTTTGCAGTTTGTAACAGTTATCCATACCAGTCAAGCTTTTTTCTCGCGATTTCATAATCAGTCGAGTATCTCAAAAGCACTGACCAACGATTACACGTTCAAAAAACGTTAGCGTTCATCATATCGTAGCACATACGCTCCTTTGCTTCTGGATCTGGATAAAATCTAGTCTTGTTCACGACAGGGTTGAGATACATACTTTGCCCAAAAGGTAAAAATCGGCCAATTTTGGCCGCGAAATTAGAGTGAGTCATTTACGTTCGCTTTTTCAACAATATCAGCTATTATACATTCTGTTTGCAGATATTGTTGGAAGTGGCCGGACAAGATGGAACGTCTCGATTTCGTGACATTAGGCATTCAAAGGACGCCGTTAAAATGATTGACCAATATGTCATTGGTATTGTCAAAAAGGATGCTGACACCCAAAAGAAGAATTCATTTGGTATTTTCTCTGAACGAAAGTACAAAAAGTGTATTTATATTACTGCAGCAACTGCCGTTCTTGCTTTAGGTCTTTTAGTTGCGCATAAGTGTCTTCGAAAATGAGAAGACGATATGTTGCGAAATTCATTTGTAGCTTATGTCTCATTTTTCATTCGATTATTGTGTCGGGTTATAATAATTGGTGCTCCTTGTAAATTTGGTGGCTTATGCGGATTTCTGTCATTGTCCAAAATTAGTTTTTAATTGAAGACGTAATTGTGGGGTCCAATTCGGTATTATAACTTTTACATGGTTTCATCGAACTGTGGTCACGGAAACTGAGCAGCTTCATCAGATTTCATTTCCTCTTTGTCGTTTTCACTGCTCTTGATGGATTTTCGCACACATTGACAAGTTTTTATTGATGAAGCGCATTCATCGCGTCTGTAGGTACGTAGAGGCGCGTGTACTTATTTTTTATGCCAGGTGATTTCAACTTGGGAACCACTGAACACTGGAATAGAGATTTGATAGGTTTAACCTGTAAGCAGTCACTTCTAAATATAGTCGATTCATTGACCCCCAGGGAAAAGATAAAGGCACCTAGCAAAAAAATTTGCAGGCATTTCGCAACCAGTCAGATTGTGTCTTTCATCGATCGGGTCCCGAAACCACCCACTCTTTAGCTGCAGATCCTCACGACTGGTCGGACCGTTTGGAATATGAATGTTTAATATTTGTGGGGCAGTTCATGAAACCGATCGTTGTAACGACTGGAATCTTCAAACGCATGACGTACCATCTCCCGGGCGTCCATTTCAGTCGGTAATTTCATGAGATTAATTCAAAAATCAGTTGTAAGCGCAGATCATCGGGTGTTTAGCAGTTACTATTCAAGCGTCTATCAATACTGTTTGCTCATCAGTACTGACATATCTGAACTGAAGATATGCAGCCTTATCTAGAGCTCGCATTTACGTGTGGTCTTCTGTTAATAAATATTAGTAAACGTACCGCATGCTGTTCAAATATTGAATGACTTTGCGTTATATACGACACTACATACGCAAATATTCGCATTGCACGTAAACCTATTTAAGCGGGTGCTACTCTATAATGAAACTTGATATTTCTTCCAGACTACTACATTGTTGATCGTGTATATTATAAACCCACGAACGTGATCTTGATGGACTAGTATTTCAAATCATCAGAGAGATGAGAGGAGGAAAGGGATGGGGAGGGGAAGAGAAGCAGAAGCACACCAAACTCGAGTTACGAAGAAACAATGTAGGGAGTGTGACGTGACCAAAGCATCAGTCTGAGGAGCCTGACTTCAGAGGACTTCTGCGAGCTCTCATAGGGTCTGTTGGGCGGAACTGAATACGAGAGTTCGCAATAGCAGTTGAAGAGGATTTAAAGAGATGCATGTGGAATTTGATCAAAGATACAAAGGTGACAAGATTGGATAAGAACACGAAATCACTAACTGCAGTGAGGGCAAGCATCAAGGTGATAAATGGGCAATCGGGAATGCGCGCTAAGCGGCCGGCACAAGACGTGCGCTTTGACGATTCACCCATTACATCGATCGGTTTCGCAAACCACCCGGAAATTACGGAAATTCAAATTTTATTGGATCTCACCGCTCGCTAAAAGTTGCTAGAGAACCAATCATTCTTCTGCAACTCAGTTAATTAATTATGCAAACTGATCGATCGACAAACATGCTAATTTTTCACCTCTATAAGGAAGCAGAACCTTCCCCTAACTAACACCGGGTATAACAGATAGCATATGAGGTGTGCATTTTATATAGCAAATTTCGTAGCTATCTTCAACTGTTCCCAAGCTGAAATAATCGGAAAGATAGATGGATATATCTACTGTATATGCATCGGATGCCGTTTTGTCATAACGAGATTTGGCAAAGTTTAAACTTACCAAAGCACATAAAAAAAGCATTCGTCATGATGCAACATAATCGCAAATGCTAAAAGAAAAATTCGCAACGAGATGTTGAAGAACGATAATGTTTCACGCTTATAACTTGGATTGAACATCTTTCACAAAAATATGAGTGCAACCACATGGAAGTCGGTACTAAATTCGCGGTTATAAAAAATGCGCATTCAATTATAATAAATGAGGTTCACCAGCGGAAAGAACAAAGAATAGAAAATTCAGGTTCTTAGTGGTGATCACAACAATACGAAAGACCAAATTACACCTGAATTTCATTTTCATCAGACGTTACAAATAAATGAAACAATAAAAGGTAGATGAAAAACGCAAACAATGTGATATATTTTAACAGTAACTTTTTCCCTATTCACTGCTAAAAGTGTTTGACGAAGAAGAACAATAAAAACTGATGCGTGATACTTTCGGAACATAAAAACGAAGGTTAGGGGGACGTAGGAGGAAATCAGAAACTGCCATATGGTAAAACCCTATGATACATCGTAATATATATTACGAGAAAGCAGACACATTAAAATAACTATTGGCTTTAAAAATTTCTTTCTGCTCTTTCTACTGCCCTCTCTGTACGATCTACTAGGTTCGCAATTTATCTCAGTCATATTTGCACTTCCAAGGCCCTCCACAAGTATCAGCTGTTCATGTATAAGCGCTTGTAGCTTGATCAAGTTTCGGCGACCTATGGCAAGCGAGCTTATTTCGTCCGTATTATGCGCGGTCCCTCGGAAATTTTTACGGTTCTAACTCAAAGCTCATTTCCCATTTGGCTCACGTGAGCTCAGTAATTCTACTTGCTGGCCATTTCCTTGGCCACATTAATTGAGCTGATACCCGGCTAGCGACCCACTACCACATACGACGGTAAATAAGGCTCCTTCGTTTACCCTTGAAGTGCCGAAATGGTTTTTCCATTATGCAGTTTTCATTCTCGAAAAATCTATGGGCGAAGCGCAAGAAGTTTGATCATGTACTATTCATTAATAAGCTTTACCAAGTGAGGGCAAGCATCAAGGTGATAAATGGGCAATCGGGAATGCGCGCTAAGCGGCCGGCACAAGACGTGCGCTTTGACGATTCACCCATTACATCGATCGGTTTCGCAAACCACCCGGAAATTACGGAAATTCAAATTTTATTGGATCTCACCGCTCGCTAAAAGTTGCTAGAGAACCAATCATTCTTCTGCAACTCAGTTAATTAATTATGCAAACTGATCGATCGACAAACATGCTAATTTTTCACCTCTATGAAATCACTAACTGCAGTGAGGGCAAGCATCAAGGTGATAAATGGGCAATCGGGAATGCGCGCTAAGCGGCCGGCACAAGACGTGCGCTTTGACGATTCACCCATTACATCGATCGGTTTCGCAAACCACCCGGAAATTACGGAAATTCAAATTTTATTGGATCTCACCGCTCGCTAAAAGTTGCTAGAGAACCAATCATTCTTCTGCAACTCAGTTAATTAATTATGCAAACTGATCGATCGACAAACATGCTAATTTTTCACCTCTATAAGGAAGCAGAACCTTCCCCTAACTAACACCGGGTATAACAGATAGCATATGAGGTGTGCATTTTATATAGCAAATTTCGTAGCTATCTTCAACTGTTCCCAAGCTGAAATAATCGGAAAGATAGATGGATATATCTACTGTATATGCATCGGATGCCGTTTTGTCATAACGAGACTTGGCAAAGTTTAAACTTACCAAAGCACATAAAAAAAGCATTCGTCATGACATGATGCAATCGCAAATGCTAAAAGAAAAATTCGCAACGAGATGTTGAAGAACGATAATGTTTCACGCTTATAACTTGGATTGAACATCACATCTAAAAATATGAGTGCAACCACATGGAAGTCGGTACTAAATTCGCGGTTATAAAAAATGCGCATTCAATTATAATAAATGAGGTTCACCAGCGGAAAGAACAAAGAATAGAAAATTCAGGTTCTTAGTGGTGATCACAACAATACGAAAGACCAAATTACACCTGAATTTCATTTTCATCAGACGTTACAAATAAATGAAACAATAAAAGGTAGATGAAAAACGCAAACAATGTGATATATTTTAACAGTAACTTTTTCCCTATTCACTGCTAAAAGTGTTTGACGAAGAAGAACAATAAAAACTGATGCGTGATACTTTCGGAACATAAAAACGAAGGTTAGGGGGACGTAGGAGGAAATCAGAAACTGCCATATGGTAAAACCCTATGATACATCGTAATATATATTACGAGAAAGCAGACACATTAAAATAACTATTGGCTTTAAAAATTTCTTTCTGCTCTTTCTACTGCCCTCTCTGTACGATCTACTAGGTTCGCAATTTATCTCAGTCATATTTGCACTTCCAAGGCCCTCCACAAGTATCAGCTGTTCATGTATAAGCGCTTGTAGCTTGATCAAGTTTCGGCGACCTATGGCAAGCGAGCTTATTTCGTCCGTATTATGCGCGGTCCCTCGGAAATTTTTACGGTTCTAACTCAAAGCTCATTTCCCATTTGGCTCACGTGAGCTCAGTAATTCTACTTGCTGGCCATTTCCTTGGCCACATTAATTGAGCTGATACCCGGCTAGCGACCCACTACCACATACGACGGTAAATAAGGCTCCTTCGTTTACCCTTGAAGTGCCGAAATGGTTTTTCCATTATGCAGTTTTCATTCTCGAAAAATCTATGGGCGAAGCGCAAGAAGTTTGATCATGTACTATTCATTAATAAGCTTTACCACATTCCCTATTAGGAAGAGACGTTTTTGAAATATCGAATATATACAAAAAGCAGAAAGCTGTGCTTGAAATGTAATGCCAAATTCGCCGATGACATTTAATCTGAGTAAGTTTCATTTTTTTCTCTCATATTTACAGAGAAGCTCAGAATATTTTTTAAAACTGCTTCCCTCTTTAAAAAAATGTTCCAAATAGCGGATGGGAAGTTTTAAATAAACTTGTCACGTCTTAAAAAGAAAAGATCTCTAAAAGGTCTATGAGAATCGGTTGGTAGCCGTTGAATACCCAACAATGCCTTCACGCGTGGATGCCGTAGCATCAAACTCTGCACTATACCAGATGCTGAGACCACTAGCCAGTAGAGTGGAATACACTGAAAACAATTACTACAAGGCTTTCCCTCATGATCTACAAAGGGAAAACATTATATAATGGTGCTATGACGTTACGTATTTATTCGTGCGAAGATCATCCACGTAATGTTAAGCCTGGAAATTTTAAGATGAGATAAGTCAACCTCAGATAGTTTGAGTTAGACCTACACCCTCGCCCCTCTGCAAATCCGAAACACGATAAAACTAAAAATAAGATGCTTAGCCTTCGGCACATAAGAATAAATTTACCTAAAATTCCACCTGTTTATACAATCGTACCACTCTACTACATATTATATTGTTTACTTTCGATCGGGAGCTAGAACGAAGACCGTCATCATTTTACACCATACGGACCAGTCTTTGAACGTAGCCTTCTTACTGGTGGCGAGCTCATCTATGTTGCTTACAATGCATCTGTATTACATCGTTAAAGCTGTACAAGTTCGCAACGCTTTGTTTTTATTAAAAGCTATATTCCTCACTTGTTTATCTTCTAATACGTACCGAACACATACTGAAGACGTTGTCGTTGAGGCAGCTGGTGTGTCTAACTCCCCCTTATAAACGTATGTTCCTAGCAATACGCCATGCAGCTGCAACATCTTAAAAATGACTGGGTTATGAGACTAAACCAAGTAAGCACCAGAGATGAGAAAGAGGGTTGAATAACTTAAGTTTAACAAGTACTACTTTATTACGAATTTGACTTTGAAAAACCAAACCGTCAACCAGTAAAACATTTACCTTAATTGAGGCACACGCATGAATTTGTCTTCTAATGCAAACAAAGTCAGTAACGCTACTCAGGAATCCCGCTAGTTCACACTGAACTGAATTTAGAAAATTCGAACTAACCGCAGGCATATCAATCATAATACGAACGGCAAATAGAGTAAAGAATGCGAGCAAAACATCGTAAGAGCGCGTACGTAACGTGTCCATCTTTATCGGATAGATACGCCTCTGTGACTGAAAGACACGTCCAACCCTTTACTCGATAAAACATAAGCACTTAAATTTGACAATGGGCTGAAGAGACGACGACTGTCAGCCAAACATCTCCTAGCGATAAGCACTGACCTACTGAAGGCTGAATCGTTAACTTTAAGTTCCCACTTTTGAAAGACGCGTTGCGCCTAGAAAATAGATGAGTAGAAAAGAGGCCAAATGTGTACAATTTATTGTGCTGTGGTTGTTTCGCAACTTACTGGAATTCGCATCAAATGTGACACCCGCATTTCTTGTCTTCCATTAAGCTTTATCCTCGCAAAACGTACCATCTTTATCACGCAACTGTTTAACTGAATATGGTATTGCTGCAATCGTAACAGTGGCCAGCTCTACAGAATTTTCAATAATGAATTTTCAATATGATCATGGCGACATGATCGTCAAACCCAAAAAAAAGAAAGAACTCTCCGGTTTTTTGAAAATTGATTTCGATCCAATATTCTGAACTTGGGATAAACAGATCATGCTCTTGTCCAGAATTTCGCATTTTTTGGAATTTCTCTTTCAAAAGACAAAAATCCTTCAACTTGCCCACAAATTGAAGAACCCGAAGACACCAACAGCGATCGGCAATATAAAATACGGATCTGGCTGCAATAAATTCGGAAACCAAAGGACACCAGCTATGTTTGGATGAAACTCTGCTGAAAAGATAATACAAATTCATAAAATCGTCGTATGGAGAGATTAATCGGTTAATTCTCAATCAATCGGTTAATTCTTAATAAGTCGGTCAGTTCAGCACCAAAATGAATGCGAGACAGTATATAGAGAGTAAACCAAAAACTCTGATGCGCTTCATTTCAACATTTTCAACTATGCCCGCCATAGTGTTTCGTTCAACTGGAAGATGTTGACAAAGAGATGGAAATCTGAAATAAAAGAATGACGCCTGCGTGGCTATAGGTAGATCGGCTCGCCTTAAAAAAATTCTATTTTCGACTTTCACGCAGTTGAAAAAAATCAAAAAAAATTGGAATTTTTGGCACATTCTTTGATTGCTCGTGACATATGTGCCAAAATATAGTAGAAAAGCGCTAGTCAATTTTATGTATACTGGTCATTCGGCTGATGCATTTGTGTCTATTGTTTCATTCTGCTAATTGTGTTCCACATGTTTCTTAATTCACAACAGGAACATTTTTCACTTACACGGGAGGTTGAATAAAAATTAAGTAAATCACAAAACAGTAGAATATCAACCGTATTCATTCCACCATTGAAGTAACCAAAACTCAAAATTTTAACAAATTTTTTTCTGGAAGCGAGCTACATCAGTCGAAAATATATGCCACTTATTTTAAGCATCTTTTTCGAAGCGTTATTCAGAAGGCATAGTCGAGTGCGAAGTACAAAAAAATTTTAATAGAACTAAAAAAAAATCAACAAAATTCGTTGTTTTGAATAAAAACAAATACAACGAAATAAAAATAAAAAAATGAAAATAAACAATTCGAATGGAAATATAGACAGGTTTATACGGTGTGCCTAAATAAACTGAACGCGATAATGATGATAAAAAATTTTCAAACGTTTTATGAAAAAATTAAATTTAAAATAGAACAAAATTTGGTACATACAAGTGATAATATTGCGTATAGCGAAAGAAGAAAATATCCAAACAGGTACTGTACACATTTTGAGATTTTGAATTCGAGACGCCTGCAGACGATGCTCTTTTAGATATTTGGCCGTATGCTCTTCTACCTAGAACAAAAACACCGGTCACATAATGACGATCTCTCATATTCTTATTCACTTTAAAGAAATTTCTTTCCATATGCCACACTAAAATTCTCTCCAGTAAAACCGACCATACTACTGTTCATGACGGCACTGAAAATAATACTTTTCCTTTAAACCACCGCTACCGTATCGCATCTTCTGCCGAACAATTCTTTCAGCGATACTCAAACAAATCCGTAACTGTAGATATTAACTGCAGATAACGCCCTGTCCGAGAAATAACCGTTTTCTCAAATATCCGTCCACCCTTCAGAAACTTTAAAAAAAGACGCATCTCCCAACGCTCGAGATAAAAAGAATTATTCACAAAATGGTATCAATCAACTCCCTTTCCTTCACTTGTTTTTTTTCCGTAGGTAAGTTGTCTTTGGTTAATACTTAATTTTTCTAAAACAACTACTGATCACAGATATATGCAACGCTACGAGGGATCCCCTATTCCATCGCTAAGAATCGATTGGATAGGTAAATACTCGCTGACCCAACTTAAAGGGGATGTGACGTTTTCTTCGCAAAATTTACGGTTCTCTTGCAGATGAACTTTACTAGGACAACTCTATAGGCCGATTAGAGTAGAAAAAAAAGAAAGCTTTACAAAAATTTACCATTTCATTACTTTTGCGAAGAATTTCCTCATCGGTCGTGTTTAGCTGCAGTCTTTTTCCATCTTTGCTTGGCACCACATCAATTTTATAATGGGCGCTAAGTCGCTGAAGAAAAATCATCAAAACACTTCTAACAAGTTAGTAAAGCCAATGGCTGACTCAAAGTAGGGGGAAGCAATTAAACAAAAAAGACAGTCCGAAATCAAGCTAGTTAATTACTTTAATAGCTACTGATGCTCACTCGCCAGACATCCGAAATAAGCCTACAGGTTAGATAACGATGACAGCTGTCGATCAAAAAATGTTCAAACACCATACAACAATCTATCTCAACCATTAGCTACTCGTTGCATCAACACAGATAACTCAGATTCGGCTTCTTTATTTCCGACAGGCAGCTACAACGTAAATGAAGAAATGAGGTGGTACCGTATTTTCTTGAATATAAACCCGTTTTCCAGTAACCCCAAGAAGAAGAAACTCCTCGGCTTCTACGAAAGGAAACGCGGTGTTTATTCATTCAAACGGTCACTGCACTGGAAAAAAAAATTTTTTTCGCAATAACAATCTGAAGGAATGGAAGAAAGGACATGCTGGTGTTCGCGTTGACTCAGTGATTAATGCAGCACTCGAGCTCGGACCGTGACCGAAATACAAATCATTTATTGGCGACAGCCTAATTAAAGGGAGGGGGGGGGGGGGGGGGGGGGGTGGGAAATGTAAAGGTTTCTGAGATGGTCCGAGAAGCTCCATCAGTCATCTTTTATAGAGTGCTCGGAACTGCTGTGAAAGGACTGGGCGTTGATAAATGCTGAAGAGCACTTTAATGACTTCAACTTTCGGTATTTTTGTCGCTTTTCAAACATTTAATGAGGAAGTTGCACATCATTTTACCTTCATAATTTAAAAACGGAAATGGATTTCTTGAAATTACCTTTCCTGAAGATCACATCTTTTGTGCTCACATCGCTACCATTTGATGACTCGATGCGCTCGCTAGTCGATATTCGAGGCGTTTCTGTGCTCGTGTTAGTGAAATGGTGCCAATGGCGTGAGATGTGAGGATAGTACAGTGCCCTATTGTGCTGGAGGGCTCTGCTGAGATGCAGCGTCGACTGGAGCACTCACAAGTGGTGCGATTGCGAGTGGTGGACGTTGTACCCATCCGACACAATTATTACCCGACACAGTTGTACCTGTTTGTCGGACGGGTCAATGTCCGCCACTTGTGAGTGCTCCATTCAGGAATAAAGTTGAGAGAAAAATTGAAGCCACACCGTACACTCTGCTTTTGATGCCTGGGTGTGGAGGGTATTCATAAAAATAAGTAAACGGTTGATCTCAAGTAGTGCCGATCTCTATGGCATGCATTTTTATTAATTCGACTTTTGAATCTAAAAGAAGACGCGTAAATTTATGAAAAGTAGGTCATTGTTGCAGTGTTGCTGCGTTGGAGGATGGGCTATAACGAGGCCGAAGAGGGCAATGGCGAGATAAATATTGAAGAGGTGGCAAAGCACAACACTGCGGCCTCAATATGGATGATTTACGAGGACAAAGTTCTTGACATTACCAACTTCCTTGACAAACATCCTGGTGGAGACTCGGTAAGCTTGAAGATAGGTATCATTTTTGGAGATTTCTTGGGAATAGAGGATTGTTAAATTATTTATCCACCATCATCCCCTCCCTCCTCTCCCCTCTGCCACTACGGCATTCTTTTAAAGGACATTTGACTTTATGCATACGGGACGTAAATCTTTTTGTTGATAGCAAGTTGTTTAGCCCCGTACCTTTTACCTCATTACTTTAAAAAAAAAAGCGCCTTCTGCGTCGAATGAAGTTCCATTCTTAAGAAAGTATGTTTCGAATTCATTGACCGTAGCTTCCATATTGTGGAGTGGGAAAAGGAAGCGAGCAACTGTAACCGTTCAGCGGTGGAAGGAGGCGTATCCTTTGTTGTGGCTAGGGAATGCAGTGCAGGGTTGTGCTATATTTTGAGTTCGACCAAGAAGAAATATGTAATGTTTTATTGAGATTTTGTATTTTAACAACAGCATTACGCTGGAAACTAACAATTGCTGTTCGTCGTATTCGATTTCTTTAGTGCAGTTTTTCGTGTCCAGCAAAACCGGTTTTTTTTATTACGCTCTTACTTAATTTGGTGATATACTCCTACCTTTTGCAATCCTGTGTGCCTTAATGGGCTCATCTACTGTAGGGAATAGGACTGGGTGAGCGGAGGGTGAGGGAGTTTAGTTAAAGAGATGGAGGCGATAGGACATTAAAGCCTAACAACTACTACGAAAGAGAGAGCCGGACCCGTCGTCAAGGAGCGAGGCGGACGCCCTATGTGCCCCCTTCTCCCGTCGCGTTTCTCTCTCCTCCATTTCTTCTTTCTCCCTCTTTCGATGGCTAAGTGGAAATTTGAAATTCAAACTTGAGAGATTAATGAAAACAACTTTATAAGCAACTTAAACAACTTAAAACAACTTTATATGCATAAGGCAGCGCATTATCGGTTTAGTTGTGGGGCCTGCAGTTGCGATCTGTTCGTGCTGTAGAAGAGTGAACTGTTTTTTAAAAAATATGTTGCATGGCCGAACAACAGGCGGAGTTTGGAGAAGATGAATAAGATTGCCGCAAGTAAGATATAAGGTAGCAAACAGAAAGCGTACGGATGGTATTCGATAGACTTAGTCAGAACGAACTCTCAAGTCGAACGAATCAAGCCATCTCTCGAATATTGAAACATTCTGTATTTCAGCAATATTTTGAGGAAGGTTGTTCTAAATGCGGATAGATCTGAAGTGAAAACTGCGAAAGACGGAGCATATTTTACGTTTCAATCGTAGGTTCTGACTTTGACGTTCCCACATGAAAATGCTTTCAAAAGATACATCCGAACACCCGTTTGAAACTATGTACGGAGCTATTCCTAGGGTACAGATTGTACCCGTAAGTACCCTAGGGTACAAATCCTAGGATAAGTTCGTAACTCGCAACTGTGTCTTAAATGGTTTTCGAATTGAAACCACAGGACGAGCAAACACACAGATCCGTCGCAAAGAAGCTGTGGGCCTTGAATGCTTTATCTTCATTATACTTTGAAAAAAAAATTCTCATTGGCATCAATGTAACCAACTTTTCGACCAGCCGCTTACTCATCACAAAGAATTTCATATGTTTGCAATCAGCGGCGGTAAGTTGATTGACGAATTTGGGTGCTCGGTTGCCAGCATTGGTTATCAGTTTATCAGTTAACACATGGCGTAATACCTATGGTGTAATCTCGGTTCGCAGTCTTTTTTTCTACTCGAATAAATTGCCGGGATCTCGTTTTGCAGTTTGTAACAGTTATCCATACCAGTCAAGCTTTTTTCTCGCGATTTCATAATCAGTCGAGTATCTCAAAAGCACTGACCAACGATTACACGTTCAAAAAACGTTAGCGTTCATCATATCGTAGCACATACGCTCCTTTGCTTCTGGATCTGGATAAAATCTAGTCTTGTTCACGACAGGGTTGAGATACATACTTTGCCCAAAAGGTAAAAATCGGCCAATTTTGGCCGCGAAATTAGAGTGAGTCATTTACGTTCGCTTTTTCAACAATATCAGCTATTATACATTCTGTTTGCAGATATTGTTGGAAGTGGCCGGACAAGATGGAACGTCTCGATTTCGTGACATTAGGCATTCAAAGGACGCCGTTAAAATGATTGACCAATATGTCATTGGTATTGTCAAAAAGGATGCTGACACCCAAAAGAAGAATTCATTTGGTATTTTCTCTGAACGAAAGTACAAAAAGTGTATTTATATTACTGCAGCAACTGCCGTTCTTGCTTTAGGTCTTTTAGTTGCGCATAAGTGTCTTCGAAAATGAGAAGACGATATGTTGCGAAATTCATTTGTAGCTTATGTCTCATTTTTCATTCGATTATTGTGTCGGGTTATAATAATTGGTGCTCCTTGTAAATTTGGTGGCTTATGCGGATTTCTGTCATTGTCCAAAATTAGTTTTTAATTGAAGACGTAATTGTGGGGTCCAATTCGGTATTATAACTTTTACATGGTTTCATCGAACTGTGGTCACGGAAACTGCGCAGCTTCATCACATTTCATTTCCTCTTTGTCGTTTTCACTGCTCTTGATGGATTTTCGCACACATTGACAAGTTTTTATTGATGAAGCGCATTCATCGCGTCTGTAGGTACGTAGAGGCGCGTGTACTTATTTTTTATGCCAGGTGATTTCAACTTGGGAACCACTGAACACTGGAATAGAGATTTGATAGGTTTAACCTGTAAGCAGTCACTTCTAAATATAGTCGATTCATTGACCCCCAGGGAAAAGATAAAGGCACCTAGCAAAAAAATTTGCAGGCATTTCGCAACCAGTCAGATTGTGTCTTTCATCGATCGGGTCCCGAAACCACCCACTCTTTAGCTGCAGATCCTCACGACTGGTCGGACCGTTTGGAATATGAATGTTTAATATTTGTGGGGCAGTTCATGAAACCGATCGTTGTAACGACTGGAATCTTCAAACGCATGACGTACCATCTCCCGGGCGTCCATTTCAGTCGGTAATTTCATGAGATTAATTCAAAAATCAGTTGTAAGCGCAGATCATCGGGTGTTTAGCAGTTACTATTCAAGCGTCTATCAATACTGTTTGCTCATCAGTACTGACATATCTGAACTGAAGATATGCAGCCTTATCTAGAGCTCGCATTTACGTGTGGTCTTCTGTTAATAAATATTAGTAAACGTACCGCATGCTGTTCAAATATTGAATGACTTTGCGTTATATACGACACTACATACGCAAATATTCGCATTGCACGTAAACCTATTTAAGCGGGTGCTACTCTATAATGAAACTTGATATTTCTTCCAGACTACTACATTGTTGATCGTGTATATTATAAACCCACGAACGTGATCTTGATGGACTAGTATTTCAAATCATCAGAGAGATGAGAGGAGGAAAGGGATGGGGAGGGGAAGAGAAGCAGAAGCACACCAAACTCGAGTTACGAAGAAACAATGTAGGGAGTGTGACGTGACCAAAGCATCAGTCTGAGGAGCCTGACTTCAGAGGACTTCTGCGAGCTCTCATAGGGTCTGTTGGGCGGAACTGAATACGAGAGTTCGCAATAGCAGTTGAAGAGGATTTAAAGAGATGCATGTGGAATTTGATCAAAGATACAAAGGTGACAAGATTGGATAAGAACACGAAATCACTAACTGCAGTGAGGGCAAGCATCAAGGTGATAAATGGGCAATCGGGAATGCGCGCTAAGCGGCCGGCACAAGACGTGCGCTTTGACGATTCACCCATTACATCGATCGGTTTCGCAAACCACCCGGAAATTACGGAAATTCAAATTTTATTGGATCTCACCGCTCGCTAAAAGTTGCTAGAGAACCAATCATTCTTCTGCAACTCAGTTAATTAATTATGCAAACTGATCGATCGACAAACATGCTAATTTTTCACCTCTATAAGGAAGCAGAACCTTCCCCTAACTAACACCGGGTATAACAGATAGCATATGAGGTGTGCATTTTATATAGCAAATTTCGTAGCTATCTTCAACTGTTCCCAAGCTGAAATAATCGGAAAGATAGATGGATATATCTACTGTATATGCATCGGATGCCGTTTTGTCATAACGAGACTTGGCAAAGTTTAAACTTACCAAAGCACATAAAAAAAGCATTCGTCATGATGCAACATAATCGCAAATGCTAAAAGAAAAATTCGCAACGAGATGTTGAAGAACGATAATGTTTCACGCTTATAACTTGGATTGAACATCTTTCACAAAAATATGAGTGCAACCACATGGAAGTCGGTACTAAATTCGCGGTTATAAAAAATGCGCATTCAATTATAATAAATGAGGTTCACCAGCGGAAAGAACAAAGAATAGAAAATTCAGGTTCTTAGTGGTGATCACAACAATACGAAAGACCAAATTACACCTGAATTTCATTTTCATCAGACGTTACAAATAAATGAAACAATAAAAGGTAGATGAAAAACGCAAACAATGTGATATATTTTAACAGTAACTTTTTCCCTATTCACTGCTAAAAGTGTTTGACGAAGAAGAACAATAAAAACTGATGCGTGATACTTTCGGAACATAAAAACGAAGGTTAGGGGGACGTAGGAGGAAATCAGAAACTGCCATATGGTAAAACCCTATGATACATCGTAATATATATTACGAGAAAGCAGACACATTAAAATAACTATTGGCTTTAAAAATTTCTTTCTGCTCTTTCTACTGCCCTCTCTGTACGATCTACTAGGTTCGCAATTTATCTCAGTCATATTTGCACTTCCAAGGCCCTCCACAAGTATCAGCTGTTCATGTATAAGCGCTTGTAGCTTGATCAAGTTTCGGCGACCTATGGCAAGCGAGCTTATTTCGTCCGTATTATGCGCGGTCCCTCGGAAATTTTTACGGTTCTAACTCAAAGCTCATTTCCCATTTGGCTCACGTGAGCTCAGTAATTCTACTTGCTGGCCATTTCCTTGGCCACATTAATTGAGCTGATACCCGGCTAGCGACCCACTACCACATACGACGGTAAATAAGGCTCCTTCGTTTACCCTTGAAGTGCCGAAATGGTTTTTCCATTATGCAGTTTTCATTCTCGAAAAATCTATGGGCGAAGCGCAAGAAGTTTGATCATGTACTATTCATTAATAAGCTTTACCACATTCCCTATTAGGAAGAGACGTTTTTGAAATATCGAATATATACAAAAAGCAGAAAGCTGTGCTTGAAATGTAATGCCAAATTCGCCGATGACATTTAATCTGAGTAAGTTTCATTTTTTTCTCTCATATTTACAGAGAAGCTCAGAATATTTTTTTAAACTGCTTCCCTCTTTAAAAAAATGTTCCAAATAGCGGATGGGAAGTTTTAAATAAACTTGTCATGTCTTAAAAAGAAAAGATCTCTAAAAGGTCTATGAGAATCGGTTGGTAGCCGTTGAATACCCAACAATGCCTTCACGCGTGGATGCCGTAGCATCAAACTCTGCACTATACCAGATGCTGAGACCACTAGCCAGTAGAGTGGAATACACTGAAAACAATTACTACAAGGCTTTCCCTCATGATCTACAAAGGGAAAACATTATATAATGGTGCTATGACGTTACGTATTTATTCGTGCGAAGATCATCCACGTAATGTTAAGCCTGGAAATTTTAAGATGAGATAAGTCAACCTCAGATAGTTTGAGTTAGACCTACACCCTCGCCCCTCTGCAAATCCGAAACACGATAAAACTAAAAATAAGATGCTTAGCCTTCGGCACATAAGAATAAATTTACCTAAAATTCCACCATAAGAATAAATTCCTAATTTCCTTGCGAACTGTTTATACAATCGTACCACTCTACTACATATTATATTGTTTACTTTCGATCGGGAGCTAGAACGAAGACCGTCATCATTTTACACCATACGGACCAGTCTTTGAACGTAGCCTTCTTACTGGTGGCGAGCTCATCTATGTTGCTTACAATGCATCTGTATTACATCGTTAAAGCTGTACAAGTTCGCAACGCTTTGTTTTTATTAAAAGCTATATTCCTCACTTGTTTATCTTCTAATACGTACCGAACACATACTGAAGACGTTGTCGTTGAGGCAGCTGGTGTGTCTAACTCCCCCTTATAAACGTATGTTCCTAGCAATACGCCATGCAGCTGCAACATCTTAAAAATGACTGGGTTATGAGACTAAACCAAGTAAGCACCAGAGATGAGAAAGAGGGTTGAATAACTTAAGTTTAACAAGTACTACTTTATTACGAATTTGACTTTGAAAAACCAAACCGTCAACCAGTAAAACATTTACCTTAATTGAGGCACACGCATGAATTTGTCTTCTAATGCAAACAAAGTCAGTAACGCTACTCAGGAATCCCGCTAGTTCACACTGAACTGAATTTAGAAAATTCGAACTAACCGCAGGCATATCAATCATAATACGAACGGCAAATAGAGTAAAGAATGCGAGCAAAACATCGTAAGAGCGCGTACGTAACGTGTCCATCTTTATCGGATAGATACGCCTCTGTGACTGAAAGACACGTCCAACCCTTTACTCGATAAAACATAAGCACTTAAATTTGACAATGGGCTGAAGAGACGACGACTGTCAGCCAAACATCTCCTAGCGATAAGCACTGACCTACTGAAGGCTGAATCGTTAACTTTAAGTTCCCACTTTTGAAAGACGCGTTGCGCCTAGAAAATAGATGAGTAGAAAAGAGGCCAAATGTGTACAATTTATTGTGCTGTGGTTGTTTCGCAACTTACTGGAATTCGCATCAAATGTGACACCCGCATTTCTTGTCTTCCATTAAGCTTTATCCTCGCAAAACGTACCATCTTTATCACGCAACTGTTTAACTGAATATGGTATTGCTGCAATCGTAACAGTGGCCAGCTCTACAGAATTTTCAATAATGAATTTTCAATATGATCATGGCGACATGATCGTCAAACCCAAAAAAAAGAAAGAACTCTCCGGTTTTTTGAAAATTGATTTCGATCCAATATTCTGAACTTGGGATAAACAGATCATGCTCTTGTCCAGAATTTCGCATTTTTTGGAATTTCTCTTTCAAAAGACAAAAATCCTTCAACTTGCCCACAAATTGAAGAACCCGAAGACACCAACAGCGATCGGCAATATAAAATACGGATCTGGCTGCAATAAATTCGGAAACCAAAGGACACCAGCTATGTTTGGATGAAACTCTGCTGAAAAGATAATACAAATTCATAAAATCGTCGTATGGAGAGATTAATCGGTTAATTCTCAATCAATCGGTTAATTCTTAATAAGTCGGTCAGTTCAGCACCAAAATGAATGCGAGACAGTATATAGAGAGTAAACCAAAAACTCTGATGCGCTTCATTTCAACATTTTCAACTATGCCCGCCATAGTGTTTCGTTCAACTGGAAGATGTTGACAAAGAGATGGAAATCTGAAATAAAAGAATGACGCCTGCGTGGCTATAGGTAGATCGGCTCGCCTTAAAAAAATTCTATTTTCGACTTTCACGCAGTTGAAAAAAATCAAAAAAATTGGAATTTTTGGCACATTCTTTGATTGCTCGTGACATATGTGCCAAAATATAGCAGAAAAGCGCTGGTCAATTTTAGGTATACTGGTCATTCGGCTGATGCATTTGTGTCTATTGTTTCATTCTGCTAATTGTGTTCCACATGTTTCTTAATTCACAACAGGAACATTTTTCACTTACACGGGAGGTTGAATAAAAATTAAGTAAATCACAAAACAGTAGAATATCAACCGTATTCATTCCACCATTGAAGTAACCAAAACTCAAAATTTTAACAAATTTTTTTCTGGAAGCGAGCTACATCAGTCGAAAATATATGCCACTTATTTTAAGCATCTTTTTCGAAGCGTTATTCAGAAGGCATAGTCGAGTGCGAAGTACAAAAAAATTTTAATAGAACTAAAAAAAAATCAACAAAATTCGTTGTTTTGAATAAAAACAAATACAACGAAATAAAAATAAAAAAATGAAAATAAACAATTCGAATGGAAATATAGACAGGTTTATACGGTGTGCCTAAATAAACTGAACGCGATAATGATGATAAAAAATTTTCAAACGTTTTATGAAAAAATTAAATTTAAAATAGAACAAAATTTGGTACATACAAGTGATAATATTGCGTATAGCGAAAGAAGAAAATATCCAAACAGGTACTGTACACATTTTGAGATTTTGAATTCGAGACGCCTGCAGACGATGCTCTTTTAGATATTTGGCCGTATGCTCTTCTACCTAGAACAAAAACACCGGTCACATAATGACGATCTCTCATATTCTTATTCACTTTAAAGAAATTTCTTTCCATATGCCACACTAAAATTCTCTCCAGTAAAACCGACCATACTACTGTTCATGACGGCACTGAAAATAATACTTTTCCTTTAAACCACCGCTACCGTATCGCATCTTTTGCCGAACAATTCTTTCAGCGATACTCAAACAAATCCGTAACTGTAGATATTAACTGCAGATAACGCCCTGTCCGAGAAATAACCGTTTTCTCAAATATCCGTCCACCCTTCAGAAACTTTAAAAAAAGACGCATCTCCCAACGCTCGAGATAAAAAGAATTATTCACAAAATGGTATCAATCAACTCCCTTTCCTTCACTTGTTTTTTTTCCGTAGGTAAGTTGTCTTTGGTTAATACTTAATTTTTCTAAAACAACTACTGATCACAGATATATGCAACGCTACGAGGGATCCCCTATTCCATCGCTAAGAATCGATTGGATAGGTAAATACTCGCTGACCCAACTTAAAGGGGATGTGACGTTTTCTTCGCAAAATTTACGGTTCTCTTGCAGATGAACTTTACTAGGACAACTCTATAGGCCGATTAGAGTAGAAAAAAAAGAAAGCTTTACAAAAATTTACCATTTCATTACTTTTGCGAAGAATTTCCTCATCGGTCGTGTTTAGCTGCAGTCTTTTTCCATCTTTGCTTGGCACCACATCAATTTTATAATGGGCGCTAAGTCGCTGAAGAAAAATCATCAAAACACTTCTAACAAGTTAGTAAAGCCAATGGCTGACTCAAAGTAGGGGGAAGCAATTAAACAAAAAAGACAGTCCGAAATCAAGCTAGTTAATTACTTTAATAGCTACTGATGCTCACTCGCCAGACATCCGAAATAAGCCTACAGGTTAGATAACGATGACAGCTGTCGATCAAAAAATGTTCAAACACCATACAACAATCTATCTCAACCATTAGCTACTCGTTGCATCAACACAGATAACTCAGATTCGGCTTCTTTATTTCCGACAGGCAGCTACAACGTAAATGAAGAAATGAGGTGGTACCGTATTTTCTTGAATATAAACCCGTTTTCCAGTAACCCCAAGAAGAAGAAACTCCTCGGCTTCTACGAAAGGAAACGCGGTGTTTATTCATTCAAACGGTCACTGCACTGGAAAAAAAAATTTTTTTCGCAATAACAATCTGAAGGAATGGAAGAAAGGACATGCTGGTGTTCGCGTTGACTCAGTGATTAATGCAGCACTCGAGCTCGGACCGTGACCGAAACACAAATCATTTATTGGCGACAGCCTAATTAAAGGGAGGGGGGGGGGGGGGGGGATTGGAAAA
>JPKZ01001542.1:29050-41209 GCA_000803305.1 Toxocara canis
TGTCCCCCCCCCCCCCCCCCCCCCCCCCATCATTTACCTCAGATTTGGCTGATGCTGAGTTAGGTAAAATAGTCTGTAATGCTCCTACTAACCGCTCAAGCAAAATATTAAGTAACGTGCCTGTCCGAACTATCCGTTCATAACAAAGCTGGATATAAGCTTCAAGTAGGTACAACAAACATCGGGAAGAGAAGCCCTATCATGAATTCGCACCGTCTAGCTACGCAGCAAACTAAAAAGGCCCTCAGGACCACTCGACGGCCTATCGCATTCTCACCATCGTAATAAGCAAAAGGTGAAATGAATAAACTGACGTTCGGGATGGTGCGCGCGATCTGTAAATCAACCGAAGGAGCGGACAGCATGGGAAGAAGGGAGGGGGAAGGGGAAGCATCCTGAATTTCTCACAAAGGAGGGAGTTCCGAAGACTTTACAAGGACTGAAGGAGTTGTTAGAGAGAGGGGGAGGGAGAGGGACAGGAGCAAGGAGTGAGGACAGGGGATGCAACTCCACGCTGGAGGCCGAAACTGAGATGAGACGAATTGTCGAGGCGTGATTCCTCTTGACTTGGGGCAACCTTATTTCAACGATTCCCTGATGTATTTACTTTATTCAACTCCGCAGTGTTCTTAAAGGAGCTTTGGTACCCGTCATTCTTTTAAATTATTAAACGGAATGTATGCGAAGTAGCACTTACGATAGCAGTCAGGCTATGGTCACCAATGAAAAATAATTATTTGTAGGGTTAACTAGGATTTGATTGCCTCGTAAACTGGATTAATTTAAATGACAGCCATGCTTCCTTTTCAATCCCATCTATATAAAAATAGTCGGCATTTCACACACTGCCTATGATCGTTTTTTTAATCTCTGACGCAGCAAAAACATTCAAACGAAGAAAATCGGACGCTCACTCCACGATGATAAAACGGTTTATCCTAAAAAATAAGCTCGAAATGAGCTGTCGACCAAATCGTTCATTAATTGGTGCATGGAAGGCTATAACTCTTTTACGCATTTATCTGCTTACTCCAAAACGATAAAAATGTTTTCTAGATACCAGAACCGCAGCTAGGAAAAAGGATGAAGTTCCAGGCATCCGCAGTCCCAAAGATCCGCGCTAAAGTTATCACAGTCCTGAAACATCGAAACCGAAAAGAGAACCAGAAAGCATTAAAAAAACTGCGATTCCAAGATTTCAGAACAAGAACTAAAATTCCTGTACAGCCCCAAAACCTGCCTATGCTTAGCTATTAAAATAACCGGACGACTTGTGGGAGTTGTTGAATCCAAAAGCGCGCCGAATAGATCCAAAGTAACCGTACCTTGCTACAGTAATACTCCATAAGAGCGGATGCGACATAAACGTGGAACTTGCAACGTGGGTCCTGACGAGCACGTTTGAAAACATTTCGCGCAAACTGCGCACCCTCGGTTCGACGCACAAATTTCATCAGCTGGATGTATGCCTGCGAATGCAAACATCACAATCACCGTAATCGACCAATCGCAATCGGATTTCACCGCTTCCCGTTCATAAGTTAAAATCTTTATAACCGTATACCAATGTCATTTGCCAACTATTATAGCAAAGAAAAAAAGTAATCAGATATTTGGTTACCGCATAAGCTTATATCACTTTACTCTAATTTACTCACACTACATATACAAAGAACTTCTAAAAAGTATAGCTCCATAAGAAGAACAAGCATGCATATTTCACAATCGAGCGCTAGAAATAAGTGGCCTAACGCCAACGACAAAAAAACAAACGTATCCATCAACAAGTATTGTCATTCCTCACCACTGTTCTCTACATCTTTGCTCTATCCCTTCCCTCCCATTAACCCTTTCCTCAGCACAAACATTTTGAAAAGAATGGACTTCGAATAAAACAGAGTATATACAATATTCAGAGCTTGCAAAGCTCAATCTTTTCCACCCCCTCCCCTCCCCCTCTAGTAATCCCCTTTCATGTCACGGGAAACCATACCAATGTTGGATCGGCCTGCTCAATAGCGAGTAGTTTGTCGTAGATCTTCTTTACATTATCGTACTTCATCCTTTCCTCTTCGAAATCCGCATATGCGAAGAACAGCAACTGACTGTCTTTTAAAAGACCGCCGATTGCTCGCTCAAAAAGCTCTAAAACAACCAAATATAAGGCCCGTGCAAAACATTTTGGCTGTGTTGACAAATAGTCGCGGTGCGGTTGGCAAGGCTTAGCGCAGCTTGTTAAGCGATCCTCGATTGCCCTGAAGAATTTTTCATTTTTGGCAACCGAATTCAAGGTGTTAGATCGAGCAAGGCAACTTGAAACTATACATGAGCGAGCGCATCTTCGCCCAATATTCCCCTGTTGAGAGGCAGTAACCATAGATATCAGGTCGACTTCGTGCTGGAGTCGCCACTCTAGTTTGGGAGAAATGAAACAGTGTGAAAACAAAGGATGTGTAAGGAGAATTCGCAAAACCAATGTGACTGGCTGAACTTTGAGGTCGCAGCCAGCTACGTCCTGATATTGGAGTGGGGAAAGGGAGGTTGGAGAGGGGAGAAGGAAGGTGGAGTAAGCGAGGGAGTTGCGGGGAGGAGGAGGGGTATCTCACATATGCATGAAACTGCTGCTATTTGTCACTATCGCAAAAGTAATCTTCTCACATGCACTGCACAACTCCAACCCTACTTCTGCCTCCTCTCATTTACAAAACTGTATGGCCTATAAGACTGGCGCATTTTCAGCTCTCTCACTAATTCAGCCCGCCCTCTAACTCCTCCAAAATCATAGAATATGCGCCCACGGTCGAGATTCTTCACCTCAGGCTCCAGTTCGTACTACGCAACGTCTTATGATTGACTTTCCGAAATATCTGATTGATTTAATAGTTATTCTCATCTGCTAGAGGATAAAGCAAATGAGAATAACTACAAGTCTCTTGCCTTCTCCCTCCTCCCTCTCCCACACGCTCTTTGAAAGGACAACTTTCCTGTCGATCGTTTGTTGCCAAAATGGGATCAAAAATGGGACTAGCCTTTTCGTACGAGCAATATTCGGCCCAAAGCTGCTCGATGTTAACCATCGGTGTTACGATTCCACGTTGATAAATCTTCCGTACTGCTGATATTCGTTGATTTTCCGCATACTGACCTACGGTCGGTCTTGAAAAACAAATACCGTAAAATAATAAAAATAAGTTCAACTGGCTATTAAAAAACAGTGGTGAAGAAGGCGAAATTTATAGCCCTCTTCCTATTCATCGGTGATGCAAATGTTTTGAAATCAACGAGTGCTATGCCACTTAACTATTAAAAACAGTGAAACCTCGGAGCTTACTTTCGCATTTTCATAGTAACTTTCAAACCAAAGTAAGAAGTTTAGTGAAGAGTAAATAGAGGGAAGAATTTTGGCATTCTTTGATATTCTTTCGTGGCATGTAGGCAGGCCCGTATCTATGGTATCTATGATATCATAATGCACGGCGAATGGTTTTCATTAAAATAACCATATCATGGCGCCTGCGTCGAAAAGTGAAACCACATTTGAGAAACTCAAGATAATCATTGCCTAATCGGCCTACTTCTGCTTATTTTCAAAATTTCCCATACAGTCATTCTACCTCATTCTTTCCGTCGGTTAATTTCCCGTTAGGGATGAATTCCGACGTCAAAACAGTAGGCAAATAATTTGAGAAATAACTTTACGAGTCTGAGAAATTCTTGGGTTTCTCAAAAAGATTAAATGACATGAGAAGTCCCTGAAAAAGGCTCATCCGATGTGGATCATTCGTCAGCAAGCATTCTTCCCTTTCCTCGAGCAATTCGAGAAAACTAAAACTCCTTCACACTCGGGCCAGCAAAAAGGATGTAAATAACATAAGGGTTATAGGCGGCGGGTCCATAAGCAATTACTGATCTAAAATTTGAGCGCCGAAAGGCCCTTTGCACATATTAACCAATGCCTCCTTCCCACTGCTGACAAGTGATGTGGACTGACCCGGAATTATCAAATATATCCCATTTTTTGTTTTTTTCTTGCAGTGTTTGAGTCTTTCAGTGAATAACATTCGCTCTGGTGCAGATACCTTAGAACTGGCTTGCCAGATAATCATGTAAAATTACTATTCACATGGGGCGAAAGGAGGTAAAAACGCCAAAAAAGTTATCCTTTCGCTACTCCCACGAAAGAACTTCATAACTACAAGTTTTCCTTAAAATATGGTATCGCTTGAAATATTAATGTTATATGACGGCGCGTATTTCCTTTTTGTGCGGTAAATGCAACTACTTGCCGCTTTATGTAACTGCCAACAGTTGTTTTCAAGATCTTCACTGTTTGTTCTTCAGCGCTCGGTGGAATAAAGCCTCAAAAAATTCTTAACGAAAACAAAGTTCACTTTGAAAGATTCATCATTTAGATCTTCAGCAGCTTCCCTTCATTTCTCTGCCCTTGCCTTCTTAAATTATGCCACACTCGGCGCAGTTCCTCAAAATATTTAACATGTAGCTTGAAGAAATGGCGCAGCTCCAGGCCCTAGGCTAAGCTGTCCAGTGTCTTGCTGTTTTCGTTCTCGTCACTTCTAGAAAACGGCAGCACTCTAATATGCCACAGGAGCTAAAATAACCGATAAAATCCGAAGAATCCCATTGGGGAGCAGTCGCCCATTTTTTCCACCCTTTCCTCCGCCGAACCGTTCCGTGACAGGCCTCGCTTCCCCTCCCTCTACTCCCGAAAACCGCCGAACACGTAACATTGCTGCATTCGCACAAAGAAGAAGCAACACCGGAATATAATAAAACTTACGCAGATTTGAGGAAAGAAATGTAATCTGAATAGATCGAATATGAATGCATATCCATTCCAACTTTATCGAGCGCAAATTCGTACGCCTGTGCCATTTTCTCCCTCAAAACATTTATACTACCAATATTACTCGTGACTGAAACCATACAGTGCTAAGTCACTATCAGTCATGTCAATATACAAATACATCTGCACTTTTCCTGCGCCATACTGTATGTGTTGCAGCTCGGCTCATTTTTTGGGAAAAAAACTCGTAGCAAAAATATGATACAGTGATAACACACTGGATACTATCACAGCCAAGACGGAAGGAACAGGATCACTGCAATTTCGTTCCCATACATATAAGTGTCAAATGTGAGACAAGCATTCCATGAATAAGAACCTCGACTGGGCGACAAATTTGCCATAATTTTCGTCGCGGAAATTTCACACGTCGCCTGCTCTGATAGCTTAAATACTACACTGACAATGTTAGCTGACTGCGTTAGCAGCTTTAAATGTTGACCAGGCCTAAGGTTGTCTTCCGAAGGAACGCAAAAGGGATAGTGGATAACCTATTTGATCTACCTTATGCTATAAATCATGAAACGTTTTCTAGCATAAAAGAGATCAGGAAAATTATTCAGCACTCCTCTTCCACCCTCTCAAGGGGATGTCTTGAATAGATCTTATCGCCTAAATATGAAAATTCGCTTTAAAAGCAACCTGAATGACGAGAGATGGCCTTTTGTCTCGCGGACATAGTAAACGTAACACTTCCATAGATCGATGTTGAGTACGTGTATAAGACATCGACCAAACAACTGAAATACACCTACCAGATAAAGCTATGCAACAGCTCTCGTCTCTATCGGGAACCCACGAAAACAGACATAACGTTCTCTACCAAAAGTTACCTACGGGGATGGAGGCAACCATTTCTCTCATTCGATAGGAGTGGGGGGAAGAAACGACTACATAAATAAAATGAGCCCGTTCCACAAGACCTCTGCGGGGATACTGGAAGGTTTTGTTCCTATTCCCGCAGGAACGGAACATCACCCTTTCCGCAGCGATGGGAGCGAGACTTCCTCTCAACAAAAAATTTCGCATGGAGACAATGTAAGACTACCGTTGTCCCTGCGACCGGAAACGGCGTGAGAAGCAAACCCCTATAATATACACATTTCAAAAGCATTACCACAATAACCCACTGCTCTCAAAAGTCTTTAACAAAATACTCAAAACTTCAAACGATGCAATATTTTCACAAGTAACGTAATTGTGTACATCTTCGTGCATATTAGTCCCTTAATTACAACTTACTCATTCAAAGCATAATATCTACTGCTACGTGGTGGCCAAAAGATCACTAAAAACAAGAAGTATGCTAATTTCTTCTCGATCATATGAAACCACCAACTAGTGAAACGAACTCAACGGTGTAATGGTTAAAAGATAGCAGCAACAAGAAAGAATATCGAAAAAATTACTCATTAACATCGTTTTTGCATAGGCGAATTCGAATCAGTAAGAAGCACATTTGCTAAATTTAAAAAAAACAGTATCCCACGAAACACCATAATAAGATTTAAAAATGAAACAAAACGTTTCGAAAAAATTTTCTCATTATTAGATGACAAGCAAAATCGTACACATACCGCCTCAACGTTCTCGTAATTCTTTCCTCGTAACTGAAATAAAAACGATTCATTCGCTCCTTCATTCACAACAAGTTTACAACACCATCACGCATCGATCCTCACCCCGCCGGATGCGACAGCATCCTATCACAGAAAGCCATACTCTGGGGGTCTCAGTAGAATAGTCGCTTTTTACCACAAGAAAAAATAAGTTCTTAGTAAGAAATACGAGACCGGCTTCCTGCCTAATCGAACCACACCACTCCGCAACTTCATGCGGGTGCTTGAAGTGGTCGGAATAAAGATGGAAATAAGTGCTCGGATAACTACATAACTCTATAGTTACTTACTTGGCATACAATAAATACAAATTCTAAAATGATGAATTTCGAGAAAGCAAAATAATTTAGAAATAAGCAAGCGATTTTATGCAGAAATGATTGGTTGTGATAGATTTGAAAATTTTTCTCAAAACTTCATGTGATGATAAAATGAAACTCGGGTGTAACTCCGATCAGAATTCCCAATCCTACTGAAGCGTAGAACGTTTTTGTTGGAATACAAATTCGCGCTTTCGCAATGCTCCTACCTATTAAAATTTCACGATTTTTTAGCTGCACGAGAAAATTTTGAGCATTATTTTCTGTTTTACGCCCTTTATTCAGGCGAGATGGAAGACATCATCCTTAAAAGAGTATGAAATTGCTCTTTGACAATCAACCTGAAAACAAGAAGGTATTTTATTTATTGTTGAAGCAACTGTTTTCTAACCACAAGACACAGTTAAAATAAAACAATAGAGGGATCTTCACAATTGAAACATTGCCTAAAGCACCGTTTTTGAACAATACACTTCAATTATACTGCTCCTTAAAATTTTTGTCGCAAAACGTACATTGATTTCAACGTAAATTTAAAACTTTTACCTCAAAAAGTACAAGAACGTTACATATCCAAAAAATATACTCGCCTTACCATTGATCGGTAAATTGCGGTCCTATCAATAACGACTATTACTTTATTTTAGTTCCATTTCTTTCCAGTCAAAGCTACCGTCCAGTCAAAAAAACTCTCACCACCTTCCCTTCCCCACTAAACTGGAACTGGAATGGCGACTTTCTAAATGCAATATGAAACAAACCTACTCCTCTGACAAGCTCTCACCCCTCTATGGATACCTCTAACAATTTATTGACCTCTAATTATACCCGTAACAACTTCATAAAACGTGCTGAAGAAATACGGTATTAGCGGACTGCCTCGGGAAACTCGTTTAGTTGTTAGAGGTTAGAGGTTTAGTTGTTAGAGGTTGGAGGAACCCCTACATCACTCCTCAATCTTTCTGATTCCACAACGGTGGAACGCAGCCGGTTATTCAGATAGGTAATGCTCGACTGCAATGTTTCGCATCAGGGATATATCCGGGCATCTTGCAGTGCACTTAAACGCTTCTTCTTTATTCGACTCTACGCAAATTTTTTTTTCCCTAGAACAGCTCAAGGATAAAGCCTGAACCACTTCACACAAAAAACCAACCGCTCTTAATCGACCGATCTGACGAAAATTTCAGAAGTACTTCCACCGCCAATTTTCTGGACATGCCACAGTTTGGTGTTGTGCAGCTGCGATATCATCGTACGGAAAGAACGTGGTATGCGGTTGCATGGCCGACAAACGTTAAGTACCGCATGTTAGAGAATAACAAATTCTTTGGGTCAAAAACAGTTACACGTATGTCATATCCTCGCTACCCCCTACTCCACACTACACATTCCACATTCCATATATTGTTCCACCTGTAAAGTCGCTGCACCCTACTGCAGCACAGCTGCACGACGATAATGCCAAGTCCAATATGAGTGTTGTACAATTTGGTCACAGTTTTGTTGCTCCCCGTAGTTACACCCGTCAGTATTTCATTTGGCGGCAACTGTATTCCTCGTATCTTTGCCGCTTCAGTGCACTGATTTCTCTCGCTTATTAATCTGCGTGTTCACCGCCCTTTCTCCTTTTTTTGTGAATGTGCGTAATGTACGTACGCGTATGCCCAGATGTATAAATGAACGTCAAAGCACTTTGTAGACGTGTTAGCACATCAGACGGTGAGATGCTATCAATGAAAGCAGTGGAGGCAGGAATTTCTCGGTAGGGCAGTACCGTCAAGAAATTCAGAGAATTCAACTTTCTGGCGAAAAATTCAATCCTTTCAGTAAACTAGTAAACAATTTAACATTTAAAACAAAAATTTTTTGAGAACATGGCGGACATGGTCAACGATTTGAAATTGTATTATTTTTTTTCATTTCTTAGTTATAGTTGAGGAAAAGAAGAGACCGACGGTCACCTTCACCCTTCTTCTCTACGCATGCCGTTGGTCAGTGACGACAGCAACACATCACTTGCAAAGATTTCACATTCTCAGTTAGAATGAAATCAAAATTACAAAGGAATCAAATCAAAACCGCGCCGGTCGCGTTTGCTTCTGTTCCCATGACGATCTAACCAATCGAAAACTATCACCACGACACAACAACGTATAAACAGCTTAACAGGCGCACATATGAGAACGATGTGTTGTTGTTTAGCAAGATAAAACACTTTCTTGCATTACCCATCAATACCTTTAAGAAGCACACTGACGAAAGCAGTTCAACCGCTTCGTACGAGGGACACTCATAACGTGTAATTCCATAACAGTTATTTAGATCAAACAATTCTATCGATTCTAAACAGTCGTTGAAAACGTCCGAAATATATGACAAAGGATTAGTCGGCTGCTCACCTGTGATTCTCTAAGCAGAAGATTCCAGGCGTCCACATCGAATGGATTCAATTCGATTCGTCGTTCTGGGCTTACGATCGACAGAGCACTCATCTTCAACTGCCGCACAACGCAAGACTCCTACTCCAAAAACGACTCCTCTAGTTACGCCCAACTTGCTGCAAGTAAACTGAACTCACTGAAAAATTAAACCAACCAACATCCACTCAGAACCTGCAATAACCGAAGCACTAAATAACGTAGTTTAATCATCTCTAGATAATGGTGGCTCCGTATCACCACCATTATCACTCGATTACCTGACGGCATATGCAAGAAGCAACAATCACTTTCCGCAACTATCATGCGCCTTCGTTTTCGCTTAATCGCCAAGCATAACGTTGACCGCTTGAGGTCGCTATTGTCTCCAAACGGCAACCGAGACACCGTCGTGTCGACGCTGCAGATAAACGACAACAAGAACGACATGGCATTGCAGTTATCGCTAAGCGTCCATAAGATACGATTAGTGTAAACAAGTGGTGAAAGCGGTACAATTTATCTAGAAAAACCGCCCTTATCTCAAGCGCTACGAAAGAAGGGAACTTTGATCTTGAAGATCGTTATTTCGATGTGGTCATTTTGGTCCTGAATGTTGATCTAGATGTCGTCTGATCGTGAAGACCGTAAGCGAAGAGAACAGTAGGGCTGTTCAGACGAACACCGTGCTCCACCGTTTTTCGAGGAATGCCAACGTTAACACGTCCCGGCAAGATAGGGCGCATGCTTGCATGGATAAATCCGAGCATTCTCTTTCTCGCAATTCTCAACATTGAAGTTTATACTGCCAATCATTACTACAGTTGCTACGGATATAAATCCATGAAGTTTCGGAAAAAAGCCCAGGAATGTTACTCGAAAATACGGCACACGAGTAGAAAAAAAAGAAACAGAAAAAAAAGAAAACTATTCAATGCTAAACCACATCAAATCAATCGTTACGATATTTCTATGGTTCTTTCTGACAGCAAAACAACTTAAACGCATAACAGGAGACAAATTAACAAAACATAACCGAGGAAAAACGGTTAAAGGACCGAACGGACCCGCATTACTGATAGCTAAAATACAAACACATACTATTACACAAGCAAAAGAGGACCACAACTAGTTGGGAAACAGCTTCACACCCATACAAACGTAAATATGGGACCTATAAAAAATGAAGGTGATCTCACATTGCATAAAAACAAATATATCCCATCCACTATCGCTATTCTCGGTCCACTTGAACAGAACAGCGCCGAAAAACAAAATACTCCGCCCAAACATTCCGATGCAAATAAGGTCTCGCGCATATGCAAATTTTCATACAATGAAAAGATGACCGGTTCACAAATTAACGCTTCGAGAGTCAGCTTATAAAAGTCTCGTAAATTAAAACGCCAAAGTCCCTAACACAAACGCAAAATTGTGCGATTGAATTTTTCTTTCAATCTATAGCAGTTTCAGACCACATATTCCGTTCTCTGCTGAGCAACCCTGACGTTTGCTCGCGCGAGATCAGCAAAAATTTGCTGTCATAAGAGTGGGAGTAACTTCCGCTCTCAACTCGTGAACGATAAACGCTGTAACCTGAAATGTCGAATACGGATTATGCTGATGGCTGGCGTGCCGAAGGAGGACAAGGGGAGAGAGGGAATTTAGATGTAGCTACAGTCTGCAATCTTCCCATTGGACCTGACAAGGGAAGAAAAATTTGTTTCAATCAGGGATTTCTGCTTTTAAGTAGAAAGTAAACAGGCTCAGCATTGTTAGTTCCCACATTCCGCAATACGACAAGAATTTTTCAACGAAAACATCCCCCTCCAAGCCATTACGATTAACAATCCTGCGCCCCTCCTGTTCGGCAATCGTGCGTGTTCTGGAGCCGGAAACGCGGAATCACCATTGCAGAGAGATTTTAAATAAGCCGTAAAAATACTCGTGTATGACACAACAGCGAACCGTCAAGTCACCGGCTTCGACGCACTCTGTCCCAAATGTTTTCCAGTTTTAGAAATAAACCGGCATGAATCGAAGGTCGTGCGTTAAGTTTCTATTACAACGGCAGACGCTCAACTATCCAAACTTAAACGATGTTCTGTTGTTAAACGCTCTTCACAAATCCATCGCCTAGAACTAACTTCGACCTTTTCGATTCCGCTTAAATTCTTATCGATATAATTCTCGGTTATTTTCAAAACCACTGCCTTGGGTATTTCCATAGTTCATCCTCAGCTCTTCTCCCTCATCCCCTCCCCCTCCCCCCACCCCAACTCCACTGATAAAGTTTGACGGCGACCTGAGCATTGATCGAACGCTTCTCGGGATCCTCGCAAGTCGGTTCCTCAAATATAACAATAAAATCATTGTTTAATGACACCATGCTTATTACTGGCTGTTTTATCATGTTCGAGAGCTCATCCTATCTGACAGGTCGTCCACTCTGCAAACTGTAATTAACTGCTTTTTACGCTTCCCCCTCCCCTTGGGCAGAAAAACTCGGCTAGCAGGTCAAAAAAGCATCGACGTGTATTTGAGATACAACGTAGGCGCTTGCTATCTCTTCGAATAGCTATGAGTAAGAAGTTAGGTAGACGTTTTATTCACATTGCGAGCATTCCAAATGACAATACAAGAGCGAACATCGTTAACGACGATAATCTCCGGGCTGTGATTCCAGTGCGAAGTATGAGCAGAGATAAAGCAATGCAATGTAGCCATGCCAAAACTTTCAGTTACTGCAGAATGACGAAGATTCAGAAGGTCAAACTGCACAGTTCGTGGAAATCAAAGTGATCTACAGCTTGTAGATTTTCCATCGCATTGATACTTCTTGCAAGAACCTGTGCCCAGTTGTGAAAAAAAAAACCCGAACTTCTCTCTGTAACTTTTACGACTTTTGATACGGTCGAGATCCCCTCCCCTCTCCT
>JPKZ01001542.1:52086-63264 GCA_000803305.1 Toxocara canis
TCTAAAACAATCAAAAAGTACTCCACTCCAGGGCAAAAAAATTGTGTGTGCACCACGTCCTATATATTCTGGGCAAACAGAAACCTTGGCAACGCTATTTCGTTAAGTTCGCATATCGCAATAATAGCACTACCGTTCAACACAGCTTCACTGCGTCCACATGAGCAAGACTGCTGCTGCGCACGGCGAAGGGTCTCCGACAGCGGATTCTTCCTTTTTCCCCTCCTTCGTTTCCCAAAAAAAAGTACTGCAGAATCGTCCCTACCCCTTGCAATATTAACCATGGCCGTCCGCCTACTTCAACATGGATATTTACTACTACAAAAAGTAGATTTCGGATGCACATCAAGCGGCAATTACTCAAGCAATGAAGTCGGGACGTTTGGAATTCGCAACAACCATATTAATCCCTTCCGAAATTGCGACATAAGCAGATCAAAAAAAGTAAAAAAAAAAAACAAGCGGGCTTAAATACATGGAAATGGATCGTCAAGCCTCAGCAGGATATACCAAATAAACAAATGGGCGAAACGGCCTTTCTCTTTGTAGCGAAAAACAGCTAAAAACATCAGAGCTTCAACTAAATAATTTGTAACCAGCACGGTTTAATACTGGCGTAATTAAACAGAACAAAAAGAATTGAAGATTGCGAATGATTGTGGTTAATAAGAGATTCCAGAACTACCAATATCTCATCTTATAGAATACATCTGAAGTCTTATTTGACAGATGCGATATCTAATTCCCTGCTCTACCTTTTCCGATGTGCACTCCTTTGTCGATCTCTTTCGAAGAACGTTCTTTTCAAATCTATCCAGACGGTCAAAAATTATTTGCCGCTAATTAAAATTATAGGAATTACTGACTAAAGCACGTTTTTATCCGACAATTACGCGAGAGCTTTAAGCTGCGACGGCACAGTCCCTGTCCTTACGCATACGAGATGATGCAACTTTATTCAGCGCAACAGAACTGCACTAATGTCCTTTCGTAAGAAACGCCCTAGCTATATATTCGACATCAAAAACTGAGCTTTAAAAGCAAGCATCGACACGTGAAAAACCAAAAATTATTTGCCGCTAATTAAAAAGGTACGCGTGCAATTATAAGAATTATTGACTAAAGCACGTTTTTATCCGACAATTAAGCGAGAGCTTTAAGCTGCGACGGCACAGTCCCGGTCCTTACGCATACGAGATGATGCAACTTTATTCAGCGCAATAGAACTGCATTAATGTCCTTTCGTAAGAAACGCCCTAGCTATATATTCGCCATCAAAAACTGAGCTTTAAAAGCAAGCATCGACACGTGAAAAACGAAATAGAATTGAACAATCAGTGTTTCGCTTTTTTTTCTTCACCGGCAGAGGCGCCACTCTTCGGAACTGTGTTCCATTTCAATTTTTGCCACTACCTCTCCAAACAGTTTTCTTATATCAGTTATATCAGCTTTATCACACAGAATCGCTCACTCAAACCAACCAACATTTCCTCTTAACACAGTCGACACAAACAGAAAATTTCGCGAAGAAGCTGAACCCCGCTGGCATACCTTTTTAGCAGCCTCAGCTGCACAGTTCTTCTCACAGAATGTGATGAACGCATAGCCACGATTCTTGCCCGTCAGCGGGTCCATCATGAGACGCAAGTCCCAGATCTTGCCCACTTCCTCGAAAAGTGGAATCAGTGTGTCCTCGTAGATCTCGTTGGGAATTTTGCCTATATAGATCTAAAAAAATACCATTACTTTCACTGACATGCAAAATTAGTCAGTTTAACCAACGGAAGCGTTCATCTCTTCAATATCGAAAATGCTAGCATGCGATCGCTAAGCAGGATAATATTTGAAAACTGATGTGATGCAAACTGTGTTATACGATAAAATTTCCTTCATGCATCTCTCTATAAGCGATCACTTTGTCTCGTTGAGTCTGTGCTCCATTCTCGAATTATCGCACGGGTGGCGCTTATATGTAAAGAAATATCTTCGTCTGCCAGATTTGTTTTTTACAGCTCAAATAGAGCAGCAGCATAACAAAAATTCAACATTCTCACCATCCAGGACGTTACATCGACTAGCCTCCACATGAGTTAATCAGCCTTTGAAGCCTCCCATTCCCCCTCTTATTCTCTTCCCAATCGCCATTCAAAGAAATCACATTCTTATTGGTAAACAGAATCGCTTTTCTCAACTATTACGACATGTATTTCTATTTCTGCGGACTTTATGCGCTTCGAGAATTTTAATATTTACAAGACATACTGTGGTGACATTATGTATGTGTCTGCGTGGCCCATAAATTAAACCCGGAAACGATGAAGGCTAAACGCAAAAAATCTGATCGACGCCCTATATCACCTTTCATACCCTCTTTCGAATCGATTCGCTGACCTTGAGGAAATCTACATCCTCTGTAATCAGCCTTTGAAGCCTCCCATTCCCCCTCTTATTCTCTTCCCAATCGCCATTCAAAGAAATCACATTCTTATTGGTAAACAGAATCGCTTTTCTCAACTATTACATGTATTTCTATTTCTGCGGACTTTATGCTCTTCGAGAATTTTAATATTTACAAGACATACTGTGGTGACATTATGTATGTGTCTGCGTGGCCCATAAATTAAACCCGGAAACGATGAAGGCTAAACGCAAAAAATCTGATCGACGCCCTATATCACCTTTCATACCCTCTTTCGATTCGATTCGCTGACCTTGAGGAAATCTACATCCTCTGTAGGTTAGCAAAGACTTATTTCTGACTGATCTGCCCGCATACTTCACTAGCTGTACCGCAAAAAACAAAACAAATCTTTGGTAGAACAATTTATGAAGGATAGTCACAACACAACGGTTTTCGAGAAAATAAAGAACTTTTTTTTTTCGAAAAACCGCTTCTTCCCTCCAAAAAAAGAAAAAAAAACTCGGAAAAGCGATAACAGCTGAATAGAAGATGAATAACGTAAATGTCTTCCTACCTAAAATCAAAGCCCAGACACGTCACTAAGCAACATCCCTTACCGAACTCAACATGCTAAGAATCTTTCACCAATCTGAAATGTGTACCTCATGTCCTGCCCCTGCTGGTCCAGTGGCTGGCCCCTCCCAGTCGGGTGGTGGCCCTCCGTACTTACGCTGACCGTTAGTCACTTCAAGCGGATATCCCGTACGATCCAAAATCGCCTTAATATTCTCATAGGAAGGACCGGTAACGAGAGTCTCGTTGAGTGCAGACTGAGCGCCCAGTTGGCGAACCTTATCGCGGAAATTGCGCATCATTGACATCATGAACTGGGCGTGGTTCTGCACACCTAGCAGATTCGACTTTTTCACCTATAAAATTTGCAACTAAAATTTATCATTACTCAGTCACATGAAAAATTTTCGGAAATCCGAGTTGACTTCAAGATCTTTTCATTTCTAACAGAAAAGAATCAGCACGCTCCCAGACAAGTTAAGGATGTTGCGACAAGAAGCTCAATTAAGTTTCTTACAAATTAAGTGAATCGGAAACTTTGAAATCCATTTTCTCTCCTCGAGTCAGCCCTCTCTTCAAGTTCAGTGCCTCCCTCTGGATCTCTCCCCCCCCCCCCCCTCCTCCGAATACTGCCCTCCAATTCACGTGCTCCTTCCACACGGTAGTTATGTTTTCGTAGAATCAACGCCATATTAATTCTGCTTACGCTCCTCTTTCCTCGTCCCCTCTCTCAAATCCTCAAATTCCTTGTTACCTTTGTGAAGATGAAAAGCTACAATCATAGGAACCTGAATTCGTGGTTCAAAATAGAATAAAATGATCGATTTTCTCTGTGACCTTCCCATTTCACCTTGAAGTGTAATAGAGCGATAATTCTGCAACGAACACTAACACAAAACAATTCGCAAAAATTTGACCACTCAAATCGTAAAAACAAAATCAAAACATTTGTGAAAAACAAATTTCACTGAAACAGGTGCTCTTATTTCTCCGTCCACCGCTTTCAATTTGAACTGCTTTAAGCGTTGCGAGTTTCGAATGCCCTCAGAATTACCTCGACCAGTTCCTATGCGCTACCTTTTCCAAAAAGGCGCCGTTCTATAGCTCGAAGCGTATTCACTTAAAACCTACTGCACGACAATCTTTGCTCTCTTATCAGATATTAAGGTCACTTGCGGATTCATTGAAGAATTTGCACTGTTGCAACAAATACTTAAAACTTACAAATGACAGTTAACTATTATTACAAAAGCAGAGAAATTTTGCCTAGGCAGAATTTTTTCTATACTTGTTCAAGGATTCTGGCCAGTCCCATGAATCTCCTATTTCTGATTATCACAACCATTATTCCCCTATCGGCAATAATGAGTTAATAGGTGACTACGAAAAGGT
The DNA here is from genome assembly GCA_000803305.1 of Toxocara canis. Classification (NCBI taxonomy): domain Eukaryota; kingdom Metazoa; phylum Nematoda; class Chromadorea; order Rhabditida; family Toxocaridae; genus Toxocara; species Toxocara canis. The sequence goes on from JPKZ01001542.1 coordinate 56,453, forward strand.
CATGTCAGGATGTGAAGACAGTAAGAACTGTCCGTATTCATATTTGGCTCCACCAAACCATTCTTGAGCGGTCTTAGCATATCGAAATCTGCGGAAAAAAGTCAATCACAACAGCTAAAAAACAAAACAGCCGCAGCCCCAGACACAACTACGGCGACGAGATTAACCTAGGCATCCAGTGCATGCGCCCCTTTCAGTCAATAATTGCTTTAACGAACGGCTGCAATTAGCAATTACCAAAAAAGACCTGCATTCCTCTTCAATTAAAAATTACCGCAGAAACAACACGTGCACTTTCTTCCAAGCAAATAACTGGCAACAAATAAAAACACGCCTCTCCAATAACAAAGATGGCATGCTCGATTGGGAATGAGCGGAGCATGTCGATCGCTCTTTCGTCCATATCCTCGGGGGACATCTCAGTTGACTCGTAGAGCTGCATCAATGCCACAGCCACCTTCGGCTTCACGTTCTGCGACCGCAACTTCTTGTACACTTCATTTTCCGCATAATCTGCATCCTCCACCTCACCCTCAAACCGTTTGCCTTTATAATTCATGTACTACACATTATACAGATTTAACCCCCGCCCCCACTTAAACACCCCTCCACCTCAGCTTTGATTCGGCGGAGTTCTGCGTGATTTAGGCATGGTGGCAGAGTGAGATATGTTGCAGAAAACCTCTGTTCCCCTCTTCCCTCTCCAGTGTCCAGATCGCATGTCCTTTTCTCAATGCACTGCAGTGAACGTTTCACACACCTACATTTCAGCTATTTTTACACAGGCCACATCCAAACAAGCAATTGTCGAACTCCTAATACGCCGACATCGTGCCAATTCGCAGTCAAGAGAGGAGGCAGCCTCAATAACTTTGCCAGGTATGACCTAAACGCGCGCATCATAGCCGACAGAAAACGTGCCCCAATGCTACCCAACCCATCTGTCTTTCCGTTTCTCATTTCAGCCAATTTACGAAAACGCGCCTCGCTGTGGTAAAGCAGTGCTTAAACTACAAATACCAAGGTATACAGCTCACATCTGTAGCAGCCGTGCCAGTGCCATTAGTCGTTTCCATCGCAGCATCACCATCCTTCACCTCGCCACCATTCTCCACTATCGGCTGCTCCATTGTCTCCTAAATACACGAAAATTTTAAGCCACAATATTAACTACATAGAGCATACACACCCATATCCCTCAAAAGCTTATCGGAAGATGTCTCATTCAATGGAGGGAGAAGGAACGAGTGGGTGCAGACAGAGAAGGGGGAGAGAGATAAATGGAGGAGAGTAAGAAGCGAAGCGAGGAAGGTAGACCGCCGACGAAAGTGGAATTGGATAACGTGGAAAGAGGAGAGCAAAAGATGGTGAGAGGGCAAGGGATGAGGAAGAGAGAAAGAAGTCAGGGTGAGGGAAATGGTGAAGGTTCGGTGCTGGCAGCAGACGATTGTTTTTGTAGATCAATCGAAAAATTTAGGCTCTCAGAGATCCGCGCGAAAAACTGCGTGAAATCGAGAGTAGTAGGCCCTTACTGAACTGATTAAACATACAAATACCCTCAGCATATCACTGCGGAAAACTAACGCCTCACTCAAATGTGCAAATCCTGTCTAGAAACCTTAAAGAAGGCGCTTCGCCATTCGCAGCCAAATGCTGTCGCGAAACAGCTATGCAGAAGCATCTCCGTAACCACCTGTGCATAGCAAGAAAAAGCACTTTTTGAATAAACGAAGACATTGTTCCCCCTCATGGAACGGTGAAAACACAAACCGAGTTATATAAGACCAAAACTCGCTTTGCTTCTTCACCAAAACAAAGCACATATCAAATGTCTCTGATTCAAAAGCTATCGAGTAAACCTTACACTATAATCGCGTCCTGAGCATCTCAAAATGAACCGAACCGAAACACCCAATAAATCCCTCACATGCATTTCGATCTTTCCAGAACGGCGATTCCCTCCCCGATATCCTAGTGATCTTTGTGGAAACATTACAAGAGTTCTATTTAGAGAAAAAAAGTTACTTACATCCATTTTAGTATCGGTCATTGCGAATCAGCTGTCGGAAAGCACACGTGCTACCAACTAACCCTGAAATCGAAAAATTTACGCAATCGGTTTCGCTTATTCTTCGTCTGTCTGGCGTACGGAGTCAACAACGAACGTAGCGAACAAATATACTGCAAGGATCTACTGCAATACTTACGCATGTATGCAAATAAATAATTTTAACTGACCGTACATCATCCAAGCTAAACGTCACAGAAGAGTACCTTCAACTCTGGGACGCATATTGCAATTTGCCACATCTCTCTTAAACAACTCAAGTTGACTAACTGGAACAAACTGGCAAAAGAGAACGAAGAAAGCAAGGTAATTCAGCTTCAAATCCAACGCAACCTTAGAACGCTCATAGCAGAATCCAGTTTCACATAACTGACGGACTCATCTGCGCTAAAGATAAGACCAATGTCAGTTCTTCCCCCCGATTTATTTCATTCCTGCTAAAAAAATTAATGCATATTTGTTGAAAGTCCTGAAGTGGGTATGAAATGGGATGGGTAAAGATGAAGGGGGATGGGATATGGTTTCTTACGAACAGTCAACCCAACAAAAACTATCGATCGTTAGTTGACTTCGGAGGCGGGAAATGCGTCCATTGGACGGTAGCGGCGGGTGGGTGAACGTGAACGTCTGCGGCGCTGCGTCATCAGTTCCAGTGCGGTTAGCCACCACTCTCCGTACTCGAGAGGTGCCGGGCCATCGGCAGCCCATTGCACATTTTTAACCGTCTCACCCTTCCAATGACCACATCTCTTCACGCACACTAACCGTCTTGCCACACCCTTTCGTTAAAATATCCGATTTCTCTGCGCACTCGTGCCTCTCCAATAACCAAACTATTTTGTCTCCTTTATAGGATGAACAGCGCCCGGCATCGCATCGACGGCCTCGAATCGCACGGCACAAAAGTGCACCCATCGCACGGCTCAAATACTACGAGCAAACCTCGCGAGGGAAGATGTCCTCTTTTACGTCAGTTGGCTCATTTCCATCGCAGAGGTATCACCCCAAGAAAACGTTTGCCACCAAAGCTTTCTCCTCTTGCAGAAACCTATTTGTTAAGGGAAATCTGAGAGAAGAATACAGACTAAAATCAGCACAATGAGAAGAAGGCAATGATTCTTGGCCATGTTGTAATGACGACAAGCATCAAACGTCGACTTTACTTGGAAAATGATTCGACGTTTAAACTCAGTCTGAGTTACCGTACCGCTCCAATTAAAGCCCCTTCCCCCTTAATGTGGTGGACGCACTCTCCGCGTACATACTTCTATTCCTTCACGCTCAAAGCAGTACTATAAACTTCCTTGCTAACAGTGCCACTCAGCAAATGCTCAATAAACAACCCCCCCACATCCCCCCTTCACCTCCCTGGTACAGAAAGCAGTGGAGTTTGCGGCCGCAAGGTATTTTTTTTGTTGAAGAAATGCGGCAGTTTAAATCATGGGATAAATTGTCAAATTTGGGTTTGATCATGCAACGATGAAGACTGAAGACTGATTACGCACTTATGAGTCGAAACGTCTGCCAACAAATTTTAATGTATTTCGACTATTGAGAAATGAATCAGCGAATACTTTCGGCTTTCGCCACTTACTCTGGTCGCAATGTCGTTCGTAACCATTATTTGAATATGCCACAATTATGCCATTTCTGACACTATGCCGAAACAATTTGTAAATATGACTATCATACGGCAAAAAGACTGCAAAATTTTCTCGACCACAAGAAGACTCGCTCGACCTTTTGCAAAAAAAAAAAAAAAAAAAAAACCTGCAACGAATAAACAATAATAAAACCACTAAATAGGCCTCTTTATCGTAAGTAAAGTGTGAAGATCCGCTGCGACATCCATATGGTTTTGCTCGGATGCGGCGAGCTCAGGATCGCGACAGATGTAAAAACTGCTAGCTGCATCGATGGAGAGGACGATGAGATCGATGAAATCACAGCTTTCAAGATATTCAAGGTAGGGTAAGGTACATAGGCCTCTTCTTTCCAGAAGGTATGATAAAAAAAAGCGCAATGTTTTCATCCCAAAAATACCTTAGAAATATACCACCCATTTGTTCGATACGGAAATTTTCGTACACACTCGATTAACGTAGCGCAAGTGTCACATCAGCGTTACTTACCAAATATGAATTCCAATTGTTTAGTTATGTCACCGGCACCTAATCATTTCCACCATTAAGACTTCGTTACTATGGAACAAAACTGAAATGTATACGGCGTGGCACGAAACTCGTCAAACAATGAAGACGCAAAAAGAAAAACAATGAAAGCAACGAAAACATCAAAACACTTAAGAAATTCCAAAAAAAAAAATGTGATGAGATTCCAAACACTCTTTAGAGGCTTAGCATCATAAAGCACTCGAAATTGCCTTCTAAAATAACACGCTGACTTTCGCATACCCACTAAAACAATGTCGATTTGGACACTAATCTTAGCGTACTCTAAAGATCAAGTATAGCCGTATAATACTCCCAAACATTATCTGTTGAAAAAACACTACAATTCGCATAGATCCGATCGTATGCATTTCCAATTCTCGTAAATTAGCGCGCGGTTGTGCCCGTCCATAACGTTTCGGATGAGAGAAAAGCAAAAAACGACTGCTTACTCCACTCAAATGACTCACGCATCACCGTCAATGACAGCGAAAAAATTACACCGCGCACAGCCAGACAATGATGACGAAAGGGAAATCGATAAATTCAAATCATTGGACAGCATCCAAACGACAGATAAGTTACGGTAGCACCCGGACTATTTGCGATTGTTATTTGCAACTATTTTGTGTCGATTGGCCACTGGCGTCTCGCCAAAAACAACAAACCTAACCCCCCGCACCCCATGACAACCGAGTGCGACAGCCTTGCTTGCGCTCTCGCGAGCAAGTAAAAGCATGCCCCGCGAGCCAGTCTCGAGCCCGGGTCCTCGCAACTATCGGCCGAAAAACAAAAGTCACTGGCCACTTATGCAAAGCGACACTTAAAGATAATGGGAACGTTCTGTTGGTTTTAATAACCATCCGAAGCCGAAACGAGACATGTCGTCACTGCTTGTCTCAGCAACCTATTAAGAAGCTCACTTAACCGGGAGGAGCACGGCTTGTGCAACGTAAATCCTACTTGTTTTGATCTACGTTACGCTCTATAATTTTTGCAAACTCCACTGCAGAATACTATGTTCCCAAACCAAATGAATTCCTGTCAATAAACTGCAAAGCATAGTGTTATGTGTATACACATGTATGTACATGTATGTATATATATACATGTATATATATACATGTATACATATATATATATGCATATGTGGCATGTACATATACACACACATACACGTTTACATATTGGCACCCGAGTCGAACAGATTAGGCAACAACCAATCGCTCACGAACAGGCACCTGAACTGAAAAACAAAACGTTAACATCATATGATATATTTCCTCGCACAACCAAAGCATTTAACTGCTATGTTCAACATTGCGCAATGAGGAGCTAAAAACGAAACTGCCTGCCCGGCCAATGCGACTTCTGCTCATTTCCGTACAGAGTGATCACAACCGACGTCTTCGAAAATCGCGCGTAATCTGAAGTGTCCATATCTTGTTCACCGGTGTGTCACACTAAACGACGAAGGGAATCTACTACGAAGACTGATTACGAGACGAGTCCGTTTTTCTGTTCGAATGCCGCGTTTAACGAACGTTCTAATTCGTCTTCCTCCTCGAGCCACGTCTCCACCGCTCGCTTTTGTGCTGCAACCTTTGTCATGCCCACCCCGCAACGACTTCCTAAGGCAATTTGGCGTTTGGTGGCCGCCACTCGGTGCAACTACAGTAACCACCGCGCTCCGAGACCTGCTCTCGAACGCAGCAGCGCAATGTCCCTATATCAAAACGGTCAACACATTCTCCTGCCTTCCTGAACGTTCTCATATCGCCCCCAGCTTAATCGAGGCCACCGGGAGAATTGTGGGCAGCATTCTGGAAAGGAGTTAGTTTTCAAGCAAAAACTTAACTGTTCCGTTCTGTTAATGGAGTTCACAACAATTTCGAATAAGCGCACTTTCCCTAAAGCAAGGAAAGGAGAAAAAGAGCATCCAGAAAGAAGGATAAGCAAAGGACTATGTTTTAACCGCTGCTTCCGGATAGTATAATGTATAGCAAATCAGTCAAACTCCCTCATAGTTTCTCAAGATGTTTTTAAAACAATCTGGATTCACTGAAAAGATAAAACAAGTAATATTCTCATCATTAAGATCACGTCTGATACAAGTTCCGTAGTTAAAGCACCCATTTTCTGGATTTTCTACCAAAAATATCAAAGGCTGACACTTTAGAATTTTTAAAAAATCCTAACAAATATCGATATACTAAACGAAATGACATCTATACATGCAAGTATTCCAAAACAATTGATGAACGGAATTTTATGCGAATATTTCACAGAATGAATGCCGTATATAAAAAGGATAGAAACAATGAGTGATTGAAAAGTGTCTTCTCGATTGCCAAATTTCTGAAACAAATATTTCCTAAAGTTATAAAACTTCCAATATAAAAACTTCTAAAACTCTATAAACAACCTTTGAGATTATCAGCATAAACAATTTCATTAGTGAATTAGTGACAGCTCCAGCTCAATTTATGACCATCGGTTTGGCTTGAAAGCCGCAGCCATAAGAAGAGCTAAAGAGAGGAGATGAGAAAGAGGGTGAAGGGAGCGATGAGGGG
>JPKZ01001542.1:69302-80646 GCA_000803305.1 Toxocara canis
TACATGTCCCCGAATTCGCAAGTGCGAAAAACAAATCCGCTTGCCAACGGGTGATTAGGGACGGTCGAATTTGACGAGATGCGCATTCTTGGGCACATTTGTTCCTGCTACGCATTGTACTGAGTGTATAATCGCATCACACGGTGCCCTAAAAGTTAAATTCTGTAAGAATCAAAATGATAATAGACATACCTGCAGGAAATTGCGGGTGGAGACACAAATTTGTTGCACTCTTTCAAATGTATGCGCCGTACTTTTACCTCAACCATCTCATACGTAATAAATTTATTTGATTTATCGTCGTACTCTCTCCTTCACACGTCCACGTTTTGTATTTTCGATCTCTGTGTATGTTCATACTTGCTATTTTACTATTGCCCATTCACAGTATAACCATACAAAACACAACCTTAGTAGTTTGTACAAAATAAAAGCTATCGTGATACCTTGCGCTCTGCTAAGGTATCACCTCGGTCATATCCTGCACTGTACCTTTTCAATACTGTGTAACTTTTCAATATGTTTCAACACTTCACCTCAACAATGCATTAACACTGTACCTTATGATATATTCCATCTTCATCGCAACCATAACAACAAGCGCTTGTCCATGCTTCACTCGATCGCCAACCTTTACTAGTACCTTTTCCACTACACCTGGCATTGGAGCACATGCGTCAGCCATACCACTCGCGTCGTTCAATTCTTCTGCCCATAACGCTGACGGTAAGGCATACTCTCCATGCTTTTCACCGAAAACCTATGATATGTACCTTTAAGGCGAAATCAGCTATCGCCAAAAAAACTTGCATAATTTTTATACTTAGCGCCTAAAGCTGTACAGATTGGTCATAACTCCGACTTACTAACGAAACAAGCTGAAGTTCGCAAAACCGTCGAATCAATGTATCAGGCTAAATCATAGATGAAGCTATGAATACACCCGTCACTGTGGTGAAATAAAAGGCGATAAAAGAGTGAAGGAGCTGTAACAGCTATTGGTAAATCTGAACGCCATGGTTCGACTGGCCCTGGAAGACAGCGGAATGCGGTGAGTGATAGCATTTAATGCACGCATTACCAACAATGCAGACATAACCCACTTATGCTGTCTCGCCTTTGTTGGCGTATTAAATTATGCTGGCTATACTTTTTTCAGTCTTAATCAAACCGTAACGACAACACTCATCTTGCCTACGGCGAGTTCAAAGAACAAGTGAAAACTGTGGACGCATCAACCAAAGCAAGAAACGTTACGAAAGAAACACCGTTTCACAGCTTTCCATAATGGAGAGAGAGAAAAGCGGAAATAATCCGAACTAGAGACCAGTTGTTTCAGTATCTGCGCGAGGGCATTTATGGTATCGAAGTCCATAGAATTCCGTAGGATCTTTTAACGTAAGGGGCTATGTCCAGAGTGGAGTTATTTCGTTAGGCCATATCCAGGAGGGGAAGGGGGAAGAAAGTATCCTAGAAAGGATTTATTTCAAGAAAAACATCGTCAACTATTGAAGTGTTTTCCGCGCTTCTACCACAAGTTCTCTGATTTCAGTCAACGACCCGCACCTATTAAAAAAGATTATTCGTATGACCTGCTAACAATATCAGCAATCACTCAAAACAAAGAAAGAACAGAATTAAAATAAGAAAAGTAACACGTATTTGAACTGACCAAACGATATCGATTATATCTTCAACAACGTTCATCAAAATCGATGATTCTAACATAGAACAATTCTTCAAAAAAAAGGATACCATGAAGGATCTACAGCCAGTAAGGTTCCAAGAAAAATGCTCTAAGCCAACGATACTTAGCGGAGGTCATTAGCACCTCTTTAGGAGGCAGGTGCCTTATGCATTTTACTGGGGGCCGGGATGGATAAGCTGTTGGGAACAGCTAGGTTGGTGAACAGATGGAAACGCTTAAGTCAGCTGGAAGAAAACTTTAGGAGCAGCGTTCATATATAAATTAGGAGGGTGATGCAGAGAAAAGCTGGGATAAAATTACTAAAGGAATATCAAGGCAATCATAAATATGATAATTATCGTACGTTTCGAGTGCCTACCATGATTTTTTCACCAGTAGAAATCGCTTTCCTCCGCCATCGTTGCCCATCGCAATTCATTGTAAATAAAACACACCCCTGCTTTCTCTCGATTTCATCAACGTTCAACTTCATACTTTTGTTGCCCACATCCACGCATATGTCGCTGCCCTCAAATTGCACCGCATACGTCTTCCCACCAATCTCAACATTACCTTTCGCTCTATGATTCAGCCTAAAATTTCACAAAACAATTTTCGATGACAAACCAAAATGAAAACCATAAGTAAATTCCCAATACGACCTCCCGTACAAGTCCCTCCCTCTGCGCCACGTAAGCGCCGCAATAACAAGCACTGAGCCGGTTCGGAGTGATTTCTATAGCAAAAACATGAATACGGTACCGTTATTCACCGGCAACCATTAAATTCAATCGCAACTTCAAATAATACTTCCCTAAATATAACAACGCTCTAATCTCCTACAGCAGTACATTCAACGCCAAAATCTTCCACGCCATCTTATCTCGAATAAATCTGCTGGTGGCTCGACATTCACGATCTTCTAGCAAACAGGAAGTTGTTAGGAGTTATTCGAGGAGGGTTATAATAAGCTGAGAGAGAAGCTGTTTTTGAAGCCTATGCTGAAGGCAGTTTTCAACACCGTTAGGGCCGTATTTGTGAGGAGGAAAGGGAGGCTGTTTTTCGACTTGTTCAGGAGGCTGAGCGAAGACGAGCATTGAAGCACAGTAAGCTACGCCAGAAGAGGGTTATATTTGGAGCGAACCGTAAATAGCTTTTAGCGAGTGTGTTCCGCTATTCCTCTAACACCTTTCGTCGTGATTCTAGTGTGTCTGCAGTGATATTTTAGCAATCGATTACAACTGCTCGTCCGGGATGTCAAGGTACCAGCTTTGGCGTCAGTATTCGACTGTAACTCGGTATAGCACAGTGCAGCACAAAAACTCGTCAACACTGCTCAGTCATCTGAATGCCTTCGCAATAATGCATTCAACTAGCGGGTAAAATCCGTTCGAAACTAAAAAAAATCGCATGTTCGACTTCGTCTTCTATACAAAGTTCACCATCTGTTCACTTATAAAACACTTTAAAAGTATACCTGAAATAGTCGTTGAATTTGAAGGGATCGTTCAGTGATGGTCGCTTCTGCTGAAGGAGTAATCGAGCGATAACAGATTCGCAAACATTTAATGCGGAGTGCTCATTTTACTGGGGGCCGGGATGGATAAGCTGTTGGGAACAGCTAGGTTGGTGAACAGATGGAAACGCTTAAGTCAGCTGGAAGAAAACTTTAGGAGCAGCGTTCATATATAAATTAGGAGGGTGATGCAGAGAAAAGCTGGGATAAAATTACTAAAGGAATATCAAGGCAATCATAAATATGATAATTATCGTACGTTTCGAATGCCTACCATGATTTTTTCACCAGTAGAAATCGCTTTCCTCCGCCATCGTTGTCCATCGCAATTCATTGTAAATAAAACATACCCCTGCTTTCTCTCGATTTCATCAACGTTCAACTTCATACTTTTGTTGCCCACATCAACGCATATGTCGCTGCCCTCAAATTGCACCGCATACGTCTTCCCACCAATCTCAACATTACCTTTCGCTCTATGATTCAGCCTAAAATTTCACAAAACAATTTTCGATGACAAACCAAAATGAAAACCATAAGTAAATTCCCAATACGACCTCCCGTACAAGTCCCTCCCTCTGCGCCACGTAAGCGCCGCAATAACAAGCACTGAGCCGGTTCGGAGTGATTTCTATAGCAAAAACATGAATACGGTACCGTTATTCACCGGCAACCATTAAATTCAATCGCAACTTCAAATAATACTTCCCTAAATATAACAACGCTCTAATCTCCTACAGCAGTACATTCAACGCCAAAATCTTCCACGCCATCTTATCTCGAATAAATCTGCTGGTGGCTCGACATTCACGATCTTCTAGCAAACAGGAAGTTGTTAGGAGTTATTCGAGGAGGGTTATAATAAGCTGAGAGAGAAGCTGTTTTTGAAGCCTATGCTGAAGGCAGTTTTCAACACCGTTAGGGCCGTATTTGTGAGGAGGAAAGGGAGGCTGTTTTTCGACTTGTTCAGGAGGCTGAGCGGAGAAGAGCATTGAAGCATAGTAAGCTACGCCAGAAGAGGGTTATATTTGGAGCAAACCGTAAATAGCTTTCAGCGAATGTGTTCCGCTATTCCTCTAACACCTTTCGTCGTGATTCTAGTGTGTCTGCAGTGATATTTTAGCAATCGATTACAACTGCTCGTCCGGGATGTCAAGGTACCAGCTTTGGCGTCAGTATTCGACTGTAACTCGGTATAGCACAGTGCAGCACAAAAACTCGTCAACACTGCTCAGTAAGGCATCTGAATGCCTTCACAATAGCGCATTCAACTAGCGAGTAAAATCCGTTCGAAACTTTAAAAAAAATCGCACGTTCGACTTCGTCTTCTACACAAAGTTCATCATCTGTTCACTTATAAAACACCTTAAAAGTATACCTGAAATAGTCGTTGAATTTGAAGGGATCGTTCAGTGATGGTCGCTTCTGTTGAAGGAGTAATCGAGCGATAACAGATTCGCAAACATTTAATGCGGAGTGCTCGTCACCATCGAATAGATCCTTTTCGTGATCAGCAATGAACTCCGTATATACGTTACCCTATGAGTGCAAAATTTTACTTACTCAAATGCACAACTGCACTACCATTTTAATGCTGGATGCAGCATGTTTATTGGCGTGATATGCGCTTTGGCAATCCACCTATCAGAAAAAGCCGATTTCACAAGCCACATGCAAATGACCAGAATTCCAATTTTACTCGTCTCGACTGTTCATACAAACCTTCGACTAAACAGCTGTTTTTCCGTGACCCGAGCGATTAAATATGCATTCCGGTCTGTTGAAAGATCAAGCAAATTTTTCATTCGCTGAAGTGATTCGGCGCCTGAAGTAGCAGATGAGTCTAGAGTGTAGACTACCTACACTGTTTCATGACTCTAGCTTCATCAGATGCTCAGCTGAAACCACCCGACAGACAAACGAACACAATGAAATTGAGCACCCTAAGCCCCTTCCGTTCAATCAACAATCACCAACATAACAATGAAAATGAATAGACATTGTAATAACAAAGTAAATCACTAAACGCAACATAATTTGACGTAGTTAAATACCTTCATAAATTCTGGGTGCGTAAGTACAGTACGCACAAAAGAAACATTCGTTGATAGACCTCCAATATGCGTCTCTTGCAGCGCTCGTGATAGCTTGGCAATTGCCTTCGTACGATCCTCCGCCCATACTATCACCTAAGCAACAACATACCTCAGCTAACGTCGAAAAAAACAAACAAAACATGACCGGCTGAACAACGAAACATTATTTACGACATAAAAGTGGCTATAAATTAGAAACCGCTCATAAGACTTCTGTATTCCCTTCTTTCTCTCTTTCTCTTCGTTCTGTCTCCACCTTCCGCCTCTTTTCCTCCTCTTACTCTTTCAGAAAAACCCTTATAAATATTTCACGAGATGAAATTTTAAACAATCACAAATATTTCAAAAGACGATTTTTTTTCGTTTTCAAAGCTTATGATAAAACCCACTTTAGCAATCATTGGGTCATAATGCATCGACACCTCATCGCCTTCCTCTATACCCGTATCAACTCGAGCAAATGTTGGGAACGATACGTGCTTCAAGTGGCCTAAAAAATGATTGGCTTAACACTGCATCCATAAAAGCGTACTCACCTTTCCAAAGTAGTACAGCAGCGTTGGTCAAATTTTGCATAAAACAACATCATAAAAAGCAAAATTTTGGTCGCCTATTTGCTATTTTTGACGAGGATAACAAATGAGATTTTCTACTTTGAAAACATCTTTTCCATCATTAACTGCAAAGAAAGGATTGGAAGGGACCACAAATTTTGTTCAGAAACTAATTTCGGTCAGAATTCTTGACAGGGAGAGGGAGATGCAGTCGACGTGCGAACTGTATTACAGAATTCAAATCGCCTTTTGAAGCGCCAAGTAAAATATGTTTTGGCGTATTTTGGTCGATTGCCTTGCGACATCTTTTTCCACCATGTTACAGTTCACAATCACCGAAAGGTCTCTTGATCATCATCATCAGTCACTTTTCATATAATTCATAAACGTAACCATACAACCTAATTAGTATCAGTCTACTTAGTTTCAATTATCGTATATTCAGAAACAAAATCTTTTTCCACTGATACAAAAAACATCCCATTTTTAAAGCAATAAATACCTCCTCTTCTCAGAAACTAATACTGTTTACTGTAGAAAGGCGTCATAGAATAATATGGAATACAAAAACGTCATAGTGGAGTGCTGCAATAGAATAACGAATATGTCCTTCGTATAAAACTCGTCAACAACTTTAGGCAACCTATAACTACCGCATGTTCCATTCAAACCTTATCTTCCTCTTTCAAAAAACAGTAAAACGCATACCAGCAATAGGGATAAATCCAGCTTTCGTGTCTTCAGCATAAACTCGTGCCTCCAATGCGTGTCCGTTCAGCTGTATTTCATCCTGTCTCAGAGGAAGCTTCTCACCTTCGGCCACTTTGAACTGCCATTCTACCAAATCCGTCCCCGTTATGGCTTCAGTTACCGGATGTTCCACCTCAACTTTAAACGATTAGCAAAACCAGTGAACTATACGAAATGATCTACAATCACTGTTGCACTCATCGTGTCGAGTGCAAATTCAAAACCAAATAAAAAACTGAAGAGCCGAGCGGAGCGAACAAAAAGGTCACAGCTGGAGCCGAAGATGTACACAAACTTCATTCACAGCTACATATGGCATTCACGTTTAAAGCTGAAGCCGAAGAGGTACACATACCACATCACAGCTACATATCGCATTCACGTTCAAAAGGACCGGTCGACGATCCGCCCTTGTGATACACACCGTATATATCCATGTGACGTTGAGTATACAATTGTTGTTCTCAGTTTTTACGATTCTGTCTCAAGCAATGCTTTACTTCGGCTCGCTCTTTTTACCTTGACCATTTAATCCGTCTCTGTTACGATACGAATAAAAACCGGATGGCGTCTTCGTGTCCCTCTCGCTCGACAAAATACCGACATGATTGTCCCCCTCGCGAATATATAACTTCACTTCGCCCACCCTTCTCGCCCGACTAATCCTCTCCATACGAACAAAATCTCTACGATCAGAAAAGATTTCCGGGTGGGACATAGAGATTTCTTCTTTAAAACAGATCATTATCGCTCTCTCCTCTTATACTATTCGGTTTTAATGAGTATTCGAAAAGCTCATAAACATCGAAGACTCCGTTCAGCTGCTAACAGCAAACTAACATTTGAACGTGGACGATAGCAACTATGAATATATAAAAAAATTATACGAAAATAGCTCACGAAGCACGCAGAAAAAAAAAGAAGCTAAGCAAATAGGACGCATTAAGAATGTTTTAGTGTTGACGATATACTAGGATATTCGGAACCAAGAAAAGCCTTCCGCTGGATAATTTATAGTAAATCAGTGATTAAAATACAACTGGAATCTTTTTTGAATGAATTAGTTTACTGGAACCAATGAAATCAGAAATTGAATTAGTTTACTGGAACCAATGAAATCAGAAATTTTCACGAACGTTCTTTAAAAAAGCAATAAAACAGCAACATATAAAAAAGCACAATGACAAAATGAATAATATTTACTAACGAATCAGAAGACTGCACATATTCATCAGCTTCACGGAAAATCTCAAAACCACAAAGAACAAATAGCTGTGCTTCTTTTCATGCCCATCAAGGAAATTTCGTATAAATCAGCATCCTTGTGCATGTTCTTTTACATCGTTTAGACAGATATGCAGCACAATCGGCCAGTAAGAAAATGAATGACGAGAAACAGCGTAAACAAACCTGAAGTCTAGTGTTCATCTCCATAAAAAAGAATTCGCCGCTACGATCCATTATGAATTCCACCGTACCCGCTCCCACATAACCAACAGCCTTTGCGGCTCGTACAGCACTCTCGCCCAAACGACGTCGTACGCTCATATTCAGCCCAGGAGCTGGCGCCTATAATAAGCAGTTATAACAATGACTTCATTAACAAGCAGTCTTTTGAACGGGATTTAACACATCGAAAAGCATTTTAGGTGCAATATCCTCATTTTATTCGAACGTTACTTCTTTTTGAAGCTGCAACAGTTACGAACCCAAGAGCTTGGTTTCGGGGCTTTAAAGTAAAACAGAAATCTTCAAAAAAATAGAAATTATCTCCTTACAAGTCTACCGACACTGAACAAACGATAATAAAAAAGAATCCCGCAGAAATGAATTTAGCTACGCCAACTATGGTTTGGCTTAAACATGGTCACATATTTCGTCCCTGCTCATCAATGACTGGCCACGTTGGGGTCATCAAACAACTCTATTTCATACTGCATCATGTTATAACAAGATCCAATACAATCCAGCACCGTTCGCCCCATGCTAGCGTCGCTCCGGGAGCGAGGTGGACGATGCAGACAGAGAAGGGAAGGGGAGCAGCGGAGATAGGATGGAGGAGAACGAAAACTGGAAAGCGAACAAGAAAATGAGCTTAGCGGTCTTTGATAGGTATGACAATATCGAACAGCCTGTGGTCCCGAAGGACTATTGTTAATTCTTCGAAACCCCGATGTATCATCTACCTTTGACTGCCGAACTGAAATTAGGATCTCCAAAAGCAAAAAAAAAAAAACTTTGCTAAAGATCATGAACGAACGAAGCAGGTTAGGATGTGCGGAAGGGAGAGAAGACTGCAGTGGAGAAAGATCGTAACGAAGAGTAGTGTTCCTTATTGAGGAAAGGAAAATTGAAATTTTCAATTTGTATAAATTTTCGGAAAATCATTCGTTGAAGTCCGCATCCTATTTACCTGCATTATAAAACTCTGGCCGTAATCACCAGGCTATCTTAATCTGCTCTTATGCCTATCAACCAACTTAAAGACTACTTGAATGCATCGAGCTCTGCAATGTGCGGCTATTAATATTGTAAAACTTATTTCAATTTATGTCATAAAACTTCCTGTTCGGTTCCCGACAACTTAGCATTTCACTGGGTCAGCAGGAGTGGTAAATTAGAGGGTTGAACTTCGGGTATACAGCAAGTGCGAAATACAGTCTCCGCAGATGCACGGAAGACTCAATTCTTTGAGGGTCTTGCGTGGAGTGACTCAAAAGAAAGACATGAATTCGAAGGGGTCACAACTGCGTTGACAAGCTGGCCGCATTCTGGTGTTTACGGTGATCGACTTCTTCAGGTAGCACATTTCCGACTCTTTATAACCTGTAGTGGTATGTATGCTCATTAGCCTCTTAACTCACTAGACTGTGCTTTGCCGTTGACTGCGCTTTTGGATAGGACTTAAATTAATCACCCACTAAACATCAGACAAGGTAGACCGTTGATCAATTATCACGGAATATGTGCGACCATGTCGTGTACATTGGTAGTGTGTCTCATTACGTAGTAGTGTGTTGCTCTGTAAAGCCAGTTTACGTATGAGGAACGAAGCGAGTTGAAAATTTTTAACAATTAGGCAAGTGAAGTGAGCAAAGAAAATAACGTTCTTCAATGGCTTTCGAAGCTATCAGCATTTTTTATGTTAAAAAAAACCTTTCTGCTTCTACCGAACTGTGCGCAACCCAGCTGGTACCTTTCCCGACAGTTCTCGTTCAAGTTCTTGCAGTCTACCTCATTCTCCAACCCCCCCCCTAATTCACAACTCATTAGTATCAACAAAACATAATTAATAATGAATTCATTAGAACAGCTAACCAATATTAGCTGCCTCTTGACGAAGTCGCTCATCTCTTTGTTCACTACTATGGTATCCCTTCACGACGGGCACTCCCGCATCGGCCATGATTTGCTTAGAAACATTTTTCGCACCCATATCTCTGATAGCCTTCGATGGTGGCCCTACGAAGACAAGGCCAACCGATGCACACTTCTCTGCGAATGCAGCGTTCTCGCTTAAGAATCCGTAACCCGGATGAATCGCCTACAAAGATCAAACATAAAACCTGCTGGCTAAAATAACAGTAAGTGATGTAGTTGGATGGAGGGATACGGGAAGATGCATCTCCCTAAAAATTACAGCGACCGGAAAATTGTATCACCGTATTGCACGATTTCCGGTTGGTACAATTTTTCTCAACTCGCCCAGCTCGTAAAGTGCAAGAACGGGAATTGTTTAACATCCTCTCGAACAACAGTGTGCCTATCGTACTGTTAATTGATCACATTCTAAAATTTCCCCAGATAGCTCACTCACATTTTATTCTCATATTTGTGGAACAACAACTTTGATAACTGCAAAATTTTTGACTTCTATATTTAAAATATACCCTTCTAGTAACCTTTATATTATTTTAGTTCGCGAAAAAAAAAGTATCTGAAAATGCGATATAACTGAAAACATTTCGGAGAGCTAAAATTGAAAAAGAAACAAAAGGGGCAAAAAAAAATGAAAGGAACGCTTCATAAAGCCGAATAAGTCTGAACATTCGCTACACTTATAAGATCTCAGTGGCTTCAAAGTAGGGATTCAGTATAATGGTATTTTGTCACAAAGAATACAGCATAACCTTGAAAATAGGCTCCTTCAAAAGAATACCATCATGCTCGGAAGAGTAATACCACCGTATGAAAAAAAGAAAACAATAAAAAAAATCATCATCAATTGTATAATTGATGACGGCCATTCAGCCGCTCATTATGTGAGCCAGTAGCACGATTCCGACCGCCTTCACAGATTATACAAGAGCATCATTAAAAGACAAATTCGATGAAACCTGTGCGCCAGATCTGAGTGCAGTATCAACAATTTTATCAACGTTGAGATAACTCTGCAACGAAGGTGACGGTCCAACGTGATATGCCATATCGGCAGTTTTAGTGTGCATCGAATATCTGTCCGCATCAGAAAACACGGCCACCGTCTCTATACCCATCCGCTTTGCGGTTTTCATTACCCTGCAATTTGAGGCTCATGATTTACTAAAATATACCATAACAATACTAATATTAATAGTAGCAAACGGACGATAATAATATTGATATCAGTAATAACAATAACAATAATAATAACAAAATCACATCTAGAGGAAATAAACAGGGAAAATATACAGCGGTTCGAGAAATGAACACTCACATGTGTGTTGAAATAGAATACAGGAAAGAAATTAAAACGAAAGAA